>JADRCH010000172.1:3239678-3447054 GCA_019843965.1 Rhynchomys soricoides
AGAGAGAGAGAGAGAGAGAGAGAGAGAGAGAGAGAGAGAGAGAGAGAACTTCAGTCTCCCACCAGTCATTCTTCCAGATGTGAATATCCAGCTATAAGCAGACTCACCCTGAGAGCCCCAGCTCCTGTCAGACCTCCTACCATCACCAACCCTGAGTCCTAGACATGGAAGCCATAGCCAAAGCAGACAAAGTGCAAGCAGACATGTACGTACAGAGATTTGTAGGGAAATGTACTGTAGGTAAGGAATGGAGGGAAGAATCTCTGATAGAGATGTTCTAATTAACAAAATAAACGCATACTCCGAAGACTGGGGTTGGAAGAAGACGGTGCTGTTTAATAAATGAAGTCCACAGCCAAAAGGATTCCTGCAGGGGGACAAAGACTGTGCTTGTGACCACACCAGGTTGGCTGCAGAGAAGTGGATGGCTCTGCAGGAAAGAGCCCTCCCTGTGACACCCAAAGGTCCTGAGGAAGCCTCCAGTGGCCATGTGAAAACCAGGCACAGCCATGTGTGCTTGCAGCCCCATCAGGGCCAAGGTGGAGAACACAATCAGAAGCCAGAAGCTCCAACGACAAGCTACAGGGTCAGCGACAGACCCTGTCACAACAAATAAGCCACTATGGAAACACAGCCCATATTCTCCTCTGACCTCTGCATTTGTATGCACCGGTGGGCCCACCTACACACATGTGCGTTCACTACACACACAAGCACACACACACACACACACACACACAAGACTATGCCAGGTAGCTACAGTTTTAGATGAATAAGTACAGTTTTTTAAATGAATAAGTAATGTCAGTAACATAGAAATTCCTTCCATTTCTGTTCAACCTTCTGGAAGATTGACAGTGTGCATATACATATGTGTGTGTGTGTGTATATGTATGTATATATGTGTGTATTTGTATATACATATATGTGTATACGTGTGCAAATGTGTGTATATGTATATGTGTGCATGGGTATGCTTATGTGTGTGCACATGTGTGTGTGCACATGTCCTCATGCAAACGTTCTGATTGGACAGCACAAAGATAAGGCCCTTCATTCCAAATGTCAGTTTTTCAGTTCTCTGGATTTGCACTCATCAGTCGAGGCCCTGGACCAAAAGCCCCAGTGGGTGTTAAACGGCGACTCTTGCTTCTCTAGGAATATTAGTAACAAAAAGTAATATCTCAGGGTCCAACGCCTCCATTCCCTCAAACGGGCAAGTTCTACTCCACTTTTATTGCATGCAGTTGAGGTTAAAAATTAATTTGCCCCAAACTCACCTCATATTCAATATTAACTTTCAAGATGGCTTTACGTTTGTAGAAAACTGAATGATTTCTTTGGTTAAGAAATATTTGTCTCATGTCATATGGGTTCCCCAGAGCCTCATGGCAAAATTGTTTACATGTTGACTAAGCTTGAAATCAGGAGGGAAGATTTGCCAACCAGGGCTCGAGGTTCCGCCCACTCGAGGGCTTTCCGATGGAAGCTGTTTCTTTGAAATACTTTCAATCACCCTGAACAACTGTTGGCACTTACCTTGGCTGTGTCCTAAGAGAGCATCTGTGATCATCAGACACAGTGTTGGGTTTTGTTCTTGTGGCCTCCCCTTGGCAGAGAGGACTCAGAGTTCACACTGAAGACGACCCTGTGCTGGGTGCCTTTTGAATCCCACTTCTCCAGTGTCCTGACCACACAGCCCAGGAAAACTTCAGTAACTCACCAAGATCACAATCAAGTGGGGGAAGAGTGGAGTAGGTTGGTCGGCCCCAGACACACATTCCTTGTCACCAGGCCAGGGGCGTTTGGGCCATGGAATGAAAGGTGTCTCACCAGTTCCCATCTGTCTGGGTCAGAGGTGTCTCCTAGGGTTGTCCACACTGGCTTTTAGCTTCTTCACTATGCAGCTAACTTATCAGGGAAGGTCCTCATTGTGATCAGGCAGTGCGTCATGTGTTTCATGAGGAAGCACTTTCTCTTCCTGAGTTCCAGTGTGCTATTTAAATATATAGCCAGGATATGCCAGTGTTTTCACAAGCCCAGCTATCAGTGTCTCTATGTGCTGTCCCTTAGAGACATTAACAGTGAGTACCCTGAAGTCACATGGTCATTGTGTAACATTGTGTCACCTCAATCACCTGTAAAACAGGATATGGGTAGGACCTACTTTGTAGGGCTGCTTTGAGGACTAAGTGATGTGGTCCTTCAAAGAGAGCCTGTCACACAGTGAGTACCATCATCACAACCCACTCTATCATCACCATCACCACAGTCACTATCAACACCATCATCACCATCATCCTCATCACCTACACCACAGTCATCATCATCCGCAGACCCCTGAGACAACCTCCCCCTCCCCACACTGTGAATGAAGGCTTAGTGGTCTCAGATGAGACGCTCACGGGGATCTTGGACACATAAGTAGCCTGTAATGAGAACGGCTGTTTACAGGGTCTCTGCCTTTCCCATGCATCGGCAATTGTGCTGTGACACACACAGGCTGCAGTATACATAAAGTAGAGGTTCCGAGATGCCCGTGTTCCAGTCAGATGCACTGCTACTTTTGTGATACAGTGGGCTTCTCAGTGCTAAAGCAGGACTCTGGTGAGGAGCTGTCTGTGGGATGGGCTGGAATGAGGTCTGGGTAGACCTGATCACAAAGTAGCATCTTTCCAGCTGGGAGGTCAATGACCTGGGAGGCTGCAGTTCACAGAAGATCAACAGGGGTAGACTATTGTTACAGTTGTGCTAAAAGTGCAGCAAACATTGCTGTCTTGCACATGTTAGGTTAGAAGTCAAAGAGCAACCCAGAAGGTGAACTCACTCGGTCCTCTCCTGAGACCTCTGCCACATGGTTTTGTGCCTGGAGTCTTACAAATGACCCATTCCCTCCGCTGTCACATGGCTACACCGGGACCCACGAAGCTGGGGGCTCCTAAGGAGTCTCTGCCTCCCTGTGTCTCTTCTCTCATGGCAGGCAGCCTTCGGAGCTCAGGAAGACGGACAGTGGGGTGGCCTCTCTGTGCTCCAGAGGGGCACTTCAGGGAGAGATAGCAACAGTCTAACCAGGACAGAGAGCCTCTCTTCTAACCCACCCACCCCAAGACCATCACCAAAGGCTCCTCGGAGTCAGGGGGAGAGGCACATGGCTGCAATGGTGATGCCATGCTCTGTTACAGATGCATGTGACAGAACAGCTTCAACAGAGCATGCAGGGGGAACTCGGACTCTTCTGTGTATCACCCATGCCTGCTGACACTCCTCCCATCTCCCAGCCTGATATTTTGGTCTATGATTTCCTCCACCCCAGCCCAATAGCTTACTTTACTTCTGGAGCTTCAGAACTCACACTACAACCAACCATCCCTATCCGAGACATTCACTTGGACTTGCAAACAGTCAGAGTGTGAAATGCGGTTGTCTGATACATCACAGGCACCTTTCTGTTGAGGGTGTAGAGGGAAGGGAGCCCTCTGAGCTTAATGAAGACGGTAGACGCAGGCCAGTGCACTCTCCAACCACCGGCTACATGCCTCTCAGCCTCGCTGTAAACATGCTCCATTTAGAGATGGATAAGGGCAAAGATGTCTTGCTTGGCAGCACAGGGTTGAGAAATGGAGTGCTTGATCCGGGTCTGATGCCAAACATGTCCTAACCCCACTCACTTGTGATTTTGAGTGACATTGCCTCCAACCTCATGGGATTCATCTAAAAGTCAAGAAGAGACAAGAGAAAATTTAATTGTCGATTTGACACACTTGGGAAGAGGGAACTTCAACTGAAGAATTGACTCCATTAGATTGACCTATGGCAGTGTCTGTGAGGCATTTTATTAATCGGTAATTGATTTAAGAGGGTCCAGCCCACTTTGGGTGGTGTCATCCCGAGGCAAGCGGTCGTTGGTTGCGTTAAGAAAACACCAAGTGAACAGACAACCAGGGAACAAACCTATAGGCAGTGTTCTTCAGTGGTTTCCTCTTCAAGACTTTGCACTGAGCCTGTGCCCTTGCTGCCTTCAGTGGTGGACTGTGACCTGTAAGTCAAACAGCCCCTCTCCCCCTCCAAGCTGCTTTTGGTCATGTCTATCACAGCAACAGAAAGCTAACTAGGACAGACACTTGCTTCTCCGTTAGTCTGGATATGGTAACAAATTTTTGCATGAAAATGATTGTGAGAAATGCAAACATTTATAGAGCTTTAAAATGTATTTTAAATACATACATTCTGTTACAAATGAATGAGCTCTCTTTTAATAAAAACATCCAATTTAAACAAGATCAAATAAAAATGGTTCAGGAGGTGATTCTGAAAGTTACAGAGCTAAAAAATTATTTATATCATTTATTGGTGTGTGTGTGTGTGTGTGTGTGTCCAAGGAGACCAGAAAAGAGCATGTGATCAGATCCCTTGGAAGTAGGGTTACAAATGGTTGTGAGCTGCCATGTGGGCACTAAGAATGGAACCCAGGTCTACCCATGAAAGAGCAGGGTGCTCTAAACCACCACGCCATCTCTCCACTTCCCATTTTTGTTTGGTTAGTTGCTTGGTTTGGTTTGGTTTGGTTGTTGAGAGGAAACTCTCCCCTGTTCTCCGTAACTGTACTAATTTAAAATCCCACCAGGAGTAGACATTTGCTCCCTTTTCTCTATGTCTTCGTTACCTGAGATTGCTTTTGCTCTTGGTTTTACCGACAGTAATCATTCTATCTGGGTTGACATTGCATTTCACTGTATTTTGCTTTTCTTTCTCTCATGACCACTGGTACTGGGCATCATCTCACACAGCTGTTCGCTATTTGTGTTTCTCATTTGTTAGATAAATCATTTTCAAACATTTTCTCCTATTCTCCAGTTCTGGGTTCTCTCTGTTGATTGTTTCCTCTGCTATGCAGATGTTTAGTTAAATGTAATTTCATTTGTCTCTTTTTGTTGCTCTTGATATTTTCAGGGGTATATCAAAAATACTGCTACCTATATTGAAACATTAGTATCTTCACCTATATTTTCGGAGTTCTGTATTTTATACTTTGTCTTTGATTCACTGCAAAGTGACTTTTATGCAGAGTTGGGGCTTGGGTCACTCTGAGTCTTCTTCATGTGGGTGTCCATTTTTCCTAGTTCCACTTGCTAAGCTGTCTGAGCTTTGACCAATGCGCTCTCTCTCTCTCTCTCTCTCTCTGTGTATGTGTGTGTGTGTGTGTGTGTGTGTGTGTGTGTGTGTGTGTATTTGCTTCTGAAATCTGCATTCTGCTCCACTTGTCTGCCTGGTTGTTTCTCTGCCGGTCTTGAAACCAGGTATGGAGCACTCTCCAGGTCATTCTTTTGCTGGATAGAGCTATGGCTATTCAGGAACTTCTATGTTTTCCTATGAATTTTTAGGTTGTTCCAGTACTGTGAAAAATACTGTTGGTGTTTCCATGGTGATTGTATTGAACCCACAAATCACATTGGGTCCTGTGGACATTTTAGTGGTATTGAATCTTCCATTTTTTGTGTCTTCTTCAACTTCTTCTCTCAGGTTTCACGCTATTATTGGAGTGGTCTTTTATTATTTCCTTATTGAAATTTATTCCTAGGATTTTTATTATTTCTATAGATGTTGTGAGCATGATTTAGAAAGTTTTTTTTTTTTTTTTTTTTCGAGACAGGGTTTCTCTGTGTAGCCCTGGCTGTCCTGGAACTCACTCTGTAGACCAGGCTGGCCTCTAACTCAGAAATCCACCTGCCTCTGCCTCCCAAGTGCTGGGATTAAAGGTGTGCGCCACCACTGCCCAGCTGATTTAGAAAGTTATATGCTGTTATCGTCTGCATGTTGATTTTGAATTCTGAAACTTTATTAAACCAGTCCTAGAGCCTGTTAGTAGAGTTTTTCTGTACAAAGAATCTTATTGTAAACAGGGATACATCAACATGCTCTTTTCCATTAGTAAATTGCTCTGACTAAGTCTTATAAAACCTCATTAGATAAGAGTTGGGGTGAGCTGGAGAGGTGGTCAGTGGGTCAGTGTTGGCTTCTCTTACACAAGATCTGTGATCTGCTCCCAGCATGGACATTACAACTCACAATCTTCCATAATTCTGGCTCCAAGGAACCTGATGTCCTCTTCTGTTCTCCACAGGTATGGCACCAATATGGCACAGACATCCATGTAGGCAAACACTCATATACAATCAGTCAATCAATCAATCAATCAATCAATCAATCAGAACTGAGGGAACTCCTTGTCTTATTCCAAGTCTTAGAGGAGATGCAGCCATCTTTTCTCCATCTGGTATAGTGTTAGCTGTAGGTGGAACTTTATAACTTGAAGACATTTGGTTTTTATCAAAGCGCTTTCCACATCCACTGACCTGATTTGTGATTCTGTTCACACAGTGTGTGCTGCTTATTGCTTTGTGTATTTTGTCCTGGTTTTCTCTTGGGATTGGACTTAGGGTGGACACTCTCCCATGCATCCTGGTTTGGAAATTTGCATTAATGCATTAAATCCAAGATGGCGTTGACTATGTTTCTGAAGTGTCATTGGATTCCATGTGCTGGTATGTTGTTGAGAGTGTTACCTTCCTGTGTATTCCTGACTCATTCTTCACTGCTCTCTTTGCTATGTCTGTGTCTGGTTTGAGTAGGGCAATTGTATTTCTGGAAGATGAAATCTGAAGCATCCCTTTCCTTTTGGTTGCTTGGAACAGTTGGAAATGTGCCTTCATTGCTCTTTGCAGGTTGAAACAATTTAGCAGTAGAGAGATACAACACCAAGCTCGCTTTTGTGAAAGAGTTTCCTATGGTTCTGTTTCCTTACTTGTTGTTAGTCTATTTGAATTTTTACAATGTTGGCAAGTCATGTGCATGGGGAAACCTGTTTGCTTCTGCATTTCCTCCTGTAAGTCTATCATTCATGTAAGGACCTCTGTGTTGTTGCAATGGTGATTGAGCAGTCTCTTCTCCTGGTCTCTACTTTAGAGGAGGCCTTTTTAAAATTTTTTAGTCTAAATAAAGACTGGTCAAACTTGTTCATCTTAAAAGACAACTCCTTATTTCATGATAATTTTTATTTATGTTTAGTCTTTTTTCTTGATTCACACTTGGTCTTTCCTATTTCCTCTTCTAATAACCTAGGGTTTGGTTGACCCTTGCTTTTCCAGGCCTGTGAAACTCCTTGTTGGACTATTAATTTGAAAACTCTCTTTTAAAGAAGGTGGCTGTCAGTATGCAGCCAGCCTTTGTTGTTTCCTATGAATCGTGGCGTGCCATGCTTGCCTTCATCCATCATGACAATTTTTTGAGTTTCCATTTCTATTCCTTCTATGATTTCTTACCTATTCAAGATCAGGGTTGTACAATTTTCTGTTTTCCTCTAACTTCTAAAGTTTCTTTCATCATGATCTCTTCTCCTTCTTTACTCAATTGTGATAGAAAAAAATACAGAACACAATTTCATTTTTTAAAATTTGTGAAAACTTATTTTATGGCCTCGTTCCTTGTTCTATTCTAGAGAAAATTCCATGTAGTGATGAGAGAAATGTGTATTCTGTGTGCTGGATGAGAGGGCCTGGAAAGGTGCATAGGTCCTTTATTTATGACATATATTGATGAAAGGGATCTTGAAATCAACAATTATTAACACATTACCATTTATCTGTTACTTTAGAACTGATAGCATTTTTAGAAAATAAAATTGGATGCTCCAGCAGTAGGTGAATTGAGGATCATTTCATAGTAACCTTCTCAGTCTTTCCAAATGATTCTTTGTCAAGGGTAAGTGCAGCTCCTTTTTCCTGTAGATTGCATTTTGTACAAAATGTATCTTTCTCCACCCTCTCATTTTCAGTTTCTCGGTATGTGTGTTTGCTGGTGAAGTGAATTTCTTGTAGGTAGTATATTGTTGGGTCTTAATTATTTGTTTATATAGTTAGTTTTCTTTTTAAGACATATTCAGCCAGTGTTTTTCAGGCTATAGATGGAAAGAAAAGGATACTTCTAGTTATTTAAAGATATCTCTCACTCTCTCAGAAGTCCCTTTTCCGTCTCTATGTCCCTCCCTCCAACTCCACCTCTGTCCCCCTTTCCCTCCCTATCTCTGTCTCTCTCTACTTCTCTCCCTCTCTCTCCCCATCTCTTTCCCTCTGCCTCTCCCCATCTCTCTCTGATTCTCTAGTGCACTATCTCTCTGTGTTTCTTCCTCTCCACTCCTCAACCCTGCTGCTCTCTGCCCTTTCCACCTTCTCTTCCTTTCTCCTTTGTCATTTCATACATCTTTGACTCTCTCTCTCTCTAGACCCACCCCCACCTCACCCTACTTCTCTCTTTTTATGCTCCTGTTCCTCTCCCTGTGGCCTCCCTCCCTTCCACTGCCCTCCCTTTTCTCTGCTGTGAATTAGAAGCAGCAAAGCTGTGGATCCTCTTGGACATGCCTTCATGTGATTCAATCCATGTACCACAAGAAGCACTGGGATAGTGAGGTTGTTGGGTTCACTGGTGGAATCTGAGAAAACTCACTTCATGGAAGCTTAAAAATTAAAGCTTTATTTTCTGAGCCCTCGGGGACATGAACCGTGTCCCCAAAAGGACATAGTTCTACATTTTTGAAGGATGGAAGCAAAAGGAAGGAGTGAGCTGTGGAGCTGCAGTGTTATCCAGTTGTACTTTGACATTATAGGTTAAGCCACGGACTACCTGATGGAGACTAGGCCTTATCCAGGGCACCTAACTTCAAGGTCCTTAATTAATTCTCCTAGACATTAGGTCCAGAGTTCAGAGTGGTAAGGAGACAGAGGAGCCGGTCAGCTGCATGTAGTTAATTAGGGCATACAGACAATTGATTATATAATTTTACAACTTATGCACCTTGGTTTAGATAACAACAATTTCTATATTCTTTACTGGTTAACAGACAATTAAGAAAACATTTGGAGCAGTGAGGTAAGTGTTTGTTCCTAGGCCTGGGGACATAAACTTGTTTGACCCTGCTAGCAAGATGAAGAAGTTGCCCTTGAGATGTCTGGACTTGGACAGCTGTTTACAACAGAAGCTGTTCAGCTCTAGGGAAGTCCTCCGATCCCCTAGGGCCTGGGACCTTGAATTTAGTTTCTCCCTATGCTTACATGCACTTTGAAAATGAAATAGTAGTACTTAGCATAGGTTTCTTCTGCTTGTTTCCAACAAGGTGGGTACCTCTTGGACCACCCTTGAAGTCTCCCTGAGCCCTGCTTGCTATATCTGTAGGTCAATAAATTGAGTATTTCTTCTTCTGCCACCCACTCTGCTGCCAAGTCCCACATTCTCTCTTTTCCATGTGACAGATCCTCCTTGCCTCCTGGCTCACTAAGAAGCTTTACAATGGTTGGCATGCACAGCAAATACAAACATACTTCTGACCCTACCAATAGGTGAGCAATGACCCCTGTCCACCCCATAGCTCTTGCCCTTGCCCTTTGACCTTTGACTTTCTCTCTTCCACCTCACTCCTAAGGCCAAATTGTTTCCTTTGTGACCTTAAATTTGAATGCCCTTATGAAGATCCCTTGACTGGCCTGTCTTATCTGTTAAGGTCAGTGTGAACATACACATTTCCCTGCACACATTTTTGATTGTGTTTCTCCAGGAAATGTCTCATCTGTCTGTCTGGTTTTTTTTATATCCATACTGGATTGAACAGTGTCTACAAAGATTCATGACCTTCTCGGTGTCTAACCGTATGATCTTATTTGGAAGCAGGGCCACTGCAGAGGTAAGAAGCTAAGGGAGAACAAGGTTGGTACTCCGACATTGTTTGTTTCCTCACAAAGGAAGAGCCAGGGACACACTGGAGGGAGAGTGCCCTGTGGCCACAGACTCATAGGAGAGAGAGAGAGAGAGAGAGAGAATGTGTGTGCATGTGAGTGAACTGTGGAGTTACTGAACTTGAAAAGCCATGGATTGCCCTTGTCTGCTGGAAGCTGGAAGAAGCTAGGGTGTCTCCTCACAATGATCCTTTCAAAGAACATAGCTCTGAGCCCAACTTGCCTTGGACCCTCAGCACTCCGTTTTCAGCTGCTTGCTGTCACTTGGTTTGAGTACTCTTTGTGTCTGCCCAAGGAAGGAATGTTTGTCCCCAACCAGGCAACGTGTTTATGCTAATGATCATCTGGGGAATTCTGCTTCTAATTCCCTATTTTATTCTCAGCTGCATTTTACAAGCCACAGATATCTTTATTTGAGTATGTTGAGACCGGACCATGGAGGGAAGGGCTGGGAAGTGAGTATCCGTGGGAACCAGTATGTATGTGTAGGAAGAGTGAGTTTGGGGAAGTAAGGCAGAGGTACACTGTATACATGTGTGTTCTTAGGTGCACACACATGTATATGCATATATGTACATGAGTGTTATGTGCACACACAAGTATGGCATATGTATTCACATGACCCTATATGTATGTGTATCTGTATGTGTACTATGGTATGCGTGTGTGTGTGTGTGTGTGTGTGTGACACACACAAGGATGGGGTGTGTATTTGCACGGCCCTGTGTATATGTATATCTGTCTGTGAGTGCATGGTATAGTGTGTGTGTGTGCATGTGTGCGCACGCGTGCGCGCACTCGCGCACCCCTTTGGCTCCCTAGGAGAACTTCAGCCAGTTGCCCCTGTGGAGTGTTGACTGAGAAGAGAACAGAAGATGGCTGGCCTCTGCTCTGACCCTGGAGCATTGACAAGAAATTGTCACCTTTTATGCCATCAAGTGTAGATAATATACACAGGTTGCTTCTGTTGTTATAAAAAATGATCTGGCTGGATATGTGCGGTGCTATGGTCAGCGAGAATGGTCGGCGGATCGTGCAGCTCCAGAAACCACACCAGGCCAAACAGTTCCACGTGGGGGTTCATTGGAAGAGGGTGGGGCAAGGTAGCATCAAGAAGATGAAAGGGAAAGGGAAAAGAGAGAGGAAAAAAAGACCAGAGGGGGCTTCCGTTTATATATGGAGAGTGATGTAGCCACCGGTAAAGATGGGCTATGGGCCAAGTGGATTCTGGGAATATGGTGGCTGTTGCCTTGGCAACAGGAGGGCAGGTCAAGCTGTCGCCTGGGTGTGACGTCACTGGTTTGGCGGTCCCGATGCCAGCAGCTTCCACCGCTACTTCATAGAGAGAATTTTTAAGAGCAAAAATGCCAGTGTAGTGGATTTTCAGAATGCAAGAGGCTTTCTTATTTGGGCTTTTGCCAGTCTCTCTCTCTCTCTCTCTCTCTCTCTCTCTCTCTCTCTCTCTCCCTCCTTATTTTCCTATATCTGTTGGGTTTTCCTTTGGGAATTGAGCTATAGAGGTAAATTCTGTATTCTGGAAAAGCTTTATGCAGGCAGAAAAGCTGCAAAAAGAGCAAAGCGGCTCCTCACGCACACTTATCCCAGCATCTTACATGATCAAAACTTGAACCAAGGCTAAGAACCTGGGGAGAGAAGTTTGACTCTGTAGGAGTATGCTTGTGAGCATGCGCCAGGGCCAGGGTTCAATCCCAGCGGCCCCAGGATGACATAAAACCCAAGGACTTAGCCTTGGAACTGTGCTGTTCACTTCTTGACCCCATGTAGCAAGTATTTTGACATCTCTTGGCTCCAGTGCAGCAGCTGGGGTCTACAAGCCACTGCTGAGCCTTGTAGAGGTGAGGGTACCACGTGCACGTGCAGCCTGACTTGGATAGCTACCCATGTTCTCTCGGGGGCATTGGTAAATTAAAACCACTTCTATTTCGAGGTAGGACACACATATGAATCTGAGGCTTCTGAGTGCAGGAAGGCACCAGCCTCAGCTTCGACGGTCTAGTTAGATAAGGAGTGTGCACATGGTACGCACCGTAACACACAGAGACATGCAGCTTGGATGGCTAGACACTTTACCCACAGCATGCATGACTGAGGGCCTTACACATGGGCAAGGAGGACCATACATGGGATAGCATGTCAGACACAGGCAATGAATAACAGAAATTAATAATCAGTTAAATTACCAGCTCTATTAAATCTAATTTATGCAGCATGGTGCTCACCTGTGTAAAGCCTACATCCCACCTCCAAGCTGTGAAGCCATTGCATTGGCTCTGTTTTTAGATGTTTTCATCGTCCCTGAAGCAACTGTTAGTCCTTTGCAGTCGTGATCCAGCCACTCTCCCACAGCCCCTAAGTATCAATCAGCTTCTCTGTTACTGCAATAAAACACCAGGTCCAGAAGCAACTGGGGAGGAAAGGGTTAATTTGGTTTACAGATTGCCAGTCCACCATGGAAGGCAGTCAGAGCGAGAACTCAAGGCAGGGATCTGGAGGTAGGAACTGAAGTAGACCCAATGGCAGAATGCTGCTTGCTAGCTTGCTTTCTGGCTCACTCACAGGCTCATGATTGCTCACTTTGTTATACAGCCTAGACAACCTGCTTAGGAGTGGGACATCCTACAGTGGGCTGAGCCTTCCCACATGAACCAAGAAATGCCCCATAGCTGGCAGTGGTGGCTCACTGCTTTTTATCATCATATTCCCAAGGCAGAGTGGCAGGGGGATCTCTGTTGAGTGGCCAAGGTGCCGGTTCAAAAGACCATGTTCTTATATTGGCCACGTTGTTGGAATCCTGAGGTGATGGTGATCTGGGGACAGGAGGACCCAGTGTGAGTGCACACTATGAACCTTTGCCTGGTCATGCACCTCCTCCGCATTCACTATGATAGTGGCTCAGTTCCTCAGGATCAGCTGTTGAGTCTCCATCACCAAATCCCAGCCTGAGCCTGAATCCCGGCTTCAAAGGCAAGTTTTAATTCTGAAGTTCATCTTCCTGAGCCGAATCTCATTAATAAAAGACAAGAAATAAATTTTCAAAAAGAACTTGCTGAGATTCTTCTGCAGCCACACATGCTGTCAGAAACTTTCCCCCCTTGAACAAGGAGGATTTTTTTTTTCTCAGCAGGGTGAAATAATCTCCACTCCTTTTGCGGCAAGTCCACAATCGCTGGTGTGGAAGGAGCCCGAGTTGGGGTTAATATTTATGTGTGTGCTGTCATTTTGTTCTTCCTTAGAGGAAAAATGAAAATCTCCTGGCATATATAAAATATGTCATTAATTACTGAATACCATCTATGTGTGGAAAGGGGGAAAATGAGAGCAGATAGTTGGAGACTCCCTTGTCCTCCAAAGATGTTTCAGGGGGCATGGAAGGAAGTCATTGAAGTGTGATGGTTGTCACCCTGAGCTGGCTGATGACGACAGGTGTGGCCCCTGCACAGCAGCAAGCATCAGGCTGGGGATGCAGCTCACTCAGCAGAGGTATTGCCATGGCTTGGGGCGGATCCCTGGGTACCACAGATGATGTCACTTTCTCTTATTTGTGAGGTCTGAAAAATCTACACTACGGTGGTGGAGCCAAATCACATAGCCTGGGGTGATGGTGTCTAGCACGCCCTGTGGGGGACTGTTCTGCACAGGCAGGGTCATGCCAAAGCAAATCTTGGTGAGTCAAACATCTCCAAGTGGTGACAGACACACTCCTCCCAGGAAGCCTCAGGACATGTGCTCTGTGCACACCTGCATGTCAGTGCTCCAAACTCCTGCAGCTTCCCCTGGAGGTGATTGAAATGTGGTCTTTACTTATTCACCCATGAGAGCAAGAGGGCTCAACTACCCTGTCTATCTCTGGATCAGGAAAGCCAGGACAGAACATCATGTCTTTCCACTGCCAAGTTCTCAGAGCTGCTGCTGCCACCACCCCAGAACCCCTGTGCACGGTACTCCAGGGAGATTCCCCCACCATGCCTTGTCTCTGGCTTTCACCTAGCCCTTTCTGTCCTCTGGATCATGTTGGGAACCTGCCATGTGTACAGAGTTCTGCAAAGCTTGGGGCTTACAGACATCCCTGCAGAGTGCTGAGAAGCAGGGATAGAGGAATCACAGAGCCCCAGCATCCCCGAATAATGTCAGAAAGCAGTGTGAGCTAAAAGGGGCTTACTAGAATAGTCTGTTCCTTCATGGAGACAGCCAGCCACCGCGGTCTCTCTCCTCAGTCCATTGTCAGGATACAGTGGACAACCCTGTGGCCAGGATACAGACAACTGCCAACCAAAGCCTGGAATCTGCCCACACCCATTTCAAGGCTGGGACAACCACCCTCTGGCTTCTCAACACTCCTTGAGCTGATTCCCATGGCATCTTGATTGACCTGAGGATGTGACAGGATTGTCATTGGGAGAATCAGCCCTTCTTGATGGGTCCAGGCAAGTTTGAATCCTACAGACCCCTTAGTCCAAGGCCACCAGGACAATGTGTCTACATTATGTTTTCAGTCCAGTCTGGTCAACACCAACTATGTCTCTGTTTCTTTAAGAATTTCTCAGCAAGCATGCAATGAGAACCTACTACGTGCCAGGCCTCTATTCAGCCACTACAGATACAACAGTGAACAGAACAAAGGCCTTGTTCATGCAGGAGACCAGCACCATGCACTGAATCAACCTAGTGTTGATGAGCACAGATGCTGGGGACAGTATATGACTGAGTGATGGGCAGGCGGAGGGATGGCATTGTGTTAGCTGCCTCGCCATGAGAACACTAATGAGCCAGAAAGAGGAGATGGGCCAGTAACCTCAGGAGAAACACTGTGAGAGAGGCAGGAGTAGGGAAAGGGATTGACGGGGCGAGTGGCTGTACAGTAGAGAGCATGTGAACATTGCAGAGGAGGGCACGGGGTGGAGAGGAGGCATCAGGACTGCCTTGGGGCATCAGGGATATGAGCAGACTTCAGGGATGCAAGGTGGAGTTGGCACACTCAGCTTACCATCACAAAGTGCCACATCAGGGTGGCCTAGAAATGACTGAACCACATTCCTTACAATTCTGCTGCCTGAAGTCCAGGAGCTCTAGCAGATGAGGTACTTGGAGAAGCCTCCCCTTTCTGGCTCATGGATGGTGCCATTATAAGTGAGTGTGACATGTCCTCCACAGGATCATGTGTTTAAAACATGGTTCCCAGCTCATGGCCCTGTTGGAGGAGGTTGCTGAACTCTCTGACATGGGATTTGCATGGTAGAAGAATATCACTAACAAGGGCTTTGAGGAATTGAACACAACCCTGATTCTGGTCCTCTCTGCTTCCTGATCCTCCATGGTATAAATGAACCTTTGATCTGCTCTGGCTGCCATGCCTTCAACGCCATGATAGACAGATGTCCCCAGAAACTATAAGAGAAAATAAGTCCTTCCTCTCACATGTCACTTGCATCAGGCATTTTGTCCCAGCCTATAGAAAAGAACTAATGCAAATATTTCACCTCATGGTCTCCACCTGGAGCTTCTTAGCTCCCCAAAGTCTTCTCTAAGGACATCAATTCTGAAACCGCCTCCTAGAGGCTCCACCTCCCAGCGCTCTTCCATGGCATCGGATTCCAACATGGTCTGCAAGGCAAGGAGTTCAGATGTAGCATGGGATAGGGCAAGCCAGATGTGGTCCTACTAAGCTACTTTTGTGCACATGACAGCTGCCTGGCAAAATGCGCCACTCTAACAGATGGCACAAGTTCTCAAGGAGAGACATGTATCTACTCGAAATCCTTAGGAAGCCAAATGATCAGTGAGACCCTGAACTTTATGATGATTACTGAGCATTAGAATGAATAGAAAACAGGGCCTAGGAAGACAGGGATGGGGGTGGGGAGGAAGGAGAGTGGTGAGGCAGGGTAGGGAGGAAGGAGAGTGGTTTGGGGGATAGAAAACAAGGCTGAGCCCTGAGGATGCAGAGAGACAGATGAGGGTGGGCAGGAGAGGGAGGTGAGAAGAGGGACAGAAGTCCAGACTGGGTACTTGAGGACTCTGAAAATCAGTGATGAGGGTGGAGCTGGAGGGGTGGGGGAGTCAGGCAGCTGGGTGAGAGCCTGGACTCTGAAGATGCTAATTATCCTGCTGGTAGCAATAAAGAGCTGTAAACTCTCTCTCCCCAGTCCTCAGTGTGATAAGCCAGACATGGCTTTGAACTCATTCACACTCCAAGAGATGGCACCCGTGAGTCCCTGACTGACAGAGTACCAGCATCTTGTCCAAGGCACCTTGTCTCCTCCACCCAGCGTGAAGACACCAGCTTCTGTCTGTCAGAGCCCTCATCCTTGGAACCACCCCTGTTGCCAAGCTGAGTCAAAGTCCCTGGGACAATCCTTCCTAGGGAGGAATCAAGGCCCTGACTCCCAGCCTATTTGACCCCCAAGGAAATTCCAGAGCCCACAAGACCAGCCTGGAGGGATGTGTGGGAATCCAATCACCATGGTCATCGGCTGGAAGCTGGAGGATCAAGTCACAGGCAAACAGGAGGACTAGAAGCCTCCCAGGAATGGCAGAAATATCAGGGCATTGGATCTTTGTCTTTTCTTGGGTTGATTTTAGCAAGAACCCCTAAATAGGAAGGCGTCTGGTATTTAGGTTTCATGATTCTTGCTGGGCAGGGCCAGGCAGTGCCTCCAGGACATCCGGGTTTACTGTCCTTCTCAGTTGTGCACACCTGCCTCACACCCATCTGAACACAGCAGTGCCCAGGGCTGCCCAGGTGGGGCAACTGGAGATGGGTTCTTTTAAGCGGCAGTACACTGGTGCCGTGACCATCCTACCGGGTACAAACACCCCCAGAGAAACGATGATTAGAATAAAAATAACTCATATTCCTCACAGAGCTCGCACAAGCAGAGCTGAGCAAGACAGGCTTTCTCCAAGTTCAGTTTCCACGTTAATTATTAAACCAAAGCGAAGTCAAAGATGTGTGGAGACGGAAGACACGCAAGGTTGAAAAGGGGGGTTTCATTTAGCATTCTGAGCCCTTTCACGGAATCTCTAATCCTCCCAATAATCCTCTAATATATCAACCTGATTTTATAAATGAATTTATAAAAATTTATAAGGTTCATGAACCGAAGCTTAGAGAGAATGACTAAGGAGCCCCAGCCGCATCCTGGAGGCAGAAGAGCAGGATCGGACCCTATGGCGTGACTTCCTTGTGTGCTCGGAGACTTCATGGAGATGTGCTCCTCAGTCACATGCCTCTCCACGCTTCTTCCCAGGGAATACTGTCTACCCGAGAACCAGCTGTACAGTGTATAATTACGCAAACTTTGTGGCATAGATAGAAGTCATTTTCAGGGAAATACCCACATGGATGCACATCCTGTTATACAGCAGCCACAACACAAGTGGCCCAGAAACAACAAGGGGCCATCTCAAGCAGCACCCCACAGCTGCAGGGCTGCCAACGCCTCATTGTGCAGGCACACAGGCTTAGAAGCCACAGATGACTAAACAAAGGCAAGGCGCAGACCTGGGACACAGAGCAGGGCCACACTGAGAGCCAAACCAGCCAAGATAATTATCTGTTTACTCCTGACGCTCGCCACAGTTTTTGTTATGCCTGTTTTTTATTGAAGGAGCTTTTCACACAGATAACTTGATACAAATTATCTGAAAGGAAAATGTGTTTTGTTATTACTTGGAATATGAAAAGGCAATCATGTCGGAATGAAATGTAGATAAAAAAATGAGATCATAGAATAAAGGGTACGGAATTTGGCAATTTAAGCAGAGCCACTCAGGTGGCTGTGATTCGTGAGTAAACTGAAGAAGATGGCTCCACTAACACGCCTAGCCCTCCTACTATGCCCTGGGGAGATTCAAAATCATCATGCATTTTAAGTGACTGCCTATAAGTGATCTTATAATTTTAGGATGAAATATTTACTTTCAAGAAACATCCCTACAGAGGGCATGGCAGCTAGAGCAACAGCATGCTGATGCCTCAGAGGTTGGGTGAGCTCTCTCCTACCCACACTTCCTCCCTCCTATCCACACTTCCTCCCTCCCTACTCACACTTCCTCCCTCCTACCCACACATCCTCTCTCCTTACCCACACTTCCTCCCTCCCTACCCACACTTCCTCCCTCCCTATCCATACTTCCTCCCTCCCTACCCACACTTCCTCCCTTCCTACCCATACTTCCTCCCTCCCTACCCACACTTCCTCCCTCCCTATCCATACTTCCTCCCTCCCTACTCACATTTTCTCCCTCCCTACTCACACTTCCTCCCTCCTACCTATACTTCCTCCCTCCCTACCCACACTTCCTCCCTCCCTACACACACTTCCTACCTCCCTACCCACACTTCCTCTCTTCCTACCCACACTTCCTTCCTTCCTACCCACACTTATTCCCTTCCTCCCTACCCACATTTCCTCTCTTCCTACCCACTCTTTTTCCCTTCCTGCCTACACTTCCTCCCTTTCTGCCCACACTTCCTCCCTTCCTGTACACATTTCCTCTCTCTCTGCCCACATTTCCTTCTGGGCCACACCTCTTCCCTTTATATCCATGCTTCCTCCCTATCTGCCCACACTTCCCCACTTCCTGCCCATACTTCCCCACTTCCTACCCACACTTCCCCACTTCCTACCCACACTTCCCCACTTCCTGCCCACACTTCCTTTGGGTCCACACTTCCTCTGTTCCTGCCCGTACTTCTATTTCTGACCACACTTCCCTCTGGGCCATACTTCCTCCCTTCCTGCCCATACTTTCTTCCTGCCCACACTCCTTTGCCATTTTATTGCCATGAGGAAAAGGTTTCTAAAGATGGTGGCACTTACACTATTAGCTCACTGATCCGAAGCTAAATTTGTCTGCAGATTTCATGTAATTTTGGAAAATAACTCATTAGCCACTTAAGCCACATTTGACATGGCTTCTGTGTTTTGTTAGGATTTAAGCCAAAACACATGTAACCAGAGTACTTTTTGCTGCATGAAGGAGCACGTGGCTATTGGTCCTTCTTGGCAGTGATGGCTGCTGAAGGACCTGTGTGGGTGTGGGGCAATGGGCATGCGTAAGGACAATGGGAGATGTACATGCTTGTGTTTGACGCCTAAAGTCACCACTATTGACAATAAAAAATAGACGTAGACCCACAAGATCACTGGGGAAAGCAATAAAAACCAAAGAATCCAGACCAAGGAAGAGAAAATACAGCAAAAAAAAAAAAAAAAGGACAAGTATGAGGTATAGAAAGGATGACAGAAAGACAGAAAGACTATGCACACCTAGATCACTGTGAAAAGAAATAGCTCAAACTTTCTCTTGAAAGGTACAGAGATTCGTGTTCGCATGCACCCAGCCAGATGTCTGTAAAAGATGCAGGGCACAACAGGATGAAGACAAAGTGAGCTAGCAGAAGTCTGTCTGCCCCTAGAACAGGGCATCTTGTTAGAGGTGACATGGGAACACAATACACCCTGCGTGGACAGAGACCGACAGGCACATATGTGCAGAGGCCAACAGTTCATTTCTGACCACAGTTCTTAGTGCATTAGGGTTCCAGAGGAAGCTTGCTGTGGTGGGAAGGGGGCCCCACATTCACAAAGCATCTCTGGATCAAAAGGTAAAGCTTATCTATAGACACATGTGCACACACACATGCACGTGCACACACACACATATGCACATGCATGCACCCATGCACACACACATATAAACAAAAAAGAAGGAGGCCTCAGATTTGCAAAAAAGCAAGGAGGGATGTGGGAGGGTTCAAGTGGAGAAAATTGAGAGGATTTGTGTAATTGTATTATAACCTCAAAAACAAATTTAAAAATGGCGGCTGGTGACTGTCCTAGCAAAGTGTCTTTCTTCAGTGAAGTGCAAGAAAACCAAAATTCTCCAGCAAAACAGAGAAGACTGAGTAAAAGCTATGGAGGTACTAAAAATAACTTACTAAATAGCTCACAATAAATAGTGAGCCCTTTACTCACAGTGAGGAGCTAGAAAACATGACAATTCTATAACCACACCCATGGGCAAGCTGTGGAGGTGGCTCAGCCTTTAGAGCTCTGGCTGCTCTTCCACAGGACCCAGGTTCAGTTTCCATTGCCCACGTGGTGTCTCACAACTTTCTGTAACTCCAGCTAGAGAGGCTCAGATCCCTCTGTGTGAGCACCTTCATTCATGTACTCACACCTGTGGAGACACTTGTGCAAAGATGTGTGATTTAAAATAAAATAAACCTTTAAAAACATACTTATAATCTGCCTCAGAGTAATCCCAGCCAGGCCTATACAGAACTTCAGGGGAATAGTGTAAAATGTTACAGAGAGAGAGAGAGAGAGAGATACATTGTATTCTTGAATGAGAAGGCCTCAGGCTGTAAAACTGAACCTTCTGAAGGAATTTGAATCAGAGCCCTGCATGAGGGTTCTCTGCAGTCTGATGATATAATTTTAAAGTTTATTGAGGAAAAACAAATATACACTATCACGAGAGGGACGGAGGGAGGGAGGGAGGGAGGGAGGAAGGGGGGAATAAGTGAAAATGGAAGAAGAGGGGACTAAGAACAAGAGGGAGCAAGAGGGTGAGAAGGAAAGGAGAGGAGAGAGGGTAGGAGTGGGGGAGAGGGGAGGGGAGGAGAGAGGAGGGAATGGGAGAGGAAGGGAAAGGAGAGGAGAGGAAGGGAGGGGAGAGGAGAGAAAGGGAGGGGAGAAGAGAGGAGGGGAGGGGAGGGGAGGGGAGGGGAGGGAAGGGGAGGGGAGAGGAGGGGAGGGCAAGTGACTTATCTTCACAGAACTGGAACACTGAGTTAAAATAAAATATTCTCATTACCTAGAAATGACCGAACAAAGTGTCAAGCTAGAACCAAAATGTAGAGGCAGACCAACGTAGACCTTGTGATGAATGTCACACATTGGTTCTGATCCACTCGGCTTTATTTAATCACCCCACATCTCATGTATATCCAAAACTCATATTCCACACTAAAATATATACAGCCCTGACTTCTCAACCAAGAATGAGCTGTGTTCATGATTGTTAATATTAATAGTGAAATTATTTTAAAAAGCACTGCTACCTAAGTGGGTCAGGACAACTGTGGGGGGGATCTCTGAGGATGAGACGAAGTTGGCTAGGCATTTCAGAACATTGTGTCTCACACCGGAACATATTCCTTACATTTTAATGACAACAGAGTGAGACAGGAAGTGGACCTATATCAGCATTATATATGGCTGTGATTGAATGAGAAGTGTCCCCAATAGGCTTGTGTGCTTCAATACTTGGTCCCCAGTGGGTGATGCCATTGAGGGGGGAAACTATGGACCATTTAGGAGGTGGAGCCTTGCCTTCTCTCTCTGTTCTCCCTTCTCCTCCTCCTCCTCCTCCTCCTCCTCCTCCTCCTCCTCCTCCTCCTCCTCCTCCAACTCCTCCTCACTGTGTGCAAATGAAATGTGATCTGCTGTCTTGCTGACAGTGGCCCCTGATGCCAATGTCTCCCTACCATGATGAACTGCATCCCGAATAAGCTTTTCTCCCCAAGGTGGTTTCTGTCAGTTTATTTTATCACAGCAACAGAAAAGTCATCAATGTAAGTTCCATCCTTGAATCTCCCAAGTAAGGAAAGGAAACTCATCCTGATTAAAGGAGGTTAAGGATGGGATGACTGACTAGGTAAGCCTCAGAGTAGGTACACAGTCTGGACAAAAAGGAAAGGGGCTCACCAACGGCCGTTCCTCGCCTGGAAGTCAGGCTGTTGTTAAAGTTTTAATGTATTTGATGGGCCCTCCTGATGGTTCTTGTTCATTGTCTACTAGACTGGCCTGTATTTCCCTGGGAGCATGCATGAGTATGCTACGCCTTTACTCTCTTAACTGAAGTGGCAAGAACTGCCCACTGTGGGTGGAACCTTCCCCTAGGCACCAGTCCTGAACTGTATAAAACAGAGTGTGAGCTGAGCATGAATTCATTGCTCTCCTGACAGTGCACACAATGTGATCAGCTGCCTCAGCTCCCCATCGTGGTGGACTCAGCTTGGATTGTGAGCTAAAATAAACCCTTCTTTTTTTTTTTTTTTTTTCGGTTTTTTGAGACAGGGTTTCTCTGTGTAGCCCTGGCTGTCCTGGAACTCACTCTGTAGACCAGGCTGGCCTTGAACTCAGAAATCCACCTGCCTCTGCCTCCCAAGTGCTGGGATTAAAGGCGTGTGCCACCACTGCCCGGCAACCCTTCTTCTCTTAAGTTGCTTTCTTTGGGGAAACATCGAAATGACAAAAAAGGAAATGAAGACTCAGGTGAGATGGTGAACACTTGGAGCTGGAGAGCGAGAGATGGCAAAGGCACTGTGAGGAATGTCTGTGAACTCAGAGGAAGCAACCTCAGCAGACAGGCAGAAAGGAGATCATTGACTATGTAGATCAGCGTATACTGCTCAGGACAAATCAAAGCATGCTAGATTCAAGGAGGGTCTCATTCACAGCCGAGGAACTGGGAGACTGGTGCTACTGAGATACACTATGATTCAAAAGCAGCTGGTGGAATTTGGAATTAAATAGGCACAGGCCACTGTGTAACTAGACATTGGGCCCCTGCCCAGGACATGAACTTGTTGTAGGTGCAGATCTGAGTCCTAAGGCACCCACAGAATTCTCTAGGTTCTTATGACCCAGGACAAGGAATTGTATCTGAGGCACGTGATTAGAAATAAAAATGGAGACAGTTAAAGTTTACTAAGAGAGAAGCTAGAGAACCCAGAAAGGGTTTATGCTACAAAGCACCAGGGCAGGCGTCTCATGACCCTTTACAGGTTACTAACATGGAGCCCACACTGTCCACGGCTGTATATGGTGGGCTTTTCGAGAATGTGCTCAGTTTGTTCCCTGTATTCCAGGTAGGGAAGGGTTTCATTCTCTGCCAATTCACTCCATTTAAATGTTAACCTAATTTTAAGATGAGAGAGAGAGAGAGAGAGAGAGAGAGAGAATGTGTGTGTGTGTGTGTGTGTGTGCATGAGGTCACACACACTCGTGTCATATGTGTGCAGGTGCCCAAGAGACCAGATGACGGTGTCAGAGCCCCTGAAGCTGGAGTTATAGGCAGTTGTGAGCTGCCTGACATGGGTGCTGGGAATTGAACTCAGATCCTCTGGAAGAGCAGCTGGCCCTTTTAAACCACTGAGCCAGCTCTTGAGCCCTTCCTGTCTAATCTTGTTAGTTTTCAATTTCATTTTATATGCATGGATGTTTCACTTGCAGGTATGTCTATGTGTGGTGTGTAAGGTGCCCGCTGCAGCCTGAGGAAGCCATTGGATCCCCTGAGACTGGAGACCACTAATGGTGATTCACCACCTTATAGGTACTGGGAATTCTACCTGGGTTCTCCAGGAGAGGCACCAGTCCTGAACCATCTCTCTAACCCCATCTCTCATATGTTAATCTTGGTGTCAGTTCCTGCAGTCACTCCTGTCCTGCCACAGTCTCACCCCAGGATGTAGATATAAAAAGAAATGCTCGTAGACATTGCCACGTTGTTAATTCACAGCAATTCTGTGCCCCCTAACCCCCAGCCCAGCTTTCAATGCCTCCTAATTTGATCCCAAGAACTACATAGGAAAGGCTTCAACGGCGAACCAAGAAAACCCAGACTTGACCCCTATTCTTAAGCATCCATGGGCCACTTGAGAAAAACAAACATATAAGCAAACAGCAAGGGCTGTGTGGTGTGGTGGAAACAAGGCTCTGGGGAACCTAGAAGGGGACACTCCACCTGCGCCATGGAGATCAGCAACTGAGATAATGCTCCCTGGAAGGCAGAGCATGTATGCACTCAGAGGAATGAGCTCAGGAGTGGGGTCTGCCTCACCCCTGCCACCTGAGTGATTTTAACACCACTCTCTGCTTGCTCTCAACACAACCACGAAAATCCAGCTTGTTTGAACTCAGGAATCATGGAGTCTAGAGGGCCCCAAACAGACCCTGGGGCCCCAATTCCCTTGAATCAGGGATGTTTCCCGTGAGGCTGGTTCTCACTCAGTTCTTATGGGTGCCCCACTCCCAGAGTTTCCTGGAGTCTGGGTTGTGTCTCATGGATGCTCTTGGAAGAGAAAGCCTGAGGAAAGAACATGGGTGGGAGCAGCTCCCAGCAAGGAGACACGTGAACCCCCAGAAATTGTTGTGATCTCTGAATATTCCAGCTCAGATGCTCGCCTGTCTGTGGCAGTGCCTTGTACACCCCTCAAAGCTCCTAGGTCGTATGTGAGAAAGGACAGAGACGAATAGCTGCGCAGTCTGCTGCTGAAAGCTCATGGAAGCACAGGTAAGCTCTGTGACCCCAGCTGCATTCCTGGGGTGACTCTGGTGCTTACGTGCAGTGTTGGTGGAGTCTAGGCCTTCACATGGGCCACTCGTTCAGTGAGCCACCTGGACATGGCATCCTGGTACTCTTCGTTCTGAAGACTTGGGCTGCTCAGGCAGCATGGAGTCGTGCCCGTGCCTCCATTTACCAGGTCTCACACTATGCGGTTTATCCATGAGTGTGCTCTCAGTTCGTTGCCTGATTTTTTAATCCCACATACAAATATTCAGAAGGGAATTATAACATTCCCTTAAGCACAAGAAAAGAAGAATTGTACCACAAAGGCAAACACCAATGACCAAAAAATTAAAAATAAAAATAAATAAAAATTGACCCAGGCATGACAGTATGAGGTGGGCCTGTAATGCCAGCTACTCAAGAGGCCAGGGGGAGGCTTTGGAAAAGACTCAGTGGGTAAAAGCGTTTGTGTGCAGGTTTGAGTTTGGATCCCCAGGACCTACATAACAACCAAATTCGATACCAGAAATGTCTACAATCCCAGCACATCCCTTCAGGGGAATGGGATGGGAAGACTGGAGATCTCCAAGTCCTCCTGAGCCACTGGCCTGGCTTACAGGCAGCAAGAGACCTGGCTCAATCGCTGCTATAGAAATGAAAGGAACAACACCTGAGGGTCAGGTTCCCGCTGATTTGGGGTGGGGGAAGGGCACATCTGTTTTACTATTTCCTGTGTGGCTGGCTCCAGTTTCTGGTTACTCATTCTGTGAGCTCCCAATGCTTGCACATGAGCCACACATTAATAGTAATTATAAAACTGTAAAGCTGAGTAAGAGAATGGTTGTTCCAAGCTTTACTTAATGAGAAAAAATACACACCAGCTCAGAAACAAAGCACAAGGGTCAATGCATATGAAGGACCGCAGAAGAAAGCCTGTGAGTGCCAGACCCTGGACTGTCCTCTCTGTATGCTAATGCATCCATGGTGAGGTCACCAGGCAGGGGTGATTTTGCTCTTTCCCTGGTGATATTTGGTGACAGTGAGAGCACATTTAGAATTCAGACACCCAGGGACAGTGGCAGCACCTACTGGGTGGAGACCGAATGAGGTTCAACATAATGATTTGCATGGAAACCCACAGCAAGAATCCCATGCTTGCTTGGCACTGGCGAGCACCTGTGGGAGTGGCCCGTGTCATCACTGAGCTAAGCCATAGAGGAGCCTGTGTCTGGGATGGAGATGGAGGTTGAGGGCCAGCAACTGTCATGTCAGCCATCCACATGCTTTCTGTCATGTGACCTCTTCAGTTCCCCCTTCTTGGCAGCCTCTGGGAGTGGGCAACCATGCTGTTGCCGGGCAGGAGGCAGAGTCAAGGCATCACAGGGGGCAGGCCTGGGCCCAGAGCATGTCTACAGCTTAGGACAAAGCCTGAAAGCATGGCTCACCATCCCTTCCAGGGCCAGAGGTGACATGACCCTCAGCTTTCTGCCTGCCCTGGAGTCCAGTGCACAGTGGGCACCAATGGATGCATGTCAAGTTGATTCGACTCCAGGAGAAGCCAGGGTTCCTAGGGTGAGCCTCCAAGCCCAGGCTGCAAGGACAGAGTTAAACTTGCACATGATTGCTTGTGGAACCGCATTTGGTAGTTGGCAGAGCCCCATAGCAGGCTCAGGGACAGATGAAAAGCATATGGCCCTTGTTTCTACAGCATTTCCACTCCTGTGTGGGGACAGATGTGCACAGCATTAAATATCTGAGAAAGCAGACTTCGGTAAATACTACAGCAATGCACAGTGTGAGGGTGGGGCAGACATTGCCTCCTGGTGCAGGAACCAAGAAGTGTGTATCTCCTTTGGTCCTGTAGACCTCCAAGCCCCCAGAGATAGACCTCATCTGTGCCAAATAGCATACACGCATGCTCACCTGGCTCCAGCAGAGGAAATGTGGTTGGCATCTATTAGCCAAAAGAATGAAGACCAGTGACCACTGGGAACTTGCCAAGGTCACTTGCCGAGGTCACTCCACATGGGGCATCCCCTTGGAGCCCGAAGACTTTCTGTGCAGAGCAGCTCCACCTGTATGCTGGCCTCCAGCAGGTGTCTGCAAAGTGGTAACATTGATACCTGCCTGGCAGAGAAGTCAAGTTAGGATCAACTGGCTAATCCACAGCAAGCACTTGGAGTGAAACAGCAGGCTCAAGGGAAATGCCAGCTAAGATGGCTGCCATCTCTTCCACACTGCTCCAGAGCCAACAGGTGCTTGAATGCCATTAGATACAAGTGTCTCTGCCCCACTGTGGCTTCATCCAGCCCTCAAACCAAGTCATGCCTTGCTGCTCCCCAGGACCAGGTGGCTTCAGTATCCTGTCACACTGGAACACTGAGGCACTGAAGAGACTGCACCAACCACCAAGTGCAGACTCTCAAGAAAGCCCAGCACCTCCCCACTCCTCACAGCTCTGTGAGAATGAAAACCTGAGATGGCTGACAGTGGCTTTCTGTTCCTATCTAAACCCCACTATATTTGTACTTTAGAATCTATTGTTATTCTTTAGTAATATTAATGTGTACATATCTGGGTATGTAAGTGACTGCAGAGGCCAGAAGAGGGGTCAGATCCCCCTAGGGCTGGAGTCATAAGCAGCTGTGTACCACCCACTGTGCAGGCTGGAACCTGAACTCCCAGCAGGAATGCCTGCTCAACCACTGAGACATCTCTCCAGTCTGAAATTTTGTATTTTAATTTCTTTCCCTGTACTCGTTTATGAAAATTGAGCCAGATGAAAGAATCCATTTGTACAGTTAAAGGAAGGCTACACTGGATTGTGCTGTCCTGTGCTGATTTTAAAGGAAGATAGAGGGGAAGGACAGTAACAAACTGAACATTCATTTGGATTGGCTGTGTGCCAGGCCCTGAAAACAGGCCGCTTCTAAAGGTGTTTCTATTCTCAAGGATCCCTGCAAACCACAGGGAGACAGAGGGGACTCGGGAGATGACAGTGACTTGAAGAGCGAGCAGAAATGCGCACACTGTGTAGCTGAGTCAGCTAAAGCCTTCAGGATATGAATTCTGCAGGGCAGAATTTTGGAAGATAGTCCAAATGGGGACAACACCTCACAAAGAGAAAATAATTTCCAAAACTTGGACTCCCCAGATGGCACAGCTTGTGTCACTCACCACAGGCAGCCAGAGATAGATAAAATCCACAGGCCTTTAATCACTATACCTGTATTCCTGGAAAGCATTAATAATCAATCCCTGCCTTCAGAGCCAGAAAGTTCAAACACATGCCTATTTGTTATGTCTGTGCCCCTGGCAGGCATAACTAATCAAACTCAACTCTGGGTGCCAAAGATTTCTACCTAACCCTGGGCTCCTCCTCCAAGTGGGGCTCCAAGCATCTGCCATCCCACAGCTGGAACAGCTAAGAAGAATACTTGTCCAACTGTGGACACAGAGCAAGGGGCCTATCACAGCTGCTCTCCAGGCAGGGAGTACTTGAGCAGCAAGCAAGTCTGCAGCTTTGTCCCACCCTCAGCATCTCCTTGCTCAGCTTGGGAGATCTGTTATCCCAGTGTGCCTTGCTCTCTGTTCTGCTGGCCTCTTACTGCCTCAGTACTCTGGCTAAACCTGAATGGGCACAGTGGTCTTTGGTCGTTACCTCCTGGCTCAGATCTCCACTTTGCTCTTGGCCTCTGACTGTCTGGAACAGAGCCCAGGACTCCCTCCATGACTCCTGCCCAGGATCCTCCAGCAGGGCAGACTTTTAAAACAAGCCCAGATCCCGGTGTTAGCTCTGCCGGACACACAGGAAATCCAGCCTTTGTTAACTCTGTTGATGTTGAAGGAGCCTGCTTAAGCCTCCCATCTCACATGGCTGCTCTGCTCAGCACCTGTTAGCCACATCAGCTCTGCGAACACAGCCCCGTACTCTCTAAAATCTGCCCAACTTTCTGTGGTTTCCTTTGGGGATGCGTGAAGACATCTATGTGTTTTTACGGTTCTCAGAGCTCACTCTGCTTGTCTGTGTGAACACTGCTTAGCAGCTCCATTCCAGTGAAACTGAGACTCACACAAAAAAACTGTTAACTTTTACTAATGTGGACAAGCAGTGCTCTACCGCAGCGCCCAACAGCAGCCTTGAGGGCCTGGAGCTGGGAACCAGAGCCGGGAAGGCAGGAGAGGTCGCTAGCATGTGTTCAGAGAACTGAAAACTGTGAGTCTCTCATAGCGTGTTCTGCAGCTGAGTTCTGTTCTCCTCAATTATTCACGATCTTAACTTGGATTCAAGGTCACTGCATCTCTGCATCTTTCATTCTGAGAGGACCACATGGTGCCGTCCACTTCCAACAGGCTGCCAGGAGTACAAAGCTCTACGGAGACAGGCCAACTGCAACAGGCAGGGTTTGCAGTATACATCCCTGACAGATGGAGCCTAGCTCAAACGGGCTGAGCTGTGGATTCTGAGCATAGCTGGAAGTTCCTTCCCACAGAAGAAAGGCCCCAGGATGGGACAGCACGATTTGCTTTTTTTTTTTTTTCTCCACTTGGACCCAAATCCCAGACCCAGACATATCTGAACCACTTCCATGGACACGATCCAAGAGCTGTGATGGTCAGCGCTGCCACTCCTTCCAGCCCACCGTGTCCACCTGGAAGGACCCACCATCAACAGGGCTGGGCTCTGCAAATCTGTGAGACTCAGCTCATTTGCATGTGTTTTTGTTTAAAAGAGGATGAAGAACTTGCAAACTGAAGGCTGGTCTCCCTTGAACCACTCTGACTGGATGCACCCCCTCGGGAAGTTCTCAAAGACTTATTTTCAAAGGGCTTATTTCTGAAGATTTCAAAAAAGATGGTCAAATATAATCTTTTCCTTTTTTTCTTTCTGAAGAACAGCGCATCTCAAAGTTATCTGAGTTTTACAGCCAGGAAGTTGTGAAGAATAGATCCTGGTCTGCTCGGCCCAAACGACAAAAGCAGGCAGCCCACCTGTGTGCGGTGTAATCTCTTTGTTTTGTAATTACAGAGTCATCCCCGGGCCTGAGTAACAGAGTGCAAGGCAACACCGCCATCTGCAGGAGGAGTGCGGTAGCCCAGACAGGACACTGGCATCTGTGGATCCAGTGTGCACGCCTTCCACACACAGGCACTCAGAACATATGTACCACTATGCGCACACACAAATGCACAAATTCTGACACATCGCACACATGTGCACAAAAGGACACCGCACCCACCAGATACATATATCACAAATATACATGTTTACATGTCAATAGACACACCTACAAACACACACACATCCACATGTATGCACAACACATACACAGCACACACATGTACACAAACACACTTTGCATACATACAAATGCGTGCACACAGACTCACTACACAGACCATCGCACATACCCCCATGCATCACACATGCAAATACACACATGCACAGTGATACCATACACACACATATACACAGACACTGCACACCACATGTGCACACATACAGCACATACAAACACCACACACCAAGCACATACCATACCACACACAAAGAAACCACATATGCCTACTTATCCACCATACAAAACCAGCACACACACATCAAGTACACACCACCTGCACACTCCATACACCATACATAAGCACACACATACACACCACACATGCGTATGCACACACATGTACACACACGTACACACACGTGTACACACACACCACACATGTGTATGCACACACACACACATACACACACTCACCTCACTTTGGGAAGAGCTGAGCGCAGAGTCCTGTTATTTGAAGAATCAGTGGCCGTGATTACACTGGAGGGGGGTTGCTACATCTGTAAGGTTTCTAATTTTCTGTTCTCTTTTATCTATAATTACTCCTGTTTTAGGGCCTCCCCTGTGTAAATATGACTCATATGCAGATATAAAAGACTACGGGACACTCACTGCTGTTTAGTCATGTTTCATAGGGAGACATGTAAGCTGTCTTTGTGCTTATTAATGGAAACTGGTTAAATCGGTAGGGGTCTCTAAGGCGGGGAGACTTGTGCAAACCTCACAGAAAGGAGCGCCCCAGGCAGCGGAGAGCAGAGGATTACCACTTAGAAGCTGAGGTTGCAAATGCAGCCTGGACAGTCTGCTGTGGATTACACAGCTTTTGTGAGCAGATGCATGCTCGAGTAAACTACAACACTTAATCCTGAGCTCGCGGCATGTTTGATAGAATATCTCGCATTTGATATCACATTCGATAGAATGTGTTGCCATCTGTGACATTCCAGTGACCATCCCAACATGGAGACTAGGGAAATGTCTTTCTCAGAGGAGAAAATCAAGCCATCCTCCTAGGTCTCTGCAAGACAGACTTTCTAATCCTTAAGCGTCAAAAAAAAAAATCTTTATTTTGTTCACTGATGAATTGATGTTATTTTGGCTGAGTGCAAGATTTGTTATGCAAACATCTTCCCAGGAACTGTGAAGCCATGTCTCCACTGTCTCTCAGCATCTACTACTGGCAAGGAGAAGCTGAACACTGCCGGCATTCTGCCTCCAAGCCAGAAATCTTATTTTTAATTTCTGGGAGTTTTGGATAACCTGATCATTTTCTGTTCTTCTGGAATTTACATTGTATGTGCCTAGTGCGGGCTTTTCCTCCTCCTAGAACCATGACCTGGTCTTAATTTCCTTTGTTCTCTGCATCCCTTCTCTCCTGCCAGTATTCGTTAAGGGGGTGTTGATCTTAAGGAGCCACTGTCCACAAGGCTTTGCTCTCCTAGTGTCTACACACCCCTGTGGGATTCCTGAAGTGTCCTGTAAGCTTTAGCAGTGTCTTCTCCGCCCTCTGCCCACAGATCAGCTTGGGATTTGGACACTCCATTTCTAACTCCCTGGCTTGGTTTTGGGTGTGCCTAGCTCTCTTTGCTCTTTTTAGTCTGTTCACTGGGTTAGCCCTGCTCCGAGAGTGTCTGGCTCCTTCCATCTGTTGCACTTGGCTTTGCACATGTCTACTGTTGATTCTCCTCAAGTGTCTGCTGGCTCCTGCACTTTGCTCTCAGTGCTGAGCCCACTGCTTTTCTGCCAGGGAATGAGACCCACTGGCCCCTGAGATGACAGATCTTGTTTTCTGAGTGTGGAGCCTACCCTCCCCCACCCCGACTTCCTGAGGTCACAACATTCCATCTTGTCACCCCAGAGCTTGCAGTAACTGCTTTGGCCCCAGGCAAAGCTATTGCTGTATGACACATGGAAAAATAAGACCGAGCTACTGCATGTAATTTCAGCACCCTCAGCTCAGTGCCCGGAAGCCCTGACCCTACCTCCCAGGTCTGTCCTGTCCTATTGGGCATCTATCTCACTTTGGTCATTCTTTGCTCCCTGTATCCCTTAGTCATCTGCAAGGCTTACCTGCTTCTCTTCTGTCTTCAAGGCTGTCTCCTGCAGGGGATTTGACTGGCTAGGATTTCAAGTTGTATTTTTTAAATATATTGTGTGAGGGATTTGACATGTAGGAGGGAGGAATCCTGCTCCTGTGGCCATTTATCTTCCCCGATTTAAGGACTCCAGGAAACAGGTGAGTTACTGTTACCATCACAGGGTGTGAGTGACAGCCTCCTGCCTCCCCAGGGAAGAATGAAGGTCACAGAAAACATGCTCCGTGGTGTTACCCAACTCAGTTGTGCTTGCTTATTTCTGGTGACTCTGAATAAGCACAAATGTTAAATATTTGGTCATAGGCATCTTGTAGCAGATTTGGCAAAGATTCATTTGTTAAAACCTTTGTGTTCATTCTCTTTTCAGGGTTAGATGCTTTCATCGAGAACATCTGGTTGCTGTGTTTACAAAATCTTACAGAAAACGCTGAGCATTTAAAGCCCTTTTCCCTTCCGTTGTCATAACCCAGATATCTTTCCTGTTTCCAGCAATGAACCACTTGCTCGCTGCCACCCAAGTGTTCAGCTTGGAGACCCTTCTCTCTTCCCACTTCTTTCTCCTTTGTCCTTCTCTCCATGGAGAGTGGACACTGGCTTCATCTTACAGGATGGCGTCCTGGGTGTTAGTGTGGAAGGAACATCCTGACCCAGGCTTCCAGGAGAAGCATCTTTCAGCCTGATGAGATGCAGGAGGCTGGTGCTACTCGCTCTTTATGCATAATCACCTTGGCAGGATGACAAGCCATGGGAAGCCCAGGGTGACTGGTCTCCAAAGCCCTCCTGGTACAGACACGAAGAGGGTATTCCCACCAAGATGCTGTGTGCTGCTGTCTCAGCCAAGAGAAAAGAAACAACAGGAAGCTTGCCATATAGACCGGTCCAGTCTCCCCATTGCCACTAACCACTTCTGTTCACCAACTGGACTCACCATCCTGGCCTTAAACTTCACAATGCCTTCCCATTATCCTTAAACTAAAACCCAAAGCCCCCAGAGAGTGCTGAATTGCATGGTCTGCCCACCTCCTCACATCCCTCCCCATCGCCTCATCATGTGGGCCTGCAGCTGCCCCAACCTCAGACTACACTTGAACATTCCCCAAAGATGCTCACCCAGAATCCACAGGAAAGCACTGTGCAACTTTCTCTTTACAGCTTCACAAGACAAGCCCTTCATGCTGGGCAGATGTCTTCCCTCCCACCCCCCAGCTACCTCGGTCATGGCAGCTTTGGTGGAGCTTTGGGTTTTTTGGTGAAACAAATAACAACCCCTCCCAACCACACATGTGAATTCAACTTCAAGATAATGGAATCTCCTTCTCCACAGCACACGCAAACTAAATGTCAGAATGAATTGTTTGACATAAAAATATGGCAAAACATGCCTCAAAGAGTTTAATGTAGAAAAAAATCATATGATGCAGTAATTTCATTGCTGTAGAAACTAATCTCAATCTGGGGTTTCTACCCCACCTTTGATCATTCAGTTCCCAGATAAAAGACACATGACCTTTATATTTATAAGAGGCCCTAATCAGCACTAGAGCAGGGCAGATATTTACCCTGGATGCTTTAAAATATATTTCTTATTGATAAACCTGAGTTATCACTTTCTATGTTTCACCTGGGCTGCTCTTAACTCCAATTGGCCAGTCCTCAGGGCCATGCTTTCTTGACTCCTAACCCATGGTGTCTTTCTTCTCTTCATCTTCTCTCTCTTTCTCCTCTCTTCACTTTCTCTCTCACCTCTTGGTTTTCCTCTGACCCTCAAGCCCTTGAACCCAAGACCCCGCCTATCTCTCTTCTGCCCAGCTACTGATTGAAGACATCTTTATTCACCGATCAGGGATAATTTGAGAGGCAAGGTTACATAGCATCACTTGGGTACAGCAGACTCTCTCCTCCCTGGGAGTAGCCAGGCCTAGGGGAACAGTACTTATCAACAATACATCTCAAAAAATCAAACCTCAACATTTCACTCTTCATTTTATAATCAAACATTTGAAAGCAACGGCTCCTAGAGGTGCTGATGCCTGTAGCTGTACTTTTCAGAGTGGTCAGAGGCAAAACCACCCATGTATTTATCCACATGTATAACTGGACAGATAAGCATGGTGCATGCATGAGATGAAACAGAACTCAGATAAACACTGCATCATGGACAAATGTCAAAGACAGGTCAACGAGGTGTGCCAGAAATGAAACTGCTAACATGCCATGCATGATGGTTGATCTTAGACATGGGGCTTGCAAGAGCAAATTCAGAGAGAGTGGTTAGGGCAGGAGCTGTGAGAGGCTGGGGGAAGCAGGAAGTAGAGGTGCTGTTGATTGGTGGAGGACTTCTTTGAGCTTGATAGATAGATAGATAGATAGATAGATAGATAGATAGAAGATAGATAGATTAATAGATGATAGATAGATAATAGATGATAAGTAGTAATAAGTAGACATGTAACTAGATGATACATACATGATAACTAGGTACACGATAGATAAATAGATACGGATGATGATGAAGATAGATAGATAATGATAGGTAGATAAAAGGTAGATAGATGCAAGATCAATAGATTGATTAATAGATGATAGATAACTATAGATAGGTTTATAGATGATAATATAATATAGATGGATAAATAGACAGATGATAGATAGATGATAAATAGATGACAGATAGATAGATAGATGATAGATAATGGTAGGTAGATAGATACATAGATCAATAGATTGATTGATAGATGATAGATAATGATAGGCAGGTATATAGCTGATAATAGATGATAGACAGTGTACTGGCTGGTTTTGTGTCAACTTGACACAAGCTGGAGTTATCACAGAGAAAGGAGTTTTCAGTCGAGAAAATGCCTCTGTAAGATCCAGGTGTAAGGCATTTTCTCAATTAGTGATCAAGGGAGAGGGCCCCTTGTGGGTGGTGCCATCTGTGGGCTGGTAGTCTTGGGCTCTATAAGAAAGCCAGCTGAGCAAGCCAGGTGAAGCAAGCCAGTAAGCAGCATCCCTCCATGGCCTCTGCATCAGCTCCTGCTTCCTGACCTGCTTGAGTTTCAGTCCTGACTTCCTTTGGTGATGAACAGCGATGTGGAAGAGTAAGCTGAATAAACCCTTTCCTCCCCAATTTGCTTCTCGGTCATAATGTTTGTGCAGGAATAGAAACCCTGACTAAGACAGACAGACAGATACATAGATAGATAGATAGATAGATAGATAGATGACAATGATATATATAGATGATTGATAGATAGATCAATAGATCTATAGATAGACAAATAGATGACAGATACATTACAGCACTCACTCTATTCATCTTGATTTTTAAAAATTGGATTAACTTACACTGGATTTTATTAGATGAATCAGCACCAGTAAGAATTCTTTCCATCTGCTTGGCTTAATATTGTAGCGAAACTCCCAACTTAGCATTCTTTATTGGTTTTATTAAAATGAGCTCTGATAATTATGCATGTAAGCCAGCACTAGGCAAGGCAGAGGAGACACTTCCACTGCTGAATTCTTATTTATCCTGATGTCATCTGTGAACAGTACTCCATGTTTTTGCCCATATATTATTTCTGTTCCCTCAAGAGTCCAAAAAGGAAAAAAAAAAATCACTTCTACAAATGTTTGTCAAAATTGGTAGCACTTTAACAAATAGCTCTCAAATACAGTACCTGCTAACATGTCATTAAATATTCTCTTTTGAATATAATTTAGACCTTTCAGCTACATCGGGAAATTCACTAATATATTTCCATAAATTACAATAAATAATATCCTGTTAAGCTAATGTGTGATGTAATTGGACTTTAGCTCTCTTTTCCTCCCTGGGTGTCCCTAGTTCTTCAAACCAGCTACACTCATTAGGGAACATGGTTGGCTCCACTGGGGACATTTTAGAGTACTCCAAGCCTGTGTGATGTGGAGTTCCTGTGGGTGGAGATGAGGGAGGAGGTGCAGGCTTGAAAGCGGAGCAACTGCTACTCTGGGCCAGGTCACCTTTACTAAAAGTCCTCAGAGCAATTATAGAAGCCTTGGATGCTCAATAAAACCTGCTTCAGTGCAAACCCTGAATCTGCACCGCCCGTCAACCCAGCTAATGGTGGGAGAAGGTTCTAGATGGCACAAGGACAAGAACTTGCTTCATTGTAAAGCGGCCTTTGAAATTCATTATGGCAGAAACATTGACTTTGCCCAAGGATAATAAGCTTGTGAACACAAAATGCCCTTTTAAGATAATATCTTTAAAATTTAAAAACTGTTTCTATTTAAAGGAGACACACTTGCCTTGTACAGTGGGGTTGGAACATCTCACAAGATAGAACAAGAATACTTACATGGGGTAACACTAAACTAGCAAGTGGCTCTGGTTGTCCAGCCGCACCCGGTGCTCCGACAGCAGAGAAATGAGTGAGGCCTGGTGATGTCTGGAGCCTCAGAGAGGCCCAGAATGTGGGTCCTGGCTAGGGAGAGACAAAGCTGAGGTATCAGAAGTCTTTGCCTGAGAGGAGAGTCTAGAAACATCATAAAGACACATAGGACATGTTCATATTTTTGCCTCATCCTGTTGTCAGGAGCAAAAAGTTTCCAGAGAAGAGAAGAAATGTCACCCATGCAGCCTTAACATGACAAAGCCACTGGACTTGAGCAAAGGCTGCAGCTCACTACAGCTGGCTGTTGCTGCTTGCACTTTGAGCTCTTCAAATGAACTGGCAGCCAGATGTGCTCAGTGGCAGCCAGATGTGCTCACTTAGCTCCCTGCCACGGATCACCCCCTCTCTCCTAAAGTCCCAAGCTCTGAAGAGATCTCCTTAACTAACACCTGGTCGCCACATGCCTGAATCTCTGAATTCCCACAACCTTGCTCTGAATCTCCAGGTTCATTAGCCCGCCAGGGCTTTCTCCCTCTTGCCAAGATACCCATGATGCTCTAGACCTTCGGGAAAACATATTCCACAAACAGTGGAAACTGGGAGATTCCAAACCTATGGCTCAGGAACTTTCCAGAACACAGAAGTTCCGAGCTCACTAGGAGAATGTGACCCCCTTTATCTGCTTCTCTTGGGACTCTGATGAGCCACGTGAGCTGCACATCCCTGAGCTATGAGCTTCAGTTATGTTACTGTGCTCGCTATATTTTGCTTTTCTGAGCATGAGCTGTCTAGAGATGGAGATGTCATCTGGAGGCGGAGCGATCATCTGATGATGGAGCCATCTAGGATGGAGCTAGCTTGAGATAGAGCTGCATGAGGAAGAAACAGTCTTAGGAAGCTGTCTGAAGATGAAAATTTGGGGGTGAGGCTTTCAGGGACTACTCTTAGAATAGATATCTGGAGATAGTAACATCTAAGAAAGGTAACTTCAAGGGATGAAAATTGCTGAGGGTGGAGAGCTATCTAGGAATGAATCTCTCTAAAAATCAGAGCTTTCTACCCAGAACAGCTTTTGAGTGTTGGCTGGCAGCATATGCACACATCTTTCCCTTGCCAGGGCCATTCTGTGCTCAAGGAGCTGTCTTCAGTATGGAAGTCCTTACTATGCTATCAGAGATCTACACAGGACAGGCTGTGGCAGGCTGTAGCAGTCTAGAACAGGCTATGGCAGGCTATGGCTAGCTGGAGCAGTCTGGGACAGGCTGGGGCAGCCTGGGGCAGGCTCCTGGAGCAGGCTGGGGTAGGCTGGAGCAGGCTGAGTTAGGCTTGGACAGGCTGAGGCAGGCTGGGACAGGCTGGAGCAGGGTAGGGTAGTGTGGGACAGTTTGGGACAGACTAGAGAAGACTAGGGTAGGTTGGAACAAGCTGATGCAGGCTGAGACAGGCTGGGGAAGACTTGGGCAGGCTAGAAAAGTCTGAGAAAGGCTGTAGCGAGCTAGGACAGCCTGGAACAGGCTGTAGGGGGCTGGGGCAGTCTGGGGTTTGCAGTGTTGGGTGGCTACAGGTCTTGTGGGAACTTTAGCTAATTCTGCTAAGATTCTGTGGCTTCTCTCTGCAAGGACCTCAAGTGTCATACCACTTGATTCTCAAACTAGTGATGTGGAAATCAACCAGCACCTCTGTCTGTTTCCAGGAGTCTGCTATCTTGGCATGTAGGCTGCTCTCTTAAATCATTCTTTCATGCGATGTATTTAATAGAGTTCTACAGAGCATCAGCCTCAGGGGACCTCCAACTGGATAGAAATCCAATGGCTTGGCCACCTCTGGAACTTCCCAGACTACGTTTTGTTGTTGTTGTTTCCTGCTTCCTGGCCTCATGGAGTGGACATCTCTCTCTCTGCCAGACTCTGTCTGGAAGTACACACCCATCTCGTTCGCATTCTCCGCTCTCAGACTGTGGGGTTCAGTCAGAGGTAACCTACACATTGTCCTAAAATGGGTCCCATGCTTTGTCTACAAGCATGAGAACCAATTCAGAAAACTGCACAGCCTAACTGTGTAACTGAAGCTTCCAGGTCGTCCATAGGCAGGGCTGTCTCTCTGGAAATACGCTTCACTAATACAGTGCAGGCAGTGCTGCTGGTGACTGTCCTCAGCCAGCCACTGCTTGGCAAGGACCCATGGAGCATACAGCTAATCCAGTAATCAAGAAGCCAGAGACATGACTTCATACCAGCAGAGCCCAGGGACCTGTTAGAAGTCTATTTGATTTCTTATCTCTTTTTAAATGCAATTTAAGCCAGATTTCATTTTAACATGGGGTTGTCTCGGTGATGGCTGGTGGGGTTGTTGGAACCTGGGCAGGACATGGCCTTGTCGGGACTGGGTTACATCACCTGCTTGAAGATGATACTCTCCCTGACCCCTTGTTCCACAGGCAGCCACTTGACACAGTGTAGTATGTTTCTCAGCAGAGTGACAGCCTCAAGGGAGATAGACTGAAAGACCTGGGTCTTTTCTTTTGGTGGGATTCCCACATCATAACTTAAAAATATAGGAAACGATCATTTTCAAAGAACAGATTCTATGGGACAAACAGTACATGGTCCAATCAGTTTGAAAACACTAGATCTTCCGAATTGGTATTTTCTTTCATGCTAGGTGTTAGCATTCTGTCTAAACTCCACCCCACAGTTACCTGGCAACAGCCAGGTAGGCCTGACCCACTATAAAAGGGGTGCTTGCCCCACCTCTCTCTCTTACCTCTTTTGCTCCCTTGCCTCCCTCTTGCCCCCCTCTCTCTCCCCATCCCCTTCCCCCTCTCTCCACATGCTCATGACCAGCCTCTACTTCTCTGCTGTCCCTCTCTCTGCCTTTCTCTGCCTTTACCACCCTCTTAGCTCCCCTCCCCATGCCCTGAATAAACTCTATTTTATGCTATACCATTATGTGTCTGGTCTCTCAGGGGGATGGGATGCCCTGGCATGGGTTCGCTGAGGCACACCCTTCCCCACACACCCACAGAGTATACACACACACACACACACACACACACACACACACACACACACATCACTAGGTCTCTGGGGACCCTGAATTGCTGGCATATACAACTGTGGAGAACTCCAGAAGGTACACCCCCCCCCAGATGACAGAACCATCTCTCCCTTAGAAAAGCAAGCAAGACTAATCCCCCTCCCCTAAACGGAAGCAGGGAAATCCTTTTGCACATTGTGTGCCCCTAAGGTCTTTGCCTCATGGCTCCAAGCCCATTGCCCCATCCTCTGTCTCATCAAGCCTACAAATATGCCAGGGTGTGGCAGGCGGGGCTTACCCATCCACCTATTCTGAGGACTTCACATTAAGAACACTTAAAATGTCGTGTCCAAGCATTCTGTTTGGGGTGATTTCAAAGGTTTGCACAAGGTCTAAGCAGCTATTTCTGACAAAATATCTGGGCCAAGGTCTCCGGCAGATCTAAATATGTGCCCCACCATTACAGCCCCACGGCATTCACGAGTCTCACCTCCACTTGGGATGTCAGGGGACAGGCACCTCCAGCAGCTACTCTACACAAATACTCTGTCCTTAGGAAAAAGAAACCATTTGCAAACTTCTTGTTTGAAGTCCTTTCTTTTGAAAATTCTTTGAACGTGTTTCATCTCCTTTTACCTTTTCTTTTTGACGAGCTGGTACCTCCTCAAACTTTTGGAGACATCCTAGTTTGGAGTCTCAATTCTTGGGGAATTTCTAGGGCAGCTTCTGCATAAAGAGGTTTTCTCTTTTAAAAAGAAAAAAAAAAGGCAATTAAAATCCATTCATTCTCATTGGCTTTGTGGCAGATTTTTATGTTTCCTGAAAACAAAACAAAATAGTGGTGTGAACATTTTAAATAATGGGAAGAAAACGGATGGTTCCAGATCTTGTTGTTACTGTTATTTTGTCATATTTTAACGGCAGCCAAGTTTAAAGTAGGGAGGGTGTCTTAGTTAGGGTTTTACTGTGTGAACAGGCACCATGACCAAGGCAACTCTTATAAGGACAACATTTAATTGGAGCTGGCTTGCAGGTTCCGAGTTTCTGTCCATTATCATCAAGGCGAAAGCGTGGCAGCATCCAGGCAGGCATGGTGCAGGAGGAGCTGAGAGTTCTACATCTTCATCTGAAGGCTGCCAGGAGAATGCTGACTTGCAGGCAGTTAGGATGCCCACATCAACAGTGACACACCTACTCCAACTGGTGCCACTTCCTGGGTGGAGCATATGCAAACCATCACATCAGGTGACTCAGGCTTTTAGTCTTAGCTGCAAAGGAAGGTTCACAAGTTTAAATGTCAGGCAACTCAGCGAGATGCAGCCCCAAAATAAAATAAATTGAAAAACAAGCAAACAAACCCCCCAAAACCAGAGGGCTGGTACCCAGGAGGACATGGCTAGAGGAAGTTCACTGAGCACAACCACTTGGTTCTCACTCAGCTTTCTGTTGGCTACTGCAGCTTAATCACTAGGATGGATCCTTCCTGTCATGCTCCCCCCACTAAGATCCTGGGCTAAAATAACTCTTCCTTGATTTACTTCCTATCAGACATTTGGCCCCACAGACAAAAAAAAATGTCACTAATATTCTAGTGAAATGACCTTTCTTAGGCATGGAAACTAAAGGGACTTCCTTATTCAGGGATGGGTGAATGGGCACCAGCCAGTGGAGGTTGTGACTCAATTTCATGTTCAATGTGAGTATCCCCTATGTTGCTCTGGTCTGTAAAGCCTCTGTCCAAATTGCCCAACCTCCATACGGTCACCAAATCTCCCCCTGAGTCCAATAGACCCTTCAACCCAAAGTAGTCACCAGTTTTACAGATGACATGCTACCCCCTCTCAGTGAAGGATCACCCAAGCTAAGTGTTCCAAGGTGGTAGATAAATGTAAGCACCTGGATTTCAACTTAGGTGACTCAGCTCTGTAGTTCTGTGTTTAGAACTTGGACTGTGAAGTCTGGCAACCGTGGGTTCAAGTCTCTGCTTTAACACTTCTGAGCTGTGGATTAACAGGAGTGACAGACCTTCCTATGTTGTCTCCAAGTCCTTGTCATGGGTGATCCTTCCCACAGAACTGAGTGCAGATTGTACCAGATTGCCCATGAGGAAGGCTTGGAGGATATCCTGGCACCGAATAGGAGAGCTAGGTAACTGGTAGCATGTCTGTCACTGCACTGGCAACTGGAAGTCCCGCCCTTGTGTGGCTGAACCCTCCCATCATTGTGGACATCAGAAGTCAAGACATCTTTGAAGAATCATGGTGTTGGTTTTAGAGTGAGATGAACTCCCACTGAGCGAGGGATGCTGAGATCCCAGAGACACCAAGTTATCTCCTGCAGACAGACTTGAGGTAATCGCATGCAACCTGCAGAGCCAGGCAGGTCTGGAAGGGGATTGTGGACTTAATGTCATCGGGCTGAGAGGCTGAGCCTGGTATGACAGGATTTGCCACTCTGGCCAGGATATGATAGTTAAAGCTCCTTCCACCCTTTGGATAAACTCCAGCATTTACCAGCTGGATCCTAGAGCCAAGCTTCCCTGACAGGACAAACTCTGATTGACAGGCTCATTGGAGGTAAGTTAGCAGACCCAGTCAGGCCCTGTTCTATCTTCTCTGAGCACCTCACTTGATTCCATGTGAAATCACCACTGTCAACTTGACTAGATGTGAAGTCACCTAGAAGGCACACTCTAGGTGTACCCCTGAGGCTGTCTGCAGTAAGTTTTAACTGAGGTGGGAAGGAAGACCCACCCTAAACATGGGCAGTTCTATTCTAAGAGCTGGGATCACAGACTGAGTAAGAGCAACTAGATTTGAAGAGGTCAGTTCAGGGCCTTTGGAAAATTCCACCAGAGCCCTCCCCTCCCAGAAGAGAAAGGTCATAGGGCACGTAGGCACCCTCCCTTCCAGAAGGAGGAAGGGAGAGGCGAATTACATTCCTCAGACCACAGGTAGGAACTGACCATCCGGCTACCTGCAGGTAGGGGAGGCCCAGAGACCAACCCCTGGCCATCTATAGACAAGGGGAGTCCTTGCCACCTCATTCCCTAAGGACCAATCAGCTTAAAAGTCACACTGTTCTGCCAATCACATTATGCCCAGTGACTGTTGCTCTGAAAACTGTATAAAAACCTGCCAAAGCGCTGCAGGTTCAATGGCTGCACAATTAAACATCACTGTGAGAACTGGACCATACTCCAGCATCCCTTACTGGATGGCCAATGTGCTGAGCCCTGTGCTCTGAGCATTTCCTGGATCTTGAGAATAAGCGTACATGGACTGTTCCTCAGGAATACAGAGGAATGAGCAAACATGTGGGTTCCCAGAGCCATGTTCCGTAAAAGAAGTCAACCTCAAGAACTCTCACATGCATGCTTCCATTTGACAAGCAAGAGTCTATGTCACGAATGACCACAAGACCTGAGTAAACAGGGCTTTTATTTTAAGTGTGGTAGACATGGAGGCATATGAAGAAAGGAGACTAGACATGGGGTGTCCTGAGTGATGTGTTTATGAAAAGATAAAGAGATATAAGATATGTTCTAGGTGGGTGTGGTGAGGTGTAGGGGAAGAGGGTGTGTCTCGGCAGGCCCATGCGGAGGCATCCCTTCCCCCTGAGGGACCAGTCACATGAAGGTATAGTATAGAATAGAGTTCATTCAGGACATGGGGGGTGGAGCTAAGAGGGAAGTAGAGGCAGAGAAAGGCAGAGAGAAGGAGAGTAGAGAAGTGGAGGCCAGCCATGACCACATGGAGAGAGGAGGGAAGGGAATGGGGAGAGGGGGAAGGGGGAAGGGAAGAGCCCAAGAGGGCAAGAGAGAAGCAAGAGAGGGAGAAGGGGGCAAGCAGCCCCTTTTATAGTGGGTCAGGCCTACCTGGCTGTTGCCAGGTAACTGTGGGGTGGGCTTAGACAGAATGCTAACACTGAGAGCAATAAACACAGAGCATTCAGCAAAGCCTATTTGTAAGGAGGCCATCTGTCTGTAAGACAACCCTCTGACTCTAGGACCAGCTGACAGCTCTAGCTGCAGATCCTTGGGGCTGGAGCTGAGACGTGAGACTGAAACTTCTGGGACTGTGGTTTGTTACAGGGAGGAGACAGGAGGACAACTAAGATCGGGGGTCCCTTGTTTCTAATGATCTTCCTCAACTCAGAAAATCTCATCGTGCCAAGGTGCCTGCTGTGAGACGTCATGTTCTGAGTTCCACATTACATATGTGAGCGCACGTGCTCGCGCGCACACGCACACGTATATACACGTCACACCAAACAAACACAAAATGAGGTATACATAGGCTATGATTTTTGTAGTAGGAAGTCAGGTGACCAAGATAATAGGGTGCATCTTGCTGTCATGTAGCTAGGGATACTAAGGACTGGCTCCCCCCCCCAAAAGGAAACAAATCTCTAAATGGAATAGTTTCTTCAGGACTAAAGAGGGAACTAGAAGGCAGTGAGGAATGAACTAGATCTCTAGAAGTCTGAGGAACGAACAAACGATCTAAGTGAAGCAGGCACTGAGCATGGCTCTGGTCTGGAGGCTGTGGACACTGCAAACAGCCGTGGGGAGGGGAGAGCTGAGCAGAACAGAAAGCAGGGGAAGAGAGGAACAGGGTCCCAGCACCTCAGGGAAGGCAGAGGGGGTGAAGGTCATATTCAAGGACACCAAGACTACAGAGACTGTGGGAGGGAGACCCAGAGAGAAGGTGGTGGAGACAAGGACTTCACAGTCTGCTCTAGGCTTGTCTTTAATATCTGCCAGCTTGTAAGTCAGGAATAGGCTGAGGCTGAGAAGGTGAACAGACACTCTCCTAGATGTCAGAGGAACTGTCCAGTCCTGTTGCTACAGCCTTCAACCACCAGGATGGATCAGGAAGGAGGCTTACGTTGCTTGTATATAGTTTAGTTTTCCCCTCTGACATCAGAAGGGAGGACCCACTAGCCATTCAAAACATATTTTTGTACATACGCATGCGTGCCATAATAAAAATGTCTCTGAAAAAGAGATGAAGTTCTTCTATATTTGGTCATAAATTATGCAAATATACTGCAGGTTCTCTGCTTGCTCTTTATTAGATTTTCCCACTCTTTTTTTCCTTGGGGTCTCTTTGTGTTGTAAGAGGTACATGGGACTTGGAAGGGTTTCCCCTACCTAAAGGAGCTGTAGGCAATCTGGGAGCAGCTGAATGCAGTCATGCCTGGAACATCAAACTTATGGATCTGGTTGCTAGAGGCACCTTCATCTCCATCATTTTCAGAAATGCCTGAAGGGCTCCTGGAAATCAGACACCAATTCTGAGGTTTAGCAGTGACTGCAAAAGGCCCAGATGGCTCCAGGGAGCGTAGGACCACACAAGGCTCACCTGTGTGGTCACCTAGGCATCTGCTCCCTCAAAGGTGAGGGACACTATGGGAAAGGGGCATTCTAAACATAAGAGATGAGCTTTACTTTTGAGAATATAGCTGTGGTGGATGGGAATGCATAAGCTCCCAGACTATCAGAAAGATAACATTCCAGCAGCAGAGTAGGTACCACATGAATGTTAGTGGTTGAGACATAAATGTCCCTGATGTCCTTGAACAACCAGGCTTTCTTTGTCCCCAAAGGCAGACACTGGGACTCCAAAGTGCTTGAGACTGGACTTGCCGTCAGACAGTCACCACACTTCAGTCATGTTTGCTTCGGTCAGTCAACGGGTAAGTCTGACATTCCCCGCACTTCTGTGAGTGCGGATCCAAGTCCCCTTCTATCAGGAGAACTGCAAAAGGAGGCTGTGCACATCCAGGCTGAGTGCGAAGGGGGTTCCTCAGGAGCAAGGAGGCTGTGCACATCCAGGCTGAGTGCGAAGGGGGTTCCTCAGGAGCAAGGACACTGTGTGTCTCACAAGCAGGGCCAATGCCCAACCGTTTAGACTTAGAAAAGCAGCACCTCCATCAGGCACAGCCCAGTGTTTCCAAGCCCCGAGCATGCTCTCCACTGCCCGGCTACTTCCCTGACCTCCTCCAGGAGATTTGGCTCCAATGTCAACTGGACTCAGTCGGGCCTAGACTGCTGTGCACAGATTCAGACACTGTCAACGGAATGAACAATGATGCCTTCCAAACGGCCCCTTGCTAAACCGTACACACACACAGCATATACATACAAAATACACACATACACCACACAATACACACATAACACAAACACATGCACACAGAGCATATACATACAAAACACACACACATACAGCACACAGTACACATACACACAACACACACGTACATATAACACACACAATACACACACACAAAACACACATACAGCACACACACAGCACATAACGCAGATAACAAACAACACACACATACACAGAGCACCAATACACATACACAAAACACATACTACACACACACACACATACAACACAAACATACATATAACACATACACATAACGCACACACAACACACACATACAACACACGCATACAACACACAGTGCACACACACACACACACACACATACGACATAACACACATACCAAACAAACAGCACACACATAACACCACACAATACATAAATAACACAAACACATGCACACTACACACATACACACGCGCACACACACACACACATGTTACAGAAAAAGGCCTCTGCATGTAGTCTCATCTGCAGCAGCTAAGCCAGTGGCCCATGAGTTCTCACTCCCAGCTGATAATGAAAAGACAGGCTTACCCAGGAAGAGAAAATAGAACCAATTTCCACTCCCCCTTAATGAGATAAAATCAATAGATAAAACAGAGGAAGGGTAACCCACCCAGCTGTTAATTAGAAAGTGTGAAGTAGCCGCTCTGCCCTAATTCCCTTGTAGTTGAAAACTCAAACATGTACATTCATTAAAATGAGGTTCTTAGCATGTGTCCCCCGCTGTGGAATGTCAGGGGTTTTAGCTAGACGCCCTGATGTTTGGCTGTAATCATTCTAACCACACAGGCTTTGCATATCTCTCTGAAAGCAGGCCTTCATGATCCGAGGTTCAAATCATGCCCAGTCTCCCTTAATTCCAGTGACAACCACCCCCTAGCTACAGATATGCACCACTAATCAAAGACCTCAGTGAGGAGCAAGAGATGAGGGAAAGCTCAGAAGTGGCAGGGTCAGGGACTACCTCCAGAGAGACACTTCCAAACCGATGCAAGGGGGTCTTGTTAGCGGAGGCTGTGGACTCAGACCCAGTTCCGAGGCTTACTCTGGGACAAAAAGCTAACTAACATCATATGGAAGCGTCCCCTGTAAGTGACCGCTGGAAATTATCCCCTGCCAAACTGCCCACCTATTTACTGATCTTCTGCATCTGCCTGGTGGTTGCATCAGCGTCTAGGGAGCAGCCCCAGAGGCTGGGAACCCCTGAAGCCCAACTGGTCTCAAAGGAAGCCCTGGAGAAGAGAGTGGATTGCAGGACACAGGTACCCCAGTCCTGGGAAACAGCCTCCGAGGCGGCACTGGAAAGACTTTTGCAGGTGGGGAAAGAGATGGGGACCAAGGGTGGAGATGTGATGCACACATCAAAATCATCTGGATGAGGACAGACTCTTGGCAGAGTGGGTGTAGCCACCTTTTGTAAAGTTAATGATTTTTAAATTCCCTTTGAATATGCCACACCGGTATTTTTACTTACTCTGTGCATGGTGGGGGTGGGGTGCACGCGCCACAGCACGGGTGTAGAGGTCAGAGGACAATTTCTAATAGTTGGGTTTCTCCTTCCATGAAGTGGGTTCTGGGTATTAAATTCAAGTCACTGGGTGTCTTAGTTAGGGTTTTACTACTGTGAACAGACTCCATGACCAAGGCAACTCTTATAAAGGACAACATATAATTGGGGAGGCTTACAGGTTCAGAGGTTCTGTCAATTATCATCAAGGTGGAAGCATGGCAGCATCCAGGCAGGCATGGTGCAGGAGGAGCTGAGAGTTCTACATCTTCATCTGAAGGCTGCTAGCAGAATACTGGCTCCCAGGTACCTAGGACAAGGTATTAAATAAAGCCCATGCCCACAGTGACACACTTACTCCAAGACCATACTTCCCAACAGTGCCACTCCCTGGGCCAAGCATATACAAACTGTTATATCAAGCTTGGTGGCAAGTGCCTTGACCCACTGTGCCATCTTGCCAACTCACAGGTAACTTCATAATGGACAATTAAAACGACACAAATATCTATCAAGAGGAACAAGAATGGGTAGATGGTATGGTGTGCATCACACTGGACAGTACAGAGTGGCAAGAAGAGAGGTGAGGGACAGGCCAGATGGACTTCAGCTGGGTAGAAAGCTAGACACAAGAAAATGCAGGAGCCTGGAGAGGCAATTCAGGGTGTCAGCAGGGCACCCAGGTCCTGTAGAGAGAAGTTCATGACTGCTAGAAAACAGGTGTCAGAGCTGCCACTGAGATGTCCTATCCCTGTCTCAGAGTGCACAAGATTTATGCAAATCCTGCAAGTTGGGCCCCAGTAAAAATCATTGTCTCAGAACTGAATCTCTTCCTTCCCATCATCCTCTCCTTCGAGGTCCCAGGCAAGGGAAGCAGAGGGTGAATACTATGCTAGGAAACCTGGTTAGTAATTACAAGGACCTTACACCACCACTGGCCACAGCAGGATGGGGCCCATGGGTTCCACTCATGTGAGAACCTCCCTTGGTCCAATTCAGAGACAAGTGGCCTGAGGTAGCCAGGGTCAGGAAGGGCACTGCTGCACTTAGTGGCGCTGGCTGTGCTCTAGGGGGAATGGTTAGGACAGTAAATTTTATGTTAAATATATTTAACATGATTAAAACAGGAGAGAATGCTTGGTTTAACCACTGTCATCTCCAAATTAGCTCATTCTCGTGACTAAATGTTAAATATGAGACAGTCACCCTCCCTCATAATCTGCATTCCATGTTCGGAAGTTCGGTTTCCATCGGTGTGTGTCTCCCTGTTGTTGTTTCTATATTAAGATGCTTCTGTCAACGCATGACAAAACTCAGTTGTGTGGTATAAACCAATTCTCTCAGGAGGCCTTTCTTTGGGCCCAGGGGACCCTTGGGTTACCCATGCTTCGGTCACCTGCAAGCTCCTGTTGAGGGAAAACAATAAATAAGAGAGAGAGGAAAACTTACGTAAGCCATGAAAATCAGGGAGGGAAGTTGCTATGTTCTATTTTGTTTTGTTTTGTTTCTTTCGAAGGTTTGTTATACCGTTGTGATCATCTTTAAAGAGGGGAACTTCGGTGCAGGTAAGGTAGTACACTCCTCAAACCCAGGAACTCAGCGGATCTCTATGAGTCACAGGACAGTCTGGTCTATGGCAAACTCCAGGACAATCAGAGCTACAAACAAAAGAAAGAGCAAATAAATACATATTTGGAAAGATAAAAATGTTTTGTAGAGAAACAAACATGTAAAAGAATACTTGGTGGGGGGGAGGTAGCAGAGGCTCTGAGAGACACTCATCACAGGAAGAATGGTATGTCTTGGACTTGGGTGGTGGGTGCATAGGACTGGCCATTTTTAAGGTGTGGCAAGGTTACTGAACGGTCGTTACTCTATCTATTGTGCTTGAAGTAGTAAATCATCCACCCCAATAAAACAGCATGTCTACGAATTTATGCACTGATATTACATGAGATACTTAAGGTTCATACAGGAGATTTCTTGTGCCTCTACACCCAGGAAGTACAGTTTGGCAGCGTCCCTCTGCCAGGATTCCCAGCACTAATTTGGTAGCATTTAGGAAACAGGACCAAGGAACCACAGGTCAGGATCAGGGCTATTCACCCAGTCCTCCACTGTCTCACATAATGGTGAGCTCAAACCAGTATCTATAAATATGCATCCCTTTGTATTTCCAAGTGCAGTTGAAGAGACAGCGTTATGCAAATATTCAGTTTGTAAACTGTATTACTAAAATTAATTTGCTTATTCGTTTCAGTAGGGCTGTGAGAAAAATTGAAAGTCTCATCTGGCTTCCTGCTGTTCAGTGACTTTCCAGGTGAACAGCCAGGTCAGCAAGCATTGAAGGAAATGTGTGTAATTTATTAGCTAAACGGGGGCCACTTTGCAAGTGGCCTTTAAAGCTCACACCAGACCAAAGGTGATCTGAGGGAAGACTTTCCCCTGTGGCTTTGGCCACTCTGAAGGCTGCTCATTCACACCGCTAAAGAGTTCCTTCCTGTTCCTGCACCCTGACCTGCCACTCTGCAATTGGAGAATGAAGAAATCTTGAGTTTGAAGTTCTTGGAAAAATCAGAAAGAGGAGCCAGGAATATGGAGGGATCAGAGCTTCTCCCCAGTGAGGGGGCCTATGGTTGTGGAGCTTCAGAAAACAGCTGGCTCCTCTTTATTTCAGTGCAAGCAGCTCCCCCTCCAAGCTTCTCATCTCTAATTTCAACCGAGCAGCACACATGGTGTGTGAAGAGAACCACTGTATGGCTGACAAAGGAGCCACTTCCCCCTTCTTCACCCATAAGGGTCAAAAGATCCACAGACAGATCCTTACTCACTGAGATGCAAGGAGCCCAGAATGAACCCCTTGTCCTCCCTCCCCCTCCCTGCTCAGCCCACAGAGGAAAGGCAAGCAGTGGGCACCTTGTGCTTTCCTGTCCTCACATGTGACAGGGTCATAGCCGATCTGTGTGTGTCTGAGGACACAGGTTCAGCCAGCACCCAGAAAAGAGGACATCAGACACCAAAGAGGACATCAGACACCAAAGAGGACATCAGACACCAAGCCATACGGCAACGCAAGACTCTGGGAGTCAGCATTTCCCCAGGGCAGTAGCTGTTCCTTCAGAAAAGAAAGGCAAATGGCAGTCCCCAAGAGAAGCTGCAAATGAAGAGCCAGGCACTTTCAGCTACAGACAGAATGCAATATCTCATGGCTTGTTCATAAGTAACTAGGAACTCTACGTGTCCCACCCGTAGCCCACTGTGGACCATGAGATATATCTCTACATTACAAACTCACCAAGGCTCCTGGAAACAGCATCCAAATAGCAGCACCTTCTTCTCACTGGCAAAAGGGCTTTGGAAATAGGCCTAGTTTCTTACTAGGTTTCTCAGCCCTTAGTCTCTATGGTAGCCTGAGTGGTTTCCCGTAGGGGTACCATAAGAAATGCTTTTTGAGGTTGGGAATATGGCACAATTCTGAAAGTGCTCACCGATGCTCATGAAGCCCTGGGATGGATTCCTAGCACCATGTAACCGTGTGTGGTGGTGAACATTTGTGTTACCACTCTTGGGACATGAAGGCAGAAGGATCTAAGGTTCAGAGCCAGCCCATTCCACTTAACAGTGATGATTAAATAATAATAATAATAATAATAATAATAATAATAATAATAATAATACCCTAGCCTGACTCTTCAATTCATTCAAAAATTATAGACAAGTTGCAGCTTCTCACACCTGAAGCAGTCTCCTGGTGACCCAGCATTACATCTCAGCGGTACCCACAGCTCCAGATGGGTTCCCACAGGGTCTTCAGGACACTGTGAAGTAGCTGCTTTCTGTTTTCTTCATCTTCATCTGAGGAAGAGGGCATGGAGGAGGCAGGTGACCTCGTGCAGAGAAGAGTAGGTGGGACCACATCCCCACCCCCTGAGTCAGGACAGTCTGCTTATACCCCATGCTTGTGCTGAGCCTCACTAACAGGGATTAATTCCAGGGGTTCCCATTTAGAATGTTCTTTATTCCCTAAGCCCATGTGAAGTGCTTCCCAGCAGCCAGGGGGAGATTACAAAGTCAGGTGTCTTCTGAACTGCAAGAAGTCCACTTTCTGACTGGAGAATCACCTGTGGGAGGGCAGAATCAAACCTTCACTTATTTGTTTTCTGTATGCATGAGTGCGTGTGTGCGTGTGTGTGCGTGTGTGTGTGTGTGTGTGTGTGTGTGTGTGTGTGCGTGTTGTGGGTGTTGGTGCACATGTGAGGGTAAAACTCAACCTCAGATGTCACCCTCAGATCGCCTACTTTAGAAACAAGTCTCTGCTCAGCCTGCAGCTCACTGATTGAGCTACCCAGCTAGGGAGGGAGCCCCAGGGACTCTCCTCTCCCCACCTCCCTGTGCTGGGATCACAAGCCTCTACACCTGGCATTTTCATAGGTTCTGGGAACAGAGAGGTGAGCACTACTGATCTGCTCTCTCCAGGCTGGTTTTCTGAATCTGACCTTTAAGAAGGTTTTCTGGCCTCATGCTTTGTGTCATATTTGTTCGTGTCCTCAGAGCTCGGAGGCGAGACTTGTCATCAAAGATGGGTTTTTTTTTTTTCATTGTTTTATTTCTGGTTTGTTTCCTTTGAACTCTGGCTTCCTTGTGAGCAAGCTTCCATTTGCATCTGTGTATACACTGTAAATACACAAATTCCCCAGCAAGTGGGAAGGAAAACAGACAAGCTGGCCACTTGCCTGCAGTGAACCTCACTGGTCTCCATATGCCTGGCCAGTGTGGAGAGCCGGCACAGTGATGATACAATCCAACATAGGTGCTATTTAATAAGATCAGTGGCTTTGGTTGTGTTGTTTTATCTCCAGAGCTGAGAGTCAAACCCAAGGCCTCTTATACATGCCCCAGCCTGGAATCAATACTTCAGGGTGAGACTTTAAGGGCTGGGCTCATAGCTCAGTAGCTAGAGCATTCCATTAGCATGCATGAGCTTCTGGGTTCAATTCACAGCACTGCATAACCAGGGCATGGCAGTGCATGCCTGGGTCTTAGCACTTGGGAGGGACTGGCAGGAGGGTCAGTCGTTTCAGGTTATTCTTAGCTCCATAGTGAGTTCAAAGCCAGCCTGGGATATATTAGACTGTGAGAGAAAATAAGTAAAACTCCAGACTTCTTGCTTCTGTTGGAAACTCTGTTAAGAAAAACTGTGAAGAACATGCTTACTGGCTTACAGACAATTCCGCTAGGCTCCACCTTGCACCACCACCAGGAGCAAGACAGGTGCAAGCCAGTTGCAACAGTTTTTAAGAGAACTGCTCTCTACCCCAGCCCCTTCCTCCCCCTTCTCTTCCTTCTCTTCCTCCTCTTCTTCCTCCTCTTCCTCCTCCTCTTCCTGCTCCTCCTCCTCCTCCTTCCTCCTCCTCCTCCTCCTCTTCCTCCTTTTCCTCCTCCTTCCTCTCTCTCTCTCTCTGTCTCTCTCTCGCTCTCTCTCTGTCTCGCTCTCTCTCTCTCTCCATGTATTCCTATTCCTGGCAGGCCTTTCTTTCTCTTTCTTTCCTTCTCTGCCTCCTTTCTCTGCCTGTACCCCCTTTCCCCCGTCTCTGCTCCCCTCCCTTCCCCCAATAAACGTTTTTTATGTCAGGTCTGTCACATGGCCTGATTTCTCAGGGGGACTCCTGGCCATGGACCTGCCAGGTACTCCCTTACTCCTGCCACATTGTATCACATTCTATTTCATAATAATGCTCACTCCAGGTCCTGGCAGTCTCTTCTGAGCCCTATGATATTGCCATCATTGACTTGTCTGTCTGCTGTCACCCAATACCCATGTGCATGGTCAGTGTATAGATCTGTGTCTTTGGGCAAAGGTGGAAAATAAAGCTCAAACTGAATGGTTCTTGATGTCATTTCTCATCCATGCTGCCTGCTCATTATCCTCCATGGCCTGGGCCCTGACGATCTCACTCTGACTCAGTGTGGACAGCCCTCACCCCCTTACCTCCATCCTCACCCTCACCTCCCTGCACGGGTCAGACCCACAGGAGCATGTGCCACACAAGTGCTTGCTCAGTGCACAGAAGGTCACAACCAAACTCCCACATGTCGCTACTGTGTTGGGTCTTACTAGCTGCCGAACAGACTTGCCCAGTGTCAGACTTGGCTCTGTGCCCCACACGTGGGCAATTTGGGCTGCACTCTGTCAGGGTCTGGCTACTACTCAGTCTCACCTGGGTTCAGGCTTTGGAAGTCAGCAGCGGGCGTTGGCTGAGTCATGTGTCTAGTGTTTGCTGGGCGGTGGGCAGAGGTGTGAAGACAGCAGGGCTGTGTCCATCACCCAGAATGCTTCCCTCACGCTCATTGCTCTGATAGGGGATTGTGGTTCCTACCCTAGTTATCTGGGTGCTCCATAACAGACTCAGAACAGGGAGACACCTGAGCCAGGAGGTTAGTTTCTGTCAGTATGGACTTTCAGGAGCCTGACACCAGCCATGCTGTGCTGTAACTCCTTACAACAGCCTGTCTATAGACACCTGCCTTCTCACTGTTTCTCACCGGCCCCTCCTCTGGAGCATGCAGACACACAGTCCCAAGCCCTGTTGCTTGGTTGGTCCAGGTTCTAGTGCACAGCCTAGTGCTCACCAGCCAGCATTGGCACCGGCTGGATCAGACCGCTGTGCAGAGCAGCAGGAGCCCAGGCCTGCATCTCAGGAGATGCCAATGGCTACCCTCCCAGCTCTAGCTCTGCAAAGTAGAACCAGTCTACTCTGCAGCCCCACCTGTGGCTTACAGTAAGATAAGATTTGATGCTGGAGAACCTCGCAGACAGTGTGTACATTGTGGAGCCAATGTAAAGGAATGAGAAAGCAGCAGCTTTGAGGATTGACGATAAATTGCTAGAATTACGTTGTATCAACATTCCATCCACTTAGCAAGCCAGTGAGAGGCTAACAAGTGTGTTTACTGTTACAGAGACCAAAGGAGCCACATTTGTAGCAGACCCACTGTCACCCTCTCACCCACCACGATGTCCTCAGTAGAGATGAGCCTAAATATAACTTGTCTTTGTGATGGATCCATCCTTGAATATTCCGCCACATCAATAGAAAACAGACAAATACACTTGCCCAGTTTCACTCTCCTGAGATTCTGTCAAGGACTCCCATCCTCTGTTACTGCTAAATGGCTCCTGGTCAGAGTGACATCCAGGTTTTTGTTTTTTGATTTTTTTTGGAGGGGGGTTGTTTTGGGTTTTGTTTTTTGTTTTTCTTAATTTTTATTATTTTTATTCACTTTACACCCCGATCACAGCCTTCCTCCCTCTTCTCTTCCCAGTCCTACCCTTACAAATCTTTCCCCGTTCCCCCTCCCCTTCTCAGAGAAGGGGAGTCCCCTTGGGTACCACCGCACACTAGGGCATCTGGCCCCAGCAGGTCTAGGGAGGTCCTTTCCCAGTGGCAGCCCAGGTAGGGGGAAGGGAACCCAAAGGTAGGGAACAGGGACAGAGACAGTCCCCACTCCACTTGTTAGGGAACCCACTTGAAGACAGAGCTGCATATTTGCTACAAATGTGTGGGTGTCTAAGTCCAGCTCCTGCATGCTTCTTGATTGGTGACTCAGGCTCTGTGAGTCCCCATGGTCCCAGGCTAGTTGATTCTGTCAGTCTTTTTTCGTGGGTAATGCCCAAGTTTAACCAATAGACCCTCCCTCTGGCCTAGTGATGTTTGCCAAACTGCTAAAGGGCTAGAGATGGACTGGTGCGTCCTGTTCCTCTCTCCAGGAAGAATGCTAACTACTCAGATATGGCTCATGGTCAGAAGCTTCTGGGGACTGTCTACCCAAAGAGAAAGCTGGCACAGAGGACAGAGCAGCAGAGGCTGAGGGGTAGATTTCTGAAGACACCACTTGTGCCTACCAGCCTGTTTAGAATGTGAGCTCCATAGCTTTCTCTGGCTTTCCCAGGAGAGGAGATGGGGAATCCCTGCAGTGGTGGTTAGACTCAGTTGCCATCTGCCAGAGGTGTATAGCCTGATGACACACTCTCGTGTGCCTGTGGGAGCATTTCCAGAGATGATTGGTCAGATGATTGAGGTGGGATGGGGAGAAGACTTGCTTAGAATATTGATTGGCAGGTCTCTTTTCAACAGGCTAGTGGCCAGAAGAACAAGGAATCCAGAGAAAGGTTTCCATGAGTTTCCCCTAGCCCTTTCCATCTGAGTGACTGTGTCTATGGTGTTTTCCATCTGCTGACATCAGACAACAGCTACTGACATCAGACAATAGCCGTTGACAACAGACTTCACCTGCTGACACCAGACTCCACCTGTTGACATCAGACAACAAGCACAGACAATAAGATAGATGAGTGGAGCCCCACCCTGAAATGATCATTCTCTTTTTTCCTAATTTTTATTTTTGATACTTTATTTAGATTTCAAATGTTTTCCCCTTTCCAGGTCTCCCCTTTGGAAACCCCCTATCCCATCCCCTCTCCCCCTGCCTCTATGAGGGTATTCACCCACCCACCCACCCACCCACTCTGGTCTTCCCTCCCTGGCATTCTCCTATACTGGAACATCTAACACACTCAGGTCCAAGAGCCTCTCCTCCCACTGATGGCTAACAAGACCCTCCTCTACCACATCTGTGGCCAGCACCATGGGTGCCTCCATGTGTATTCTTTGGTTGGTGGTCCAGTCTCTGGGAGCACTGAGGGGTCTGGCCAGTTGACACTGTTGCTCCCACACTCAGTCCAACAGTTGCTTTGAATTGAATATTGGGTATTCCAAACTTTTGGGTTAATATCCGCTTATCAGTGAGTACATACTGTGTTTGTTCTTTTGCAACTGAGTTACCTCACTCAGGATGATATTTTCAAGTTCCATCCATTTGTCTGCAAATTTCATGAAGTCATTGTTTTTAATAGCTGAGTAGTATTCCATTGTGTAAATGTACCACATTTTCTGTATCCATTCCTCTGTTGAGGGAGATCTGGGTTGTTTCCAGCTTCTGGCTACTATAAACATGACTGCTATGAACATAGTGGAGCATGTGTCTTTTTTACATGTTGGAGCATCTTCTGGGTATATGCCCAGGAATGATATAGCTGAGTCCTCAGGTAGTATTATGTCCAAGACTAGGACCTAAACTCTCTCTGCCCCAGGCTAATCTTGAACTCAGAAATCTACTTGCCTTTGTGAACACAAACAAAAAAACTTAGTTGGATGGGACCTGTCCCTGAGATCACCACTCCATAACTCTCTTCATCTCCCTCCTTAGTATCTTCCCGACAAACTAGATCATAGTGCAGCTGCCTCTGTTCCTTTAGATCTGTGAAGCCCCTCATGTAATTCATATCATATTCTTATATTTTGTGTAGTTGAGAAATTATATATTTTTGAACTCATGTTTTCAGTGTTCTTTCCCACAGCCTTAAGGGCTGCCCTGAAGGTCACAACATTGTACCATTTTGCTGAGCTATAGACACACCCTTGTCTCCTGGGCTCATGCTACCTCTGACTACCATGGAGTCATTAACCTTGGCAGAAAGAACATTCCTCCAAGGAAGAGCATGAAGATATCTACCCTGTTACACAAACAAGCACTATGCCCACAGCAACCATCAACACTCATGGAGGCTATGCCCTGCTGGCTCTGTCCCAGGGGTAGGAATCTTGTTATTCCATCCCTTACAAGGCCTGGCAGAACTTGGCACACCTGCTGACATGGGACTCCACCTGCTGACATCAGACAACAGCTGCTGACATTAGACAACAGCCGCTGATATCAGACCTCAGTTTCTTCAACTTGCAAGTAGGATTCAAATACCAACGGTTATCCAGGAGTGTTCCAGTCCTTCAGCACAATACTGGAACTGTTGAGGCCCCAGTCTTATGGACTGAGCAGTTAACAGGTTCTCAGCTTCTCTTACATGAGATGGCCACCATTGGATGACTCAGCTCAGAGGAAGCCAGTCCAAGAACCCCCTTCACATCTGCTCCTCTAGAGAATCCCGACTTAAACCCCATCTAAGGAAAAAAATGAACCCAAATTTTGAGCTAGACGTTGGTAACTAGTAACCAGACTTTACAAAACCAAAATCTACGGAGGTGTCCAGAGAATGTCTTCTTAGGGAAACATGAATTAAATGCTTATGCTAAAACTCAAGTCAAGATGGATTCAGGGCACTTCTTTTTAACAAACTAAGTTCATACTGATATTTTATAGCTCTCAGATACTGAGGACATTTCTGCACTGCACTGTGGCTCAGAACTGCCCAGCCCTGAGCTCCACATAGACCTGAATCCTACACTCCATTGCACTTGGGGACTCATGTCAGGCTAATTTGAATTGGACTGAGTGTTCTGTTAGTGTTTCCATGATGGCTCATAAGCATCAAGACCTGTCTAGTTGCTAGCTGAATAGGCAGGATAGATGCTCTCTCCTCTGCTTTCATGGAGCTGATTCAAACTACCAATAGTTACCAGCAATTCTGAGGCTCCTCGCCCCCACTGCCTCTCTGCTGGGTGAGAGGAAATGCTGGTCTCCTGCCTCTACTTTCCTTAGGTCTCATGCTTCCATTGTGCCTCTGTGTAGCCCACACAACATATCCAGTTGCTGGTGAGGCCCATGTTAGGTGTAGGTGGCTCTGGATCAATTTCATACTCGAAGTAATTTGACTATTCGAGAAGGATGGAGTTGGTGGTGGGAAAAGAGAAACAACCGATTCAGGCTGCTGTATATAGCCTAAGGGATTACAAATTGAGAATGTTCTGCAGGGTGTTTTAGCAAAGATCAGTAAGAAAGCAGGAGGCATCTGGAATCTAGAATGGAGGAAGGCTCTCCCAGACACAAAGACATCAGCAAGAACCAGAAGAGGCCAGGGTTTCTGAGCTTCCCGGTGAGCTCTCTTCTGAAAATAACTATCACATATCTTCAAAACATAAGATTCTTTTCTTTTTCTTTTGGTGCCCACATGTTATTAAGGCTATGACCATTTATAAAAAGCACCAAATCTCCAGTGAATATAAAAAACTGATTTCTTTAAGTTCACACCCTGCGATTATTAAACCAGTGCCTCTCAACCTCCATATTGCTGTGAGCCTTTAACACCACTGTTCCTTGTGTTGCGGTGACCCCAAACTGTAAAATTATTTTTGTTGCTACTTCATAACTGTAATTTTGCTATTGTTATGAATCGTAATATAAACATTTTGGAGACAGGTTTGACAAAGGGGTTGTGATGGTTTGCATATGCTCGTCCCAGGGAATGGCTCTATTAGAAGGTATATCCTTGTTGAAGGAAGCGTGTCATTGTGGGGGTGGGCTTGGAGATCTTCCTCCGAGCTGCCTGAGGATGCCCAGTCTGTTTCTGGCTTCCTTCAGATGAAGATGTAGAAACCTCAGATCCTCCTGCACCATTGCCTGCCTGGATGCTGTCATGCTTCCGCCTTAATGACAATGGACTGAACCTCTGAACCTGTAAGCCAGCCCCAATTAAATGTTGTTTATAAGACTTGCCATGGTCATGGTGTCTGTTCACAGCAGTGAAACCCTAACTAAGACAAGGGTCAAGACCCAGAGATTGAGAACCACTGTGATAAAGTGTCTATTTTAAAAATAGGATGTTTGTTTTTATTGTTTTCAAACTGTGTGTGTGCACATGTGTGTGTTGATGCCACAAGAGACTGGCTAGAGATATTAGATCCATAGTCTAGAGTTACAGACAGTTGTGAGCCGCTCAACACAGGTGCTGGGAGCAGAGCACACATCCGCTGTAAGATCTTAGGCATCCTCTACAAGGTCTCAGTATACCCTCTTACTGGCTGAACCAGCTCTCTCTGCTCCATCTCTCCAGGCTCTTCCTGTGATGCTGCAGGTTTAGAGGAGGCCAGTGGTGTTACAGATAGGGCCTGTCTTAGTCAGTGTTTTACTGCTGTGAACAGACACCATGACTGAGGAAACTCTTATAAGGACAGCATTTAATTGGGGCTGGCTTACAGGTTCAGAGGTTCAGTCCATTATCATCAAGGTGGGAGCATGGCAGCGTCCAGGCAGGCATGGTTCAGTAGGAGCTGAGAGTTCTACATCTTCATCTGAAGGCTGCTAGTACAACACTGACTTTCAGGCAGCTAGGATGAGGGTCTTAAGCCCACACCCACAGTGACACACCTATTCCAACAGGGCCACACCTTCTAATAGTGTCACTCTCTGGGCAGAGCATATACAAACCTTAGTAAGGCCTCATGAGAGGATGTTAGACTACTAGACACATACCTTTGAAAGAGATTCTCTCTCTCTCTCTCTCTCTCTCTCTCTCTCTCTCTTCCTCCATATCTCCCCTCTCTGTCCCCTTCTCTCTCCCCCCTCCCTTCTCCTCTTTCTCTCTCTTCCTTTCTGCGATGATAACTCTGGACCACAGGACCAAAGCACTGCCCACATGAAAGGGGACAGACCCTTCCATGACACTTCTGGCTTTGTCACAGTGCCAGCCGTAAGCTCTCCCAATAAGCTATATCCCAGCTGAATGTTTTAATTGTTCTCTTTAATTTTATTTTCAGAACTAAGGATTTAACCAGGGACTTGATCTTGCCAGACCTCTGAGAGTCAGGGCTGAGACCAACCTTTCCTCTTTCAAGGTGATTGTCTCAGCGCCCTATCACAGTCACTGAAAGCTGACTAATACATCATTTCCTTGTCCCCTCCTCTTAATGATCCAGCCATTTGCCAACGATGGCACAACTTTCCTGGTTCTAAGATGTTCCGGTCACTTCCACAGTGTCCCATAGCATGCTTCTCCATCTTCTGTCTTTGGGTTCAGTATTTTAGCCAGAACATTGTATGAATGGTGCTGGACACTTTCATCCTAGACCTTAGAGGCACTGAGCTCAGTGCAGCCCAGTGGTGCGTTTGAAGCTAGAACAAGTGGACTCTGTCTTCTCATGCTCCCACATTGCTAAGCTGGAATTCCAGCGTGAAGAGAAGCCAGCCACCATGAGGTACAGGTGTGAGGTGAAGGCACAAAGCCTGTCCGGTACAACCCTGTCTCGTGCTGGTTCTGAAAGCGACTTCCCGAGAAGGCATGAGATTCTCAAATGTGCTGCCTTTAGTGGTGAATCTCACTGTTGGCTTTCTCCTGTGGCTGTGGCCAGTGTGGCTCTACCTTGGGTTTAACATGGCTACTGCTTTTCTGCTCACCGCCTTTGGTTGCTGTTCTAAGTTTCCCGGAGGATCTGAGCACATTTGACCTGTCTCCACATACTTGTTTTTGCTGGTGCCCCAAACCATGAACCAAACAAACCTTTGTAAGTAAAGTGCCCGGCCTTGAGGCATCTTGGTACACTGACAACAACTGAACTAACAATACCTGGGTATAGTGGCACATATCTATAATCCCAGTGTTCAGGAGTCTGGGAGTTCAAGGTCAACCTCAGCTACATAGTGAGTACATGGCCAGGAGGAAGGAAGGAAGGAGAGAGGGAGGGAGGGAGAGAGGGAGGAAAGAAGAAAGGGGAGGGAGAGAGAATGAAGGAAGGAAGGAGGGAAGAGAGAGTGGGAGGGAGGGAGAGAGGGAAAGAGACAGAGAGGGGGAGTCCATTAGCCCCAAGTTTGCCTCGTCTCATACACTGAAGTGTTCCTAAGTTGGCTTCAGTCCTTCCAGTATCCTGCTATCCAGATAAATCTCTCTCACTGCTCCTCCATGACTGAACATTTGTTTGCCTTTTTCACAATTTTAAACAACAATGTAGTGTATAGCCTTGGGGTCAGGCATGTTCATACATTCCCAAATTGCTGTTTTAAAGAGAACCCTCATAAATGTATTGAATGAACCAAAATAATAATAATAATTATTATTATTATTATAATCATTGACTTTCAGCTCCTGCAGCTGAACTCTCCCCTGCAGTGTTTGAGTCTGCACATCTCCAACACCCACCCCCAATCCATTTTTAATTTTGGAGCAAAGCTGGCCTATGACCACTGACCTGGCACATACTCCTTTAACGGGTCACTGTAGGGGCCCCTCATCACCCTCCCTCTCATTCAATAAAGCTGTGACTCAGCATCCACCGTGTGTCACTCTCTGCACTGTGACCTGCAGATACAACTCTGGGCATGAGAGACACAGCTTCTTGTTCTGGTCCAAAGGAGAATGGAGACCTTGGAGGAAGTAAACTATGAAGGGGAAGTCATTGAAAGTTCCTCACAGGGAAACAAGGCTAGACTGGGCTGGAGAAGAATGACCTAGGGGAGGAAGCTCTAACCAGCTCCTGAGGCAAAGGGAGAAGATAGCACGTGCAAAGGTCCTGAGGTTGGAGTCTCGCCTTTTCTTAGTGCACAAATGGTGGTGTGCTGATGGAAGACCCAGAGCCACTGAGTCTCATCTCCTGCGTGCCTGACCCACGCAGAGTCAGTCACATGACCCACCTGCACCACAATGTCAGGGTACAAACCCATCTCCTCCTGCCTTGAACTCCTCCCCCTGAGCAGGTTCCATATTGCCCTTGCCCACAGGAGCAAGAAGTGTCTCTCCATCAAGCCCTAACCTCCTCCCCTAAGAGTCACACGATCCTGGTGATTTACAGCCGCTATCCCCCCAGAGCGGGGTAGAAGAGGGATCTTCATAATTACACAGGCTTGCTGTTATTTAAATATTTACCACCATTAAACACCAAAGGGCCGCACAAATGATCGGGGGACTCATATTGTTCCGAGCTAATATTCTTTGTACAATATTATGCAAATTGCATAAACTTTATTTTGTTGTTGTTGCTGCGAGCGGCGTATCCCAAGGCAGCCATTCACTAAGTTGAAGCAGATAAAGTTTTAATAATAAATAGTGATGATGAATAAGTCACAAAGTTTGCGCAGTGCTAATCCACTTGCTCACCCGAGGGCGGTTCATTAGATAAACACGGAACACTTCCTGCTTTGCTTTTGTTCAAGTGGCATCGTTTTCCTAGGGAAAAAAAATGTTTGTGCGATAAATTATTTCAACCCATTAGGTGCTAACGAACAAATCATACTCACTCGCAATCTGTCGCGAATTGCCGAGAATTGAGATTTAAACACTGAAATCATACATTAATTTTACTTTCCAACAACAAAAGCTAGTTAAGAGAAATTAAACTTGGCTGAAATGGGAACCAAACAGTATGTCTCGTGCTGAATATTTTAAGCCTGCAAAGGAGGCTGCAAATTGTTTCATTAATATTCAGACCACTTGGGCATTTGTGACAGCGAGAGAAACAAATAGGAATGCCGTATCCAGGGAATGCCCATTAGCGGTAAGGTGTCTGTGTGGCTGTTTGCCCACATGAGGCTGAGTTTGCTCTGACTGGGTCAGGTCCCTGCACCCGGTCCTTCTCCAGCCCAAGCTGAGCGACCTCTTGGCCTCCAAGGGATTCCCTGCTGAAAGGTGTCTGCTCATCATAGCCTGCTTCTATTGAAATGGAATGCTGGGAAATTCATCCATCAAACTGACAACATCCAGAAACACCCTAAGTGTGCATCTGAAGGCAGAGAACCTGGCCAAGACTGTCACCCTGGCAGCAAAGTTGCTGCCAGAGCTACAGAGGAGAAAGAGGCAGCTCTGATGAACTCTGACTGATTTCCAAGATAATTTCCTACAGCATAATTATATATATATATATAAATCCTACAGTCACAGGTTATATACGGTGATAAGAGTTTACAGAGGACCCATTTGGGGCTCCAGCACCCAGGTCTGCTGGGAGCGGCATACTGTGATGTGACCCTGGCTGACAGTAGAACCCTTGTTTGGCTGATCATCCCCTACATGTCGGGCTCTCTCCTTGTCTGTGCAGCACACCCACCTGGGCCCCTGTGGCTGCACTTGGTCCTTTGCATTACTAGATGGGGTCTGTTGGAGAAAACACTCCAATGTGCTCAGTCATCTTCCTACCGGCAGGTGTTTGGGTCCTTCGACTTCGGAGTAATCACGAAAAGCTACTAAATGTCTATGTTATCTGGTAACAAGATAACAAACAGGGTTACACAGGGGACAGTGGCACGTGCGCGCACACATGCAGTCACACACCCCACAAGCAGAAACACACACCCTTTGCATTCGCTAGGTGTATGTAGAGGGAAGGATCACTTCCGCACTATATAGACGGTGGCCAGCCACGCCCACCTTTGGGAAGAATGCGTTGTCTTACTGTGTACTGTTTGGCCTTTGTGCGTGTGCTATTCTGATTTTTCCAAGTATATAGATTACGTTTTTAATATAAAATTTTACTCATGCAAGAAGGGTAAGAAGCATGAGTCGGAAGTCATTTGGTCCTGGCTGGGTCTGCGGTCATTATTACAACATTAAATTCTATTCCCCTTCATCTGTGCGGTCCAGCTTGCCCTGCGCTTTGCCAAAGTGCATCTCAGTTACTTCTGATGAGGAAAGAGTGGGAAGCAGCCTTCCGCAGCCATTCCGGGCTGCAGATCCGTGCCATGGCCGCCTGCGACTTCCTGGCTAACCTGGGAAATGGACCCTAGTCAATAATTTAATAACCCTTTTTTGCTAATGAAATTCATGAGGAGCAGAAGGTTCCTCAGCCCTGGGCTGTTTCTAGTCACAGTGACCGCCACAGGTGCTCAAATGATGAGAGGAAGAGATAGAGACACAAGGAGGCTCCAGGTTTGAGGGTTAATCCTGCAACAACCACCTCCGGAGATCTCTGCAACACAGCGACCCTGCCCCCAACAACCCTGCTCAGGGCCTGTGAGGGGCCAGACAGGAAGTAGCTCTGATGCCACCAATCACAGTGCAGCCTCTCTGTTCCCTCCCACTTTAGCCTCGAGGAGCTATAGACAACACAGGAAAGCATGACCAGGCTCCGCAATGAGGTTTGAATTTCTGAGGACTTCCATATGTCACTCTTCTCCCTTTATTTTTTTTTCTACAATCGTGGTGGGCATTCTTATTCTTCATCCAGAGGCTGAGCAGATACAGTTGGTAGCTGGATCTGGACCGTGGGATGCATGCCAGCTTTCAGTTGAAATAGGTACAGAAATAGCTTAAAAATACGACCACTGACCAGAAAGGTCTCCATTTAAAGTTAAAATTCTTTCAGTTACAAAATGAAGAACAACCCAAACCAGTTTAATCAGGTCAAAGATTTATGAATGCCAAACGCGGAGCCTCAAGGGCTTAAGGTTCAGATGAGGAGATTAGGCATCTGGGTAACAGCAGGGCTCTTCCTGTTCATCCACCCACAGCCTCTTATCTATCGCTTCTCCTCCTGCTCTCCCATCTTTTCAAGGTTATATGCCTTCTGCTATTCCTAAATCTAGACACTCCCCTAGCTCCCCAGAAGCAGTGTCTTCTGACCCCTCCACCTGCCAGGCCTCCATGGTCAGACAAGGTCCTCCTTGCTTCCTCCCTTTGGCTCTCACTCAGTAGCAGCCAGCCTGTTCCTTAACATTCACGTGCAAAATGCTCCCCTCAGCATCTGTTCTCTGGCTACACTGAAGTCTGTGTTGTTCTGCCACTGGGCTCTTTCTATACAGACCTGCAGCTGGCCTCAGATTGAATTTGAAATCAAGAGCAACAAGATCCGCTCCCTAAAGAGGTGTGCACTATCCGAAGCCCATATGGAAACCAGCTAGTATCCAAGGGCCCCTGCGTTGTATGCTCACAATGGGAGAGGACACAGTTCTCCATGCCCACAGGTGTCCACAGCCTCCACCGTTCCCTGAAGCAGCACAAGCTGTTAGTGTTCGGGCTGCAGGTGAGTTTCTGCACACCATGTGAGCAGCTGGCGTGATCATCACAATAACGGGAACAACAGAGATAAGGGACATCTGTTATCACAAGGGTGTAGAGAGCTGTAAAGCTATGACTATGGGTATGGAGTGTGGCCAGGAATGCCACAAGGCGGAGGTGGAAACAAAGAAATCCAAGCGATCTGACCCTTCTGTTTGATGACTTTCCCCAAAGCCCAGACTTCTCTCTATTAAATTGTAAATTTAAATTACGTATGTGCTTAGATACATGCACGGGGAGGCGTCAGTTCAGGAGTCTCCTTCAGGTGCTCTACTTGTCATTTGTCTACTTTTGTGTATATGGGTAGGTGTGAGTGGGTGAGTAAGCATGTGTGTGCATGTGTGTGTGTATGTGAGTGTGTATGGTATGTGTGTGAATAGATTGTGAGAATATGTGTGTATGTGTGTGTGTGTGAGTGTGTGTGTATATGTAGGGAGTAAGTGTGTTTGAGTGTGTATGTGTGTGTGAATAGATGTGTGAGAGTGTGTGCACGTGTGAGTGTGTGTATGTGTATATGGATGTATGTGTGTATGTGTGTGTGGTGGGGGTGGGGTGGGGTGTGAATAAATGTGTGAGAGTGTGTGTACATGTGTGTGTGGGGTAAGTGTATGTACATTTGTGTGAGTGTGAGTGTGTATATGTGTGGGTATGTGTGAATAGATGTGTGAGTGTGTGTATATATGTGTGTGTGAGTGTGTGTATGTGTAAGTGTGAGTGTATGTATGTCTGTATGGGTAACTGTGTATATGTGTGTAAGTGTGTGTGTGTGTGTGTGAATAGATGTGTGAGAGTGTGTGTGTATGTGAGTATGTTACGTGTATGTGAGTGTGTGTAGGGGAGATAAGTGAATGTGGGGTGGGTGTGAGTGTGGGAGTGAGAGTGAGTGTGAGTGAGTGTGGGGGTGAGATTGGGTGTGAGTGAGTGGTGTGGGGGGTGGGTGTGCGTGGGTGGGTGTGTGATTGAGTAGGTGTGGAGGAGGTGTGTGAGTGGGTGATGTAGGTGGTGTGCATGGGTGAGTGTGAGTGACTATGAGTGGGTGGGTGAGTGATTGGGTGGATGGGTTTATTCCACTTACTGGGTCAGAGGAAAAATTCCAAGAGTTGGTTCTTTCCTTCCACTGTGTGGGCTCTGAGGATCAAAATCGTCATCAGCCTTGGACTCAAACGCTTTTGTCTGCTGAGCTATCGCACCAGTTATATACTTTATTTTTTGAGACAAGGTATCGTGGGGGACCTGGCTCTCACTGATTTGTTTACACTGACCAGCTGAAGAGGCTCCTGGGATCCTCTTGCTTTTGCCTACTCAGTGCCGGGATACGTGGGTGCTGGCCTCTTCATGTTATGTAACCAGTATTCCACAGAGGAAACCGGCTCCCTGTCCATCAGGCCCACTTCTAGAACAGAGAGGCTGACCCAGCCCCAACACATGCATCCCGAGTGATGCAGAGCAAGCAACCCATACGGGGGCTGATATTATTTAATCAATATCTACAATTCTTTTATGTATCACACCTATAATGATATTAAAAATTATGAGACCTACCGAGGAGCCAAGGATACAGAAAGGCTAGATGTTAAGCAAGTGTGCAGTGGCTCTAACACACCTTTGGTGAGTGTGTTAAGAATGAATAGGTAGAAACAGTTCTAGAAAGCTGAAGTCCTTAAGTAACAACTGCATATGGGATAACCAAATAACATCACATGAAAATGTAGCATTTTGTTCAGAAGGTTTGAGAATTATCTGTACATTGCAAATGGTCTGTGTGTTCAGAAGGGACTGGTGATCGTGAAGAGAGGCTGTCAGAAATCCTTCTACTGAAACAGGGAGAGGTGAAAAGTGAGCAGCTCGGCTGAACACATCTAAGGGCCATGAGTCGATAACAGATTTCTAATGTCAGTGTATCTGGAGCCCCAGAAAGACAGGAGTGTAAGAAATGGTCTGAAACATAGTTGCAAAAGACTAAGTAGCTAAAGGGAGAAATCTCAACAAAACCAACAGAGACAAAATTACAACCAGTGACATTTACTCAACTCTTACCACTGAAATCATGGGGGTCTGTGAAGGACCAACACAAAATTCCCAAATGTCAGATGCTTCTCAGTGGGAGCCATGGAAGCTTCAGCCAAGGGACAGCTTTATAAGCTCAGCCTGGGTCTCTACAGAGCTGAAACCATCAAGCTTTGTCAGACTGAAAATCTGAAAGAATTTAAGATAAACTGCTTCTACCAAGATGCTAAGCAGCACTGCTTAGGGCTGTGAGGGTGGCGGGCCCCTTGTGCTCGAAGAACAAATGAAAAAGTCTGTCATCTTGATAATGTGCATCCCCGCACACGCGCGCGCGCGCGAGCACGCGCGCGCACACACACACACACACACACACACACGTCAGACATGTGACACAGGAGGCACAAAGGATTGTGGGTAAATGAATGGAATTATAGAGGCGTAGAACATCTACATGCTCACTGAGAGGTAAAATTACCATGTGGGGCTCTCTCTGTCATTTAAGAATAAATATGGCAGTGCTGAAGTGGCCCCTTAAATAAAGATTGAGATAGATAGCTTAAAACGAGGTCATAAAATAGAATACTACGAAAATATTCCCTTAAACGGAAAGTGGATGGAGAATAAATTGAGGAAATGATGGCTTAAATGAACTAGGTGGGCGTCAACGTGAAAAAGTGAATAAATCGAACATAAGGGTAGAGGCCATCAGACTTCAGCAGGAAAACCTCAAGACTCAACTGTGTAATCTTCTAGAAACATTGCTTACGTATGGACACTGAGATAGAAATTAAATATATAGAAACAGATGGGACGGGCAAACACGAACATAAAATTACAATAATCAGGAAACACGGTTACAGACAGGTAGTAGTGGTGGAGGCCATGAAGGGCATCTCAAGACATCACCAGGGACCAAGTCTTGAGGACAGTATAATCTGCCACACCACGTGAAAGTAAAATTGAGAAAACAAACAAATATTGATATTGAGAGGAGGGTTCAGTCGTTAACACATCCCAATGATGCCAGAACAACCACCTCATAAGTCTGCATGGAGGTAAACATTTGTTCAGTGCTCTCTGTCAACATTCACCAACAGGGAGCTGCGTCGATGGGCCATAAACACAAGTCTCTATCCTTCCAGGGATTGAAATATACGGAGTGTGTGCTTGGATCAAAAACGGTGAGCTAAGAAAACAGGATGCCTGCTGACGTGTCCTAAAGTGGTTAGAAATCAAGCAGACTCTCTCCAAATGAATGCACACATCAAAGAATAAATCATAGGGAGAGGAATAAAACTAAATCGACTGAATATAATTAGAAAGGACGAAATATCCAAGTTGCAGGACGCTGCAAAAGCAGCGGGGATAATTGTCCCCGTGTAGAGCTGTTCACTTAATACACTCTTAGAGGAGACTTCAAAGCCAAGGGCTACACTTCTGACTTAATTAGCCAGGAAGAGAACAATGTTAACTAATAGATATAAAATAAAGGAGGGGGATTGTAATCACGTGATCATCAAAAAAGGAAATAAAGAAACCAGGAGAAAGTAGAGGAGAGGTTATGACTGTTTAGAAGAATTAATACATGGCAAAGTCCTGGCAATGCCAGAAAGAAATAAAATCCCAAGATGAACCCAAGGGGGATTTTAAAGATCTCTCTCTCTCTCTCTCTCTCTCTCTCTCTCTCTCTCTCTCTCTGTGTGTGTGTGTGTGTGCATGAGAGTGTGTGCCTATGAAGGCCAGAAGAGGGTGTCAGATCCTCTGTACTTGGCATTACAGACAATTGTGACTCACCCCATATGGGTACTGGGAACTGACCCCGGGTCCTTTGCACGGACAGCATGCTCTTACCACTGAGCTATCTCTCCAGCTTGAGGACATTTTAACAGAGACTTTAGACACACTGAAAGAATAGCAAAAGATACTGCCCAACTTCTCAGACAAATGGAAAGCCTTCTTTGACCACCAAGTGGCACAGTGTCCTGGTTAATTCCTGCTGTCAACCGAGCACAGCCCAGAATCCATGCAGGAGTCTTGTTAGCTCTGATCCTATTGCTCCATGGCTGTCCATGAGGAATTGTTTTTGTGACTGATGTAGGTAGCCCCACCCCTAGGAAAGCGGGCCTTTATAAAAAGGTAGTAGAGATGAGATGCTGGAGAGTGAGTCGCTGAGCATGCTCCCTCATGGTTTCTGCTCCAGGTTCCTGCATTCAGGTTTCTGACTTGAGTTCCTGCCCCAACTTTCCTACGGAATGGAATGCAACCTTAAAGGCTAAATCAACCCTTTCCTCCCTAGGTTGCTTTTGGTCACAACTTTAACACAGTAAAAGAAAGCAAAACAGGACACATGGGAAATAGCCAGCCTGCATGCCCAGTGTCTACTGGACTCAAACCCAGAACCAGTGTTCCTACAGTCACACATGTGACAAAAGGTTGCAATATGCACAGTGTCCAGGGTTTAAAGAGAGACATGGTTGTGTTATGTTCTCTGACATGGAAAGGGGAGAAGGAACGCTTGCCACTTGTTTGCATAAGGCCAGTGCTAAAACATGACAAATCAAACTAAACCATAGGTAGGCCAGAATCTACCATCGCGTAACTGCAGACATATGTTTTTTAAAAAGTCAAGTAGGTCCAGGGCTGGGTTTACAGATAACGTGTTGAGTGCCCATCTCTTATTACCACAAGGCCATGGTTCCAGCCCAGCACCACATAAGTCATAGGAAGTGGCTTGTGCCTGAAATATCAGCACTCAGTAATGAGAGGCAGGGGGATCAGAGGTTCAAGGCAATCCCCCTGACTCAAAAACAGAAAAGAAAAGAAAAGAAAAAAGTCAAATGTGAGACACTAAGGCTTACCCAGAAATCCTGGTGGTTTCACCATTCAAAATCAGAGTAACTGACCCATCACCTTAACCATACACATAGCAGATGATCATCTTTAAAAGTGACAAAACAAAGCCATAAATACATTATAAAAACTTTTGACAAAAAGAGGTGGTTCTACAAGAGAAATCTGGAGGTCTGATGGAGGGCAGTCGTGAAAAGCCAGCTTACACCTTACTCAAGGGAAAGAGGATGCTTTCCTACCAGAAGCAGGGCTTTGTTTTCTTCAGTTCCATCTCACACTGTAGTGTGTCACAAAACAATTAAGTCATAAAACTAAGGAAAGACAAATTGTATCTGTCCCTGCTGACAGGAAACATGATCCTAAAAATTGCAAATGGCCCGTGGAATCTACTGGAGATAGTAAATGAGATTATGAAGTGCAAACCAGTACGTAAAGCCACTTTCTGTGACCATATATAAGCAGTGAAAATAGGAAAATGAAGTTTAAAGATAGTACATTTTTAATTGCATTGATCATCAAATGCCGAGAAAACCCCAGTAAAAGGTCTGGGAGCTCCTCCACCGGGGGCTACACACAGAACACAAATTAATTTCAGATTTCAAGAAATTCTCATGGGCTGAATAATCAATATTGTCAAGATGTTTGCTTCTCTTGGGTTGATATGTCCAGTCCTTGGGTTAATAGAATTTAGAGGATCTGAAGAGCCAAAGGTAAAACTATTAGGGTTCATTCTGCGATCCAAACCTTCGGACCACACAAGCCTTCTATGAGCTATGGCCTGGACCCCTCCTAATCCTGAGGGGGAAGTTAAACCTCAGTGGAAACAAAAACCAAAGGGAGTGGGTTTCAGCTGTGAAACCACCTCCAAGCTGAGATCCGCGCTCCTCCAGCCTCCTCCCTATGCAATGAGTTCATAAGACCTCCTGACCTGCACCCTGTGTTTTGGTCTGTCTCACTAGAGACCACTAGAATGCAGCCATTGCAACCTTGTCAACATGACTCTCTTACCAACGCCTTACCACTCTCTGTTAATTGAGCATTGTATAGTTCCCACCTCCACTCCGGAGGGTGCAGTGGGAGCAGCAAGGTCTGTCTGTCTTTCCTCTGTCTCTCTGTCTCTCTGTGTCTCCCTTTCTTCTCCTCTCCTCTCTCTCCCCTACTCCTCTCTCCCAGACTGTTCCAGCATAGTAGACAGTGGAGTGAGCAACAGAAGAGTCCCACAGGCAAACACTTCCTGGAGGAGGGCTACCCTGAGTCAGCCAAGCCCTTAAGTCCATGCTGTCATGACCAGGTTCTGATAAATGTTAATACGGCAGAATCAAACATATGGGTTAATTCCACTTAATTTAATTAACCAGACTTAACTTAACTCCGCATTCGGATGCACCAAAGGGTAGAAGTTCATACCTATCTATTCTGTGTGAAGAATTCTGGGGATTTCTTTGATCATCCGCTAATTCAGCTGCTGTAGCAATTAGCTGCTGCTCGCCTGCCCCAGCTTTTAGGCACAGCCTGATGTTGATTTTAATTAATTCACCTAAGACCAAGGCCAAGGGAAATACCCATTAAGCCCCACTCGGATCTTGCTCCTTTCCGGTGAATTTGCTGCTTGCTATTCTGGCCATCCCTCTCCCAGCGGGCACTGCTCACAGAGAGCCCTTTAAATGTGAGCACCTCCTGTCTCTCACTCTTCCCCCATGACCTTTCACATCAATTAGCCCAGCAGTAAGGTGTCCTGAAGTCCCCTTGAGGAGCTGCTCCACCTCACACCTGGGACCTCAGGTTTGGCTCAGCTGAGCTATGCACCATTCACCAGAGCACCTGTGTCAGGAGCTTTCCAAACAGATCTCTTGTCATGATCTTTTGGAGTGGTTGGTTCCTGCTCCCCCTGCACAGGTCTGCTGCTGTCCAGCCCCTGCCTGCTTCTCCCTTCAGTCTTTGTGGGGATTCACATGTGAGAAGCAGTTGCTGGACTTTATCTTTCTTTCTGTTCCACTCACAGAGGGAGGACTTTGGGGAATGGTCCTGAATGAAGTGAATACAAATCTTCCTGAAGGAATTGTCCAGCTGGCTCCACCTTCTAATTCAAGTCCCAGGTTTAAAAGGGAACCACAGTTAAATAGCTTGCTGTTGTCTTTCCGGCCTTGCCAACACACTAGACAGGTTTATATTTTATCTCCTGATCTGTGATGGTTTGAATATGCTTGGCCCAGGGAGTGGCACTATTTAGAGCTGTGGCCTTGTTGGAGTAGGCGTGTCACTGTGGATGTGGGCTTTAAGACCCTCATCCTAGCTGCCTGGAAGCCAGTGTTCTGTTAGCAGCCTTCAGATGAAGATGTAGAACTCTCAGCTCACCTGCACCATGCCTGCCTGGACGATACTGGACTGAACCTCTGAACCTGTAAGCTAGCCCCAATTTAATGTTGTCACTTATAAGACTTGCCTTGGTCAAGATGTCTGTTCACAGCAGTAAAACCCTAACTAAGACACAACCTGTGGAACAAACCACTCTCTGGACCCTTCCAGGGCCAATAGTGAGAAGCAAGGAACAGGCGGTACAGAGCACTTTTAGAGGTGGGCAGTGTCAGTGTACCAGTTTGGTTCCTATCGCTGTGATAAAAGGTCTAGACTAGCACCCACTTGAAGAGCAGAGGGTTTATTTAGTATATATGTCACAGACTTTCATCAAGGGAAGCCAAGGCAGGAACTCAAGGCAGGAACCTGGAGGCAGGAGCTGATGCAGAGGCCATGGACGACCACCACTTACTGGCTTGATCCTCCTGGTTTGCTCAGCTACCTTCTTATAGAACCCAGGACTGCCTGCTCTGGACTGTCACCACCCACACTGGCTGGGTCCTCCTACACCAATCATCGATCAAGGATAGTATCCCATAGATTTACCCACTGGCCAATCCAATGGGGACATTTTCTCAAAAGATGGCCTCTTGTTCTAGATAACCACGGCTTGTGTCAAGTTAACTAAAAAACAAATAATCAAAAGACTACACAGCATGGGCAGAGCCTGGAAAGACAACTGGATAAGGAGATCAAGATTGCTTCATCCTTTAATGAGAATGAGGGGAGGGAGAGTGATGGACACAAATGAAGCCTTTCCCAGTACCTCCTCCTGGTTTGGAAATCTGCAAGTCCATCCAAAGTGTTGATATCACTTTGATATCAACAGCTGGTGGGATCAGAATCTCTGTAGAGGTCTCCTGCCAGTCACTCAAGCCTCACCACTGTCTCTCTAGAAAGGCCAGCTAGGGGAACAATGAGATTGGACTAGTCACAGAATTTGGGCTGTGAGAAGGCATGCAGCTGCTAAGTCCTAAACACCCATTTGGCAGCCAGGAGAGGGACCCTTGTCCCATCAGTTCAGCAAGTGTTTTCTGCTGACAGGCAACATGTGGCTCTTGCTCTGCTTCTGGGCCTTGTTTGCAGCCATACTGAGTTGGGCAAACTAATCCGGACAACCACAACCCTCACGCAGGTTGCCTTTACTGAAGAGTGTCCTCTCTGTGGAAACAAAGAGACGGACCCAGAGATCCCTTTGAGCAGGTGCCGGGCATGGATTCTACAAACCCTTTAGCACTTTCAACAATCAAACCCACAGTGAAGACAGAGCTGAGGTCACTAGCCTGGGCCTTCACTGACCCCACAGAGCTGACAACCAAGGTTGCCTCCCAGTCTGATGCCCCAGGTGTCCAACTGTAGGATAAATACACCCTGTTCCACCTGTAGCCGGGGTTGGACCTCCCCTCCCTTCCAAGCTGCCTCAGTCTCACCCTGGAGTCCAGCTGCTCTGTTCCAACCATGCTGTTGCTCATGCCCCTGCCTTTGCTCCTGCTCCCTCTGCTCTTTGTTTCCTTCCCATTTCTCCACCCATTTGTCTTGGTTCTTTGCCTATTATTTATGGATCAGATCCTCAAAGCGCCCTCCCTCCCCCAAGAGTTAGGCTTCCCTCTGTTCCACGTCGGCTCTGAGACAAGACAACTCTCCTGAGAGCCCTGCGGCTGCCTTCCTGTGCACTTTCTCAGAAGATCCAGGAAGGTCACATTCGGGGCTTTTGGTGTTGTACAAATTCTCACAGACCCAGGAAGCTTTGATATTAAAACCATCTATACTGCTCAACATCTTCCAAGTGCTTTTTGTGTATGTATTTGTGCCTCGTGTGTTTGTGTGTGTGTGTGTCTGTCTGTCTGTCTGCATGTGTGTTCCTGTGTGTGTATGTATGTATGTTCCTGTGTGTGTGTCTGCATGTGTGTTCCCGTGTGTTTATGTGTCTGCATGTGTATACCCGTGTGTGTATTCTTGTGTGTGTGTGTGTGTGTGTGTATTCCTGTGTGTGTCTTCATGTCTATTCCTGTGTGTGTCCTGTGTGTCTATATGTTTTTCTCTGTATGTGTCTATATGTGTATTCCTGTGTGTGTGTCTACATGTGTGTTTCTGTGTATGTGTGTGTCTGCATGTGTGTTTCTGTGTGTGTCTACATGTATGTCCCTCTGTGTGTGTGTATGAGAGAGCGAGAGACAGACAGACAGACATCAGTATCTAGTGTCTTCTTCAGTTGCTCTCTACCCCACATATAAGCCAGAGCCTCTCACTTGAATTCAGAGTTTGCCAGTTTGGCTAGTTTTGTAAGTTAGCTTGCTCTAGGTATGCTGTCTCCATATCCGAAGTGCCAAGATTACAGGCAGGCTACCATGACATTCAGTGCTTCTGTGAGTGCTGGGGATCTCAAATGGGTGCTGGGGGTCTCACATGGGTGCTGGGGGTCTCACATGGGTGCCATTCCTCCTGCTTGCATCACAAAGGCCTTATCCCCTCACCTCCAAGCCATCACTCCGGCCTCCTTAAACTACTGTTGATAGTTATTGATCAGCTATTTGCCTTGTGGGACTGTTGGGGACAGGGAAAGGATCACCAGAGATGAAAGAGGCATTTTCCTGTCCATGCTGAGACCAAACTTGACAGCTGAGAGTAACAGACTCATAGGAAGACTTAGGAGCCATGATGAAGTACATGGGAAGCAAATGGACACCAGGCAGGCAAGGGTCTGGACATGAACAGCCAGGATGATCTGCAGTGTGGTCTTGGTGGCTGTGACCATCAGTGGTTCACCATCTTTGAAGCTGCAGTGATGTCATCCGTCTCTAAGCATCAGGACATTTGCTCACACATGTGTGCAGTAGCAGAGGGTCTGTGCCTTCCAAAGCTCTGACATGGATCACTTAGGGTGTTCCTTTGACATCCCTCTTGTATGGGGATCATGGAAAGAAATACTCTGAAGAAGAAATCAGTTCACCATGGCTTAGGGAGAGAAGGGTCCCTTGATGCCATGATTGTGCCACCCACCTGAGAAATATTCACAATATCTCTCTTAAATTCCACTGGACAGATCATTTTCATGGGCATCCCGTACCAATCCCATGTTTGAGGATTTGCTTTGGTAAATAAAACCCAGCTCAAACTGTCCCCAAGGTGTTCAGCTCCTGACAAATGACGCTCTTGACTGAATTCATTCCTTCAAGAAGACTAGAATTGGAAGACCCCATCCTCCTCACCATAACAAAACCCTAGAGTGTTAACTGACTCACTCCGATATAACAAAGTGCCTAAACCACCACCATTTACCTTCTCACAGCTCTGCCTGCTCAGGAAACATGCACGGAGGTGGTGTGGTTGGGTTTGGAGAGGGCCCTGCTTCAGACTTTCAGATAGCCACCTTCCCAGGGTATCTTCATGTATCATTCTTCTCTGTGAGCTTCTGGAAAGAGAGCTCTCCACCATGCCGAGCTCACTTATCCTCATTACTTCCTGTTCTAGCTTCACTCTGTGGTAGAGCAGCAAGACCAACGTAGGTGTATATTTATTTATTCACTTCCGGGTCAGTGTCCATCATTGAGGGGAGTCAGGGCACGAACTTAAGCAGGGGCTTGAGGCAGAAACTATGAAGGAAGGTTGCCCCTGGGCTTCATGGATTCATGCTTGGCTAGCTTGCTTGCTTGCTTTTCTTTCTTTCCTTTTTTTTTTTTTTTTTTTTTTTTGGTTTTTTGAGACAGGGTTTCTCTGTGTAGCCCTGGCTGTCTTGGAACTTACTCTGTAGACCAGGCTGGCCTCGAACTCAGAAATCCACCTGCCTCTGCCTCCTGAGTGCTGGGATTAAAGGCATGCGCCATCACTGCCCAGCTTGGCTAGCTTTCTTGAACAAGTAAGGACCACCTGTCTAGGGATGATACTGGCCATGATGAACCGGGCCCTCCCCTGCCAGTGAATAATTAAGACAGTGTTCCACAGACACACCACAAGCCATTCTAATCTAGGGAATCCTTTAGTCAAGAATTTTCTGTCAGATGCCTAAGGTTGACACTAGGGCACCTCCTCAAAGCCCTGTGTCCAAATACAGTCCCACAGAGGTTAGAAGAATAGAGCTTCAGCAGATGAACTCGGCACCACGGTGAGTCTAAGCAGCTTCTTTGTGGGGTGATGGCTGGCAGGGGGGGCATTTTTAGGAACTTAGAGGAAAATGTAGAACAAGGAAGAGGAATTGCAGGGGTCCTGGAGAGACAACATAGTTCTTCATAAAGTGTTTGTTACACGGGCATGAACCCATGTAAACAGCTTGTGTAGTGGCCTCCTCTTGTGATCTGGGGTTGGAGAGTCAGAGACATGAGGATCCCCTAGCTTTCTAACCAGCCAGCTTAGCCTGATAGGAGAAGACTAGGCCAACGAGAGACTCTGTAACAGAAAAACAAGGTGGATAGAATAAAATATAGGCACACATGCACTGGTGCACACATACACGCTCATACACAGACACACAGAGAGGAGCCACAGGCCACAGGCAAGCTGGTGGAGAGACAAACACATCACAGAAATCACCATCCAAGGTTCTAATTTAGACCTGTTGCATCTGAGACTCCTGCAATGTTACAACGGGCAGATCAGCTCAGCAGTGAAACAAAAAGCCTTGAAAATGCAGTAATAATTCAAATCACTTGCTCTCTGCCAAACTGCAGTCATTGGAGGCTTCTGAGATAAATGTCTGTGGCTCGATCTGGCTGCCCCTTCTGGATTGTTGCCTTGATGGCTTGGCTGGTGTAAGACAAGCTGTGTTAGGGGTAAGGAATGGGCTGGCAAGCCGGAGCCAGGGAGCTTCCTGTGTTCCTGGGAGAACAACACGGGGGGGGGGGGGGCAGCCAATGGACAATGTTTCCCAGGCTTGTCAGAGGGAGCTGGTGTGTGGTTTCCATAGACAACACCATTAGTCAAAACAAATTCTTCTAACCTGAGAAGCCTGACTCCTTGCAGGAGCACAGTGGAGTGTCCCTGGTGGCCCATCATGTACTGCCAACTGCCACTGTTACCACCAGAGTTTCATTAAGTTCAAATGTCTGAAATGGACTTCTATTTCTCTTCTGAAACTCCTGGGTCCCTCATAGGCAGTGTTCCATGACCTCAGACTTTCCTCTGCCTGAGGCCATTGAAGCCCATCAACTGTACCTTCTTCCCACCCAGCACTTGACTCTGGGGAGAGTGAAGCTCAGGGACAAGACATGGCTCAGGAAGGCTTGCTCCTCTTTCCCTGTGTCTCTGTGTGTTTTCTGTATCCGATCTTTTCTCTGTCCTCCAAGGCAGCACCAGGGATGTTATGCTGTCTCCCATATAAACAGAACCCTTCCGATTTAATTGCTTTATTTTTCTCAACCAAACAAAACATGTATAAGTCTTAACACTGAGAGAGGCCTCCGGGCACAGTTTTTAACAACCTGCCTGTGATTTGGAGCTTGCAATCATCACAGAGGACACACTCTTCTGAAAAGACTGTTATAGATCCTGGGGCAGGGCTGCCTCCAGGGGAAGAGCCGTGGGGAAAAATCTTTAGGCATGTCTTGAAAAATGTATCTTAATCCCGATATATTGCAAAGATGCATCAATTTTTTTAATGTATTTGTGTCGAAGTGTTTTGATAGAGCGTGTTGTCTGAGACCTTACTTGTACGGCTCTCAGAAGACAAAGCCTAAGGGCTAGAAGGAGATCATTTGCAGACTATGAAAATGTTAGGGGTTCAGTCAAGTAACAGTTCCAATGAATAACTCAGCAGGAAGTGACTCTTCTGGCCTCCTGTGATCTTTGCCCCTTAGTGTTATTTCCCAGAAAGCTTTATTGCGAATTAATTCTGTCTCCTTCGCCAGCCCTGGTAAGGCACTGAAGTGCACATAGTAACTTCTGGAAGGAAATTGCCTCTCCTGTTCAGTTGGAAAATACTTCAAATAAGGCCCAAAGCTATCCTCTGAAAGAGTGGGTAAGTGACGTACTAGCAAACACACAAAAGTGGGCTTTGCTCTTGACTTGTAAAGAGAGTTCAAATCCAATTTGTCAAGTGTAAGCAGCTTGGAGGTCTCCCACCAAAGTTCCAATAGCAAGAAAGAAATGCTAAATAAAACCCACAGTTTTTCTCAACCTATGGAAGATCTGGGCTTATTGCCCTTTTTTGTCTCAGTCCTTGTACTACAGGCAGGGGATTGACCACACTGGACATCATGACACCACAATGAAGCTAGAAGTGGGCAGTTTTCCACCCATAAAAACACGATAGTAGAGTCCAGTCACTCAGAGACCCCTGTGTTTTCACCCTACAGTAATTATGAAATGACTCCTTGTTCAGTCTCTGTTTTCTTTAGCCTTTTTTGTGAACCCCATCACCTGCTCAGATCGGGATAACCATCGGTACGTGGAGCTGTTCCAGCCTAACCCGAAACCACAAGCCAAGGCACCAATTTCTTGAGTCTGCTGTCACGGTGTCTTCTGTCCACAGGGTGAGTCACTGTCCTAGATTCTGGGGAGAGAGTAGAATCTAGATTGTCACAGCCCAACATAACAGATCAATACCAAAGCACAGCAACCAACATGCCACATACCCAAGACAAAGGAAACCTTGAAAAAGATAGTGGGGGGAAGAGGAACCCTACGTAGACCCCTACACACACTGGCAGGGGAGATAGGATAAGACCCACGTGAGGTTCTCATCAAAACCAAAGGAGGATCATTGGTAGGAAGTCCCTGTAGGTTAGCTATGCCCCTCGCGCTGTCATACAATACCTGGATGAAGCTGCTTGAGATTCACTCTGCTCCACACTGGAGAGCTTCTGGTCTTCAGTTGACACTGGAGTTCTGAAGAGTTGGTTCTTATGTCAGGAATGCTGCAGCAGCAGGGTAAATGGATTTGCTATCGAGAATGGCAGGCAAGCAGGCAAAGAGCAGTTTGTTTCCTTCCTCCCTCCCTCCCTCCCTCCCTTCCTCCCTTCCTTCTGTTCGTCCTTTCTTCCTTCCTCTTGGCTGCCGCTAGAGATGCAACTACATCGAGGGAAAGACTTCTCGCTTCAGATACTCTGAACAAGGAAATCCCTCACAAGCCTGCTCTGCTAGCAGTTTTCATTCTAGTTGACTCCAGATGCTCTCAAGTTGACAACCAAGATTATAATCCACCATCAATGGTGTGGGCTGGTTAGTTTAAGCTTTTGGTTTGACACAATCTAGAGTCTCCAGGAAAGAGAGTCTTAATGAGGAATTGCCCTGATCAGGCTGTCTGTGGAGGAGTATATTGATTGATTGCTCTTTGATGTGGGAAGACCCACCCTGAATGTGGGCAGCACCATTTCATGACTGGGTCCTGAACTGTGTACGAGAGCAGAAGTGAGCAAGCAGGCAGCATGGTGGTATTCCTCTCTCTCTCTCTCTCTCTCTCTATCTCTCTCTCTCTCTCGACCATGACTGTGATGGGATTCACGGTTAGAGTTTCTGCCTTGGCTTTCCATATTCATGGTCTGTAACCTCAGATCAAATCATAAGCCAAACAAGCCCTTTTATGGTTGCTCTTGGTCAGGGTGTGTTTTATCATGACACAATTGTGGAAGTAGGAAGGCAAATCAAGGCTTTTCTTTCTTTTCTATTTGGCTGATCTTTATAACAGACCTACTTGAGGCCTTAGCAGTGGGTGGGTGACAGAGGTGCACAGGGAAGAACTAGATGGTGTGATAGTAATTCCCCATCAGCTGGGGCCAGATGCCAGGCTTTCTCTCTGAGAGGCCTCGGTACCACCCAACAAGTTACAGGCATAAGTTGACATGGGCTTCAGGTTTATTTCAGTGTGGGGACATGGGCCCCTAAGGAGTCAGACTGATGACTCTGAGAAGGGGCAGATCTGAAGGGCAGTATAGAAGTCTGAGGTCCACCCTGCAGACAGAGAGGTGGAGTCAGACCCAGCACCCGTCAGACCAAGCCAGCCAACCAGAATCTGTGTTGTAAGTTTTTGTCTCAGGAACGATGAGCCAGTTCCCAGCAGCACACCAGACACAGGTAAGTGTCTAATACTGGAAGCTGTTGTCATTTTGACTCTCTGCGGTGGTTCTTGGTCTGTGATCCTATCAGTATCAGAGACACCTAGGAATGTGTTAAAACACACATCCCCGCCTTTATAGGAGCCACAGTGGCTCAGCAACCCACATCTCAGCAGCTCTTCTAGGCCATGTGACTATAAGGTGTGCTTGAGAAGTACCTGAGACACCCGTTCTGATGGGGCCGGTGACTAGCTGGCCTCCCTGTCCCCATCACGATCTGACATTCCTATCTGACCCCCCCTTTTACCTTCACCCTCAGGGAAGCTCTGTATCTGGCACAATCCAGGTTCTAAAACCCTACCCACTAATGAATGATGACTCTATGGCATTAAAAATGTTTTCCTGGCACTGAGAGGGACCCAAGATCTCCCCATTTCTTCCTACTGTCTAGAAAGACAGGTGACATTAAAATACACATTTTGGCTGCCATATGGCATCTCCTTTCTCTGAGTCTGATGGTGTGCCCAGGGACAAATCCCATGACTGGTTCTTCCCACAAGGCTTGGTAATCTGATGCTACAGGACTGACCACTGGGCTGTCCAGTCTCACTTCCTGCTTGACTCAGGAACACTTGAAAAAAGAGAGAGGGATGTGAGATTCCCACAGTTTGGCTCTTGGTTGCTCTCCTGGCTTTGAAGCTGTTGGGGTCTCACTGTGGAGTTACTTCAGATTAGGCCTCATGTTTGCTAAGCCTCTGAAGCACACACAAGCTGGCATCACACCAGGTGAGAGAGTAGGAGGGGCCTGCTACTGTCACCTGCTGAGCTTGCTCTGGGGGACAGGCAAGGGGCAGGCAGACTCCTTTGTGGATGAGGAGGGATGCGGAGTCTGTTTTCAATGGGGAAAGCAGCGGAGCCACACCTGGCATTCCCCAGGGAGGACAGCTGTTGGACATCTCCTGAGACATAATGTTCCTGCTGCTGGTGGGATACTCCACCTGATGGATGGACATGAAGCCAGGCAGCAGGTCCCCTTTGCCTATTAAAGTAGCATTAAAATGTGTTTAGTGGAAATACCTAGTGCAGGCGGCACCCTAATGAAACTGGCGTTCTCACATACTTCTGGAAGCATCTGGCAAGCTAGCAAATGAGGATAATGTGCAGTTGGAAGGCATCCATCAACACATGAGCCATTATAAACATGTGTGCTGCTGGGCCCAGCAGTCAGAGCTATGGAAAGCTGTCCTCCACAGTGAAACTTTCAACGGAACAGGGTGCATTCTGAGTTGGGTTTGTTGCCAGCCGAAGCAATAAAGATGTCAGAGAGTGACTACAGAAATGGACTTGACCGCTCAGGGGTTAGAAGCCTTTAACGTGGTGATTTTCCTGGCAACCATCAGCCACCTGAACACAAGAGAGTCTTAAGCTATGTTGGTTAAATAGCAGCACCTGGAATCTTACTCAGTACAACAGCAGCAAGAGTGACAAGGGAGACACCCGAGGGGCATATGCAGGGAGGACATGTGACCACGCCATAGACGGTGTGGCTCTGTGCATTTCGGTGTTCTGTGCTGAGTGGGAATGGTTGAGAGGGGGTGATGCTGAATTGGCTGTTCTGAGGGAGGAAGCCATGGCTGCAGGATCTTCTCCCTCTCGGTCGCTCTCTCTCTCTCTCTCTCTCTCTCTCTCTCTCTCTCTCTCTCTCTCTCGGTTTATTGAGACAGGGTTTCTCTGTGCAGCCCTGGCTGTCCTGGAACTCACTCTGTAGACCAGGCTGGCCTCGAACTCAGAAATCAGCCTGTCTCTGCCTCCTGAGTGCTGGGATTAAAGGTGTGCACCACCACTGCCCTGCTCTCTCGGTCTCTTTTAGCAAGCAACTGAGCAGCATCCAGAGACAAGACGCCTCAGGTTTGATTGGCCAGAGACCAGGAAGCCTCTGAGCCATGGGTAGAGACACCACACTCCCCCTCCCCCTGCCGTTAATGTCAGCCTCGGTTCTAAGTTGGCGAGTTATTGACTTCAAGTCCCCAGGAGTAGGGGTGTCTGAGTCCAAGACAGGAGTCCCTGTTGGTTGAAGAACTTGCGGAGAGTAAAGCAAAAGATGTTCCCTAGTGGCGAGCGACAGCTGAGATGTTTGGAATATGGGTCACTGCACAGGCAGAGAGGCTCAACACAACCTTGGAAAAACAGCTTTAATGCCCAGTGAGCCGGGGAGCATGGCTGAGTAGAGGAGTGTCCACTTTCATGTCTTTTCTTAGTCTACATACAGAGCTCTTGCTTTGCCTCACAATTTTGGTCACCTAAGCTAAAAAAGTATTTGAAAATCTTTGCTTCACTTAATAACTAAACATAATATTATTTCTTGCTTACTTAACAGCCATTTTGTTATTTATTTTAATAACTAGAATAATAAAGAATTATATGTTTGCGTTCGATAAAGTTTTTTCCCCCTTTGTTAACTATCACTCCGTTATTAAAATCAGCCTGTCCCTAATCTGTCATTAGGGACAGATTGTAAAATACAAGCTCCCACCACTCCATGAGCCTCTGAGCTTTGCCACACCACAATGCCTGGGACTCAGACACAGAGATAGATTTGAACAGAACATATTTTTAAGAGTCCATGCTGCCACCTGGTGGTGGTATACCCAAATTTAATTCCTAGAGCTTCGATGGCAAAGCAATTCTTAGGAAGTAAGTTGGGACAGCTGGTTCACATTCTTTATTTAGCGTCCTCTGTTCCAGACCAAAGGCACTCATGTTCTCTCTCTATCTGCTTGCTGCTGTACTCCTGACTTCCAGATGCTGCTGCCCCATGGGGTAGAGGCATCTGTGGGCTCCTGTGGATCTTGTCCTCTTTTCCACAGCACTGATCAGCAAACCCTGGCCTAACCTGGCTCACAGCGCAGCACCTCCCATCCATCCCCCACGTCCCTGTCACACAGTCCCATACCCACGGCAAACTGATCTGCTGAGCTCAGTACTGGAAGGAATATCATTAAAGCAGGAGATAGCTGTTTGCTCGTGGAAAAGAGCAGTTTTCAATTATTTAAGATGAAGCAACAAGCAACAAGGGTAGTGGCTCAGCCCCTGACAGGCTGACTAATTTGTAGACTCTCAGGCAACACTGGGTCGGTGAAGCTACCGTCCTCTGATCGGTAACACGATGCCATCTAAATTTGTTTGTGTAATTACGTTTTTTAAAGGGCTACTATCAAATGTTAATGTTGTGTTAAGCAGATGACAAAAACGATTCGGGTACACCAGACATGGTGTCACTATGGGGTGGGGGTGACTGCTGGGATGTTGTTGGAATGAGAACATCACTAGTGAGTGGCACACCTATATGGCTTTCCTGAGGCCAGCTTGCTTCTGGTGGCTGGTGTTGGGCTCAGATATCACATTCACTGTAGTTCCTGATGTTTAATTCATCAGTGTGCTCCAGGACTGGTGATAGGGATGGGTGTGTGCACGGAAGCCACACTAGGCCAATCTCCTGCCAAGCAGGAAGGACATTACCACTCCTGGGAGGATTCCCTTTCCCTCGGAGGATTCTCTGTACCTTGGAAAGATTCTTTGTCTCCTGGAGGACTCTCTGTCCCTAGGAGGATTCTCTTTCCCTGAGTGGTCTTTCTTTCCCTGGGAGGACTGTCTTTCCCTGGGAGGACTCTCTGTCCCTAGGAGGAGTTTTCTCCCCCTTGGGAGGAACTCTCTGCTCCTAAAAGCACTAAGATTGCCCTGTGCCACAACCATTCCTCTAGGCTAGCCACCGTGGCCATTAACACCCCTCTAAATGCTCTGGTGTCTAGGCCAGTGGACTCCTGGAGTAGCTCAGTCTGACTCTCCAGGCTGGGAACCAGGTGTCAGATGTGACAACACCAGGTCTGAAGCAGTCACTTGGGCAGGGTTGTGTCCTGGTCTAAGATCTCCTGACCTGGCAGAAAGCCAGAACTTTCTGTCACACCTAGATACAAATGGGTTCCCAGGAAGATGCCTGCTCCAAAAGGCTTCCATTGAATAGGTTCTTGAGTATGGGGATATCAGGATTCTTATTTCATATTTAACATGCAGAGCAGAGCCCCGCTACACAGTTCCTTCTCTGTGGACCAAGATTTTCTATATACTTGGGAACTCAGCCTTCTCTAAGCCCATGCCCTCAGAGAGACCTGTGCTCCGGGTAGGAAATGCTAACCACCCACCAGGCATTCATCTGTTCAGCACTGCAGACTGATGCTGTCCGAGCAAAGTACATGGGTCAGGGAGTTCACAGTGCAGAAAAACGTGCAGAGAAGCCAGTTCTTGATTCTTTTACTGGTGGTGACATTACTCAGATTTTTCCAGAGGAAAGAATGGGGCGGGGCACAAATATTACAGAGAGAGAAGGGGAGGGGGACAGTGAGAGGGAAAGGGAGACTTTGGGAGAAGAAGCAGAGCTGGACTGAAAAGCTAGGAAGGCAGGAGAGAGAGATGCAGAGAAAGAGATAAAGGGGGTCAGAGAGAGGTAGAGAGGGGGAAGAAAGGAAGAGAAGACAGACAGGAGAAACTGGCCCTTGTGGTCTAAGAGGCTGATGAATCCCACTGTCTGCACACTGCAGCTAGAGACCAGAGAGTTCACACCAGGCTCAGACCTGAGACCCACAGCCATGCTGGTCTGAGCACAAAAAGTTAAGATGCAATGCTCCAGCTCATGCAGGTGGGAAAGGGGATGCAGAGATGGAGTCAGGCATATGTGTCTGTCCCTTCACTCTGCCTCTGACCTGCCCTGTATGGACAGAGCCACTCACCTAGAGATCCATCTCCTTTACTGAGCTCAAGGATCCAAAGCATAGACTCAGGGGAAGCAGGGCCCTAGTTGCACCCAGAACCCTCAAGGGGAACCTGACAAAGCACACATCCTCACAGAGGGCCCAATGGCAAAGCAGTCTGGTGTTCAGGTTCATCTTTCCTGGCTGAGCTCCTGGATTAAGGAAGTGTGCAGCTGGAAGGCCAGTTTCCTGTTGAGGTCATGGGTGGGGGAGGGGAGGCATTGAGTGAATTCTCCATGACTGGACCATTTCTAATTCAGCTGGTCCCAGAGAAGGCCAGCTCCCCGTGAACAAAGCCAGGCCCAAATCCTGTGGAAGGACAGAGCATAGTAGTCTATGCAGTTGGTGTCTGGATGCTTTGATCAGGTGACCGAAGCAAAGACTCTCCCTCATCGAGAGGGCTGAGGGCTGGGAGCAGGAAGCACAGCCTTGGGGAGCTGAGTAAGTGAAATTCCTTCCAGGAGGAGCTGGAGAGGGTGGGAGTGGGGACTTGGTGGGGATAAGCAGCCTTCAGAGGAGGCCAGACCTGCAATGATCTCCTTACCAAACTGGAGCTCCCACAATGAAACCTACATAGCCCGTAAGGCAAAGGCACAGATATTGCATATTAAATATTAAGCAGGATTTCCTCTTGGGCAATCAGTTGTGGCCATTATCCTGCTGTGTCTTCTACCAATTCACAGAAACCCAGATGCAAACAAGAAGCATGAGACAATTCCTCAAGTTCAGGTCAAGGGCACAGGCCAGCTCACCAATGGCCAAGCCCAGCCACACCCAGTCACTGTATCCCTTTCAGCCTGCAACCTCCTGCTTGCTGGGTCAGTCGGACCAGGACCAGAGAACACATTGAGCTTGGAGGCTAGAAATTGTCCCCCACCTCTACTTCAGGGGTATTCCCATGTCACCTCTGAGTTAGGGGAGAGTTGGCTTCTCACTCTGGGGAGCTTGATGTCTGGTATTCAAAGCCCCATACCACCCCCAGTTCTGGTTCTTTGTTTTAAGCTTTTCTGCTTGCAGTTCCAGAAGTAAGCCCTTACCTCTCAGCTCTCAGCTCTAACCAACATGTTTGCCATTTGTTGCCATGAAGTCCTCATCATTAAGGACCCTAATCTTCTGAAGCCACAAACCCCAAACAAACCCTTCCATAAGTTGCTTGATCCTGGTCTTCTATCACAGCAATAGAAAAATTATCAATACCACAGACTGTAGTGTATATGTTTCCTGCCTGCCAAGGGTTCACATCAATGCCTGGCTCTTGACCTAACTCAACAGGGCAATTCCCTCCTTCTGGTCTAACTCAATGCCTGTCTTCTGGGATGAACCCCAACCATCTCTTTAATGGACATGACCCTCCCACATGCCCTGAGCTTCTGGAAGGAGCAGCCACAGGGTCAGTTGAATGCTGGGTGATCTCACTGTGCGCTGGGAACTGGGTTTTCTCTCTTCGTTGTATCTCAGTAAATACCGCTACTTCCATTCAGTACTTCGATTCACGCAATAAACTTACAAAACTGAGAAATTTAGATAATAGCAAAGTAAGATTTTTCTCATAACAATAACTCAAGAGACTTTATTGTGTTTATGTTCATAAGTAATCATTATGGAAAATAATTACGATATACCCCAAGGGGTCTATCTCTTAATGCACAGTAAGCTGAAATACTCGTAATTTAAGCCAGTTAGGGAGTGAGCTTCTCTCCATCCTGCTGTAGGAGTGCACACACAGCCTTGATATTTTACAAGAAAATACTCACTCGAGCGCCAGAGCCCAAGCGCACGGTATGAGCACAACCTCCCTCTAATGGAGCAGCCATAGAATTGTTAACGGACGTCTCTGTCTCAATTGTTTCCCCAACGTATTTAGCCGATTTTCCATTTTAAGTGCTTTGCTCTCTCTCTCCATTTTCCACTGGTGTATGCACTACTCGTTAGCAACACACATGCATCTTTCCATGCTTGTCCAATTATCTTCTCAGGATAAATTCCTAGAGGATGAATTGCTGGCTAAGGGATTTTCCATCGTGGTTATTTTCAGATTTTTTTTTTTTTTTTTTTTGATTCACGGTGTCAGGTTATTTCCCGTTTGAGTTTCATTTCTGTTGCTGTGATAAAAATATATATATATATATATATATATCCTGACCAAAAGCAACATGGGGAGGACAGGGTTTGTTTGGCTTACTACTCCAGGTTTCAGTCCATAATTGCAGGAAGGCACTGAAGCAAGAACTAGACAGCTGGCCGAGTCACAGGTGCAGTCAAAAGTAGAGAAAGATGACCGCACTGATGCTGCCTGTTTCCTCCCCAGCCAGTTTTCTCTTACTCCTTACACAGTTCAGGGGCCAGCCTAGGGAATGGTGCTGCCCACAGTGGGCTGGGTCAGTTAATAACCAAGACAATACCTCATAGATATGCCCATGGGTTAGTCTGATCTCAACAGTCCCTCAAATGACATTTTCTCAAGTGATTCTAGAGTACAACAAGTTGACAATTCAAAAGCGACCATCAAGCTGGAGGTGCAAGCTGGTACAGTAACATATACCTTTAATCCCAGCAACTGGGAGACAGGTGGGTGGGTCTCTGTGAACTTAGGGTCTTTCTGGTTTACATAGCAAGTTCCAGGCCAACCATAATTACATAATGAGATCTTGACTAGATAGATAGATGATACATAGATAGACGGATAGATGATAAATGATAAACAGATGATAGACATAAATGACAAATATGTAGATACATGATACACAGATAAATGATAGATGATAGATAGATAGATGATAGATTGATAGAGAGATAGATAGGTAGTGTACTGGCTAGTTTTGTGTGTCAACTTGACACAAACTGGAGTTCGTACAGAGAAAGGAGCTTCAGTTGAGAAAATGCCTCCATGAGATCCATCGGTAAGGCATTTTCTCAATTAGTGACCAAGGGGGGAGGGCCCCCTGTGGGTGGTACCATCTGTGGGCTGGTAGTCTTGGGCTGGATAAGAAAGCCAGCTCAGCAAGCCAAAGCAAGCAAGCCAGTAAGGAACATCCCTCCATGGCCTCTGCATCAGCTCCTGCTTCCTGCCCTGCTTGAGTTCCAGTTCTGACTTCCTTTGGTGATGGACAGCAACGTGGAAGAGTAAGCTCAATAAACCCTTTCCTCCCCAACTTGCGTCTTGGTCATGATGTTTGTGCAGGAATAGAAACCCTGACTAAGACAAGTAGGTAGATGATAGACTGATAGATGATAGATTAGATAGATGGATGGATGGATGGAGAGATAGATAGATAGATAGATAGATAGATAGATAGATAGATAATACATCCCAAGAATGCTCCACAACTGTGTCTCCTCCACTCCTATTATTGATACAGAAATCTTTTCATCATAAAAACACCAAGAAAGAAGTATCAGCAATAAGATTTGCATTAAGGAGGCAGGATATAAAATGTTTGAATAACAACACCAGTCCTTATGTATACAAATTAATTATTTACCTTTTATCTTATGTAAATATTTTCTCTTATTGTATTTAAGTTTAAGATTTTCAGTGGACAAGAGCAAGGATCCCGTAGGGGGAGACTAAGTAGGCAGGCATGAGTGTCCATGACTACACTAATCAGACACAAAGTACCAACGACATAATCCTTCCTTAATCAGACATGTCTACTGAGAGACATGCTGGAGGGGGTGTTCTCACTGCAGGTCTCAGTGCCCTTTAAAAAATATTTTTAAATGTGGAGTTGATTATAGGAAGCACATAGAATAATCCCAAGTGCCCTATACTCATCACTCCAGCTGTCTCAGCAAAACGGAGCCAATGACGTGTCCAGAAGACTGACCTGGACCTATCTGCCCCTGATCAGGGCTCACAGACCACTGTGGCTGTTACACCTGTGTGATGTCTGCATGCAGCTCTCAGTGCTTTGGTCACTTGTGGACACTCATGTGTCTGCCAGCACAGTCACCGTAGACACCAAGTCCCTCACAACTACAGCTCCCTCAACAGCCAACTCCATCTCTCCCCCTCACTGACCTTAGCACCTGCAGACAAAGCTCACTGTTGGTCACTGCTTCACATGTGCAAAGCCCTGGATTGCCACGGCACTGAGAAACAATCCATTTTTCTGATGTTTATTGAGATTAAAAGGAACAATCATATGTGACCTTGAATGAACTTCATGGGAATTATGAATGAAAAAGGCAAATTCCTATGGGCCATCCACCTCCATGATGGACAGCTTTTCAACTGTTAAAATAATAAGGGTCAATTGGGATGACCTTAGCTGAGACTCACAGCAGTGGGGATACAGAGCTCAAAGAGGCCACCTCCTATGCCCAGGCAGTGGAGCAATAGGGACACCAGCCCACCCACAAAACTTTCCACCCAAAATTTATCCTGTCCATAAGAAATGCAGGGGCAGGGAATGGAGCAGAGACTGAGGGAATGGTCAAGCAATAATGGACCCAACTAGAGATCCATCCCACGGATAAGAACCAATCCCTGACACTATTAATAATACTCTTTTATGCTTGCAGACAGGAGCCTAGCACGGCTGTCCTCTGAGAGGCTCCACCCAGCAATTGACTCAGATGGATGCAGAGGCCCACAGTCAAACAGTGGATGGAGCTTCTCGTGGAAGAATTGGGGGAAGTATTGAGGGCCCCGAAGGGAATAGGAACTCAACAGGTAGACCAACCGAGTCAACTAACCGTGACCCTTGGGGATCTCAAAGACTAAACCACCCAGCAAAGAGCATGCACAGGCTGTACCTACCTCCCCTCCCCCTTGCACATATGTAGCAGATGTGCAGCTCAGTCTTTATATGGGTCCTGAACAACTGGAGTCGAGCTACCCCAATAGCTGTTTCCTGTCTGTGGACTCCATTCCTCAACAGAGCTGCCTTGTCTGACCTCAGTGGGAGAGGATGCACCTAGCCCTGCAGAGAATGTACTAGGGTGGGCGGATATGGGGGGGGGATGACACCACTCTCTCAGAGAAGAAGGGAAAGAGGATGGAGGGAAGGTCTTGTGAGGGGGATGGAGGCACACAGCGATTGGGATGCAAAGTGAGTAAATAAATAAAAATTACAGGAATGGAGAACAAGCGGACAGATGGGTCAGTGGTTAAGGTTGGATACTGCCCTTGCAGAAGACCCACCGGCTTGCAACTCCAGATCCAGGAGGCCCAGCATCCTCTACTGGTCTCCTTGAGCACCTGCGTTCATGTGGCACATAAGCAAACACACACAGAGGGAGATGTCTGAGTGCACACACATGCACACACTCACACACATGTACACTCACATACGAGGTTATGTACACTTGTTACTTTTGATTGCTAAGTACTATTCCACATTAGGGTGTTCCACACGGCTTTCTCAAGCACCCACCTACCAAAAGACATATGCGTTGTCCCCAGCTTGGCGCTATTATGAGCCAAGCTGTGATAAACACTTGTGTACAGGGTTCGGTGTGAAGATAGTTATCACTGCCCTGTGAGACATACCCAAGAGCACAATCGCTACATTGCCTGCCACTTGAGTATTCAGTTTTTTGAGGAGCTGACAAACTGTTTAGAGTGGCAGTGCCCACAAGCAGCTCTGAGCATCCCAATACCCCTGCGTCCTCAGCAGCCCTGTGGAGTGTCCCAGCACCCTTGTTCCATAGCAGCCTTCACTGCTGACGCAGCTGAGGTTCCTTCCCTCAGCTATGGTGACAGGTGTCTGAGGCTGCTCCCCAGCTTCACACACGTTTGCATTACAGCAGACAACGCCACATTTCTCCATATTTACTTATTTTCTGTCTGTGTCTTCTGTGCAACACTCTGGTTTTGCCTATTTTCCACTTGGGCTGTTTGTTTACTTTCTCATTGAGTTTTGAGAACTCTTTAAATTTTCCAGGCACTAATCCTTGGCTGGCCATGCAGTTCGTCTTCTGTCCTCTTCTTAGGGGCGTTTGCTGGGCAGGCATTGCCGCACTTTGATGTTAGCTCTAAGAGTTTTGCAGTGAGCCGTAGGAAGTGATGGTTTGGGGGATCTTTATTTTTTTTAATTAAAAATTTAGTGTGATCCAATATGAAGTATTTAATATACAGTACTGTATCTTTTTCACCCCCTGTAGCCAATCCCTATCCTTCCTGCTCCATCTGCTTTGACCCTTTTCTCCTGTCAGATAGTGCCGATCTGTTTCCATCACACACACACACACTCGCACATGCATGCACACGGGCACACACATGCATGCATACATGTGCACATGCACACACACACATAATGTATGTGTGTGTTGATATACATATATATTTTTTTCTGCCTCAGAGAAAACATGTGATATTTTATCTTTCTATCCTTCCTATGATCTATTTTTTTTTTTGGTGGCTTTAAATTAATGGCCTAGTCCTATGACCTATGTTAATTTTGTAAATAAGCTTGATTTATTTTCTTTCTCTCATAGAGAAACCCCACTTGGAAGGCACAGCATGAACCCAGGGTCTCTTCAAGAGCCCTAAAATGGTCAGTGAAACCCCAATGGGGAGTTGAACATAGCCTTTTCCTGTATGTCAGGGCTCAGATAGCTGTGAACTTTAAACATGTTGAAATGTCTTTGGAAAAGTTGCCTGTGTCGCTGGGCTGCCTCTTGCTGGGGTGGGATAGACATTAGAAGCAGCCATCAGCAGCAGCTTCTTGGACACAGGGTCCAAGACAATGTCTAATGCCCGGAGGAGGGTGGATAGTACCACCAGCACAATGGCCAATCACCCAGCAAGTGTGGCGGAGACAGGATGGCAGCAGGAGCTTGAAACAGCCGCTCATACCACACCCACCAGGAAGCAGACAGAGAAGGATGCTGATGCTCAGCTCACACTCCTGTCCACTCAGTTCAGGACCCAGGCAGTGGGAAAGCACTGTCCACTCTCAGGTCATCTCTTCTCTTATCAGTTATGCTGTTCTGAAGACATCCTCATAGACACAACCTGGAGTGTGTGTCCATGGAATTACTAATCTGATCAAGTTCACAATGAAGGAAATCAGGGATCCATCTCCTGGTTAGAGACTCACATCTGGGACATGTCTTCATTCCCTTGGCCAGGCCACCTTGCTGTGATGAGGACCATTTGCTGTCCTTGGTGATTCCCCTGAGTTTCTGCATCCCTGACCTCAGGGGTTTCCAAAGCCACTGGCCACTACTGACCTGACATGACCTCTTGAGCACCAGGACCACATCACTCATTTTCCTGGAAACAAGCTGAGCTGGGATGGTTTTCATATCAGGACAGAAGCTAACATCGATACCTTTTTTCTTTTTTTGACTGTGAAATTGTTCTGTCATTTTTCAATTGTTTTAACTGAAACCAGCCTAGCTCATGCTAGACAGTGCTCGGCCCCTAAGCTACCCTCTCAGCCCTGATTGTGGTTTATTATTTTTATTTTAAGTCAGGATTTCACTAAATTGTTCGATCTGGACTTGAATTAACTCCAAATTTCAGGCTGGCCTTGAACTTGCAATCCTCCTGCCTCAGCTTTCAGTGTAGCTAGAAATGCAAAGCATGTTCCTCCAGAAATGTCTATCATTTCTGTAAAAGTAGCCTTTATCTTTTAAAGTACTTTTTGTACCTGTGTCAAATGCTACTGGGTGCAACTGTGAGTTCTTGGCTTGCTCCAACCATCAGGTCTCTCTGCCAACACTGCCCTGACCAACAGCATCATGCCATCCACTGTGGGTCCCTGTGTCAGGAGAGAGCAACTCTGGCTGGACCAGTCCTGGGCCAGTGTGAGAACATACCTGGTCATGCTGAGGTCTGTGGCTGTAAGATGTGGCTCAGACTCTAAACCAGTTGTGAGAGGAGCAGCTACTTCTTCCTCTTCAGTAGAGGTAGCTCCTGAGGAACTTCCCATGTTACACCCACGCCCCATTCACAGGCTGACAAGTCCCACTCAGAGAGCTTCAGCTCTATGGAGCAAAGACTCTGGATTTCCAGGAGAATAACGCCAGAAATCTGGACTGTGGCCAGCACCCTGACACTTCACACTCCTCCTAAGGAAAGGGAGGCCCGCCAGTGCTGCCCAAGGTCACACACATCTGTAGGAAGCTTGGCTTGCTACGTCTGTCCTGGGATCTGAGCTCCAGTCAGTCCTCATATTTTGAAACAAGCATGCATAACCACTGAGCCCTTTTTACAGCTTTCTTGCTCTCTGGTTACCATGACAGAATCAGAGATCTGGTCTTGGTAGCACAGGCTTGTAATCCCACTTACTACTGAGGTGAGGTCAGGAGGAGCCAAAGTCCAAGGACAGCTTAGGCATCAGTGTTCTCTCAATGCCAGGCTAGATAGCTTAATGCACCTGGTTTGAAATTAAAGGGTGTGGGTGGTGGTGCAGTAGTGATCGCTGCTCAGCATGTGCAAGGCCCTGGGTTCAATCTCCTAAAATACCCAAATCAACTAGGGACAATGTGCTGTGGCTAGGGTGCACACTGGTGCAACTAGAGGCAGCAGGCCGCTGGGTGTACACTTGCACACCTGAGGATTTCACAAGCTCCTTCCTCCCTCACGCCCCTCCCATGCTCAAGAACAGTGTGCTAGTTTGGGAAGCCACAAAGTAGCCTCACTTGAGCCCCACTTCTTTTTTCGTCCCCTTTTCTGGTCCACATTCTCCCCATTTTGATGGAGGTGGAACCAGGAAGCAGAAAAATACTAAAATTGCTGCCATGCCGTTCATGTTTTTAATTTGACAAGGAAACTTGTGCAATTACATGGAACATTTATCTTGTTTCTTCAAAAATTTGCCTGCCTCTATGAATAACAAACAGCCTCTGAGAGGAGAGCCCCACCCCCAGCCCCAGCCTTGCCTCTCTTCTGCCTGTCCTGCTCTATCTACAGCCAAAGGCCTCCGCTTTGTCCATCCACTTGAGGCCACTGTCCCCTGCACTTCTCACTGACCTCACCAGCAGGTGCAGGTAAGTTCTAACAGAACACTGGTACGCAGCATTTCCTCCAGAGTTAGAGCCCAGAACATGAAGAGTGTAAGGGTATTTTCAAAGTGCTGGTGTAACAGGAACCAGAGGTCTCAGGACAATACCAACACACACTGAGACAAATGAGCTGTGCTGCCCAACAAAAATTCAGTCTCGCCAGCCTGCAGACTTCTCCCTTACAGTCTCTCCAGCCTGCAGACTTCTCCCTTACAGAGTCTCTCCAGCCTGCAGACTTCTCCCTTACAGTCTCTCCAGCCTGCAGACTTCTCCCTTACAGAGTCTCTCCAGCCTGCAGACTTCCCCCTTGCAGAGTCTCTCCAGCCTGCAGACTTCCCCCTTGCAGAGTCTCCCAGCCTGCAGACTTCCCCCTTGCAGAGTCTCCCCAGCCTGCAGACTTCCCCCTTGCAGAGTCTCCCCAGCCTGCAGACTTCCCCCTTGCAGAGTCTCCCCAGCCTGCAGACTTCCCCCTTGCAGAGTCTCCCAGCCTGCAGACTTCCCCCTTGCAGAGTCTCCCAGCCTGCAGACTTCTCTCTTGCAGAGTCTCCCCAGCCTGCAGACTTCTCCCTTGCAGAGTCTCCCAGCCTGCAGACTTCCCCCTAGCTCCACCTCCCAGTGCACCATCTTTTCCACTCCCTGGCTGTCTGAATCTCATCCAATCCTTCTGCGAACATCCACCTCTGCAGGAAGGTTTTGTCTGCATATTCACCCAGGCAACCCCTTTACATAGAGCGTTTTGTGACCCACATCTTGACTGAACTTGTCTGAACTCTGCAGCTCATTATCACAATGATGCCAATAACAATAACAATAGCAATTACACTCAGGCCCAGATCAGGGCTAGGTGTGATGCAGGCGAATCTCTTAGGCATGACATAACTGGACACACCCTGCCATGTGATGGAAGAAAGCAGGGGACCAGATGGTTGTATTGATTACTTTCTCATTGTTAAGACCAAATAAATACTCAACTAGAAGCAACTTAAGGGAGAGAGGACTCATTTTGGCCAGTAGGTTAGGGGCGTGCAGTCCATAAAACTGATCGGGCAACAGGTAGCAGGACCAAGTTACAAGCCTCCAGGCCTGACCCCTGGAGATCCACTTTCTCTCAAACTAGGCCACAAAGGTTCCACAACCTCCCCAGACCACACCCTGACCTAGGGACCAAGGGTTCAAACACAGGAGCTTGTTGGGAACATTTCACATTCAGACCACGGCAACGGTGAGGCCTGTACGGTCGTCCTTGAGAAAGGGAAGCACAACCTCTACCTGACACATTGGCGCTTGGACCTCATGACATCGGCTAGAGAATGCACATTATTGTGGAGGTTAGGATGAACAATGTCCTCCCCATAAGTTGGCATATGTTGACACTCAGTTCCCAGTTGGTGATACTGTCTGGGAAGTTATAGGAGGTGTGGTCTTGCTGGAGGAAGTGTGTCACAGGAGGTGGGCTTTAAGAATTTAAAGCTTGGCACCACTTCCTCTTTACTCTCTGATGCACACTTGCTTTTGAAGATGTGAGTCCTCAGCCTTCTGCTCTGCCTGCTGCTTACTGCCATGCTTCCCATCATGATGAGCTCTTTCTTATCTCTGTGGAACCTTACACCCGAGCAAGCTCATATTCCTCCAGATTCCTTTGGTCGTGATATTCCATCACAGCCACAGAAAGCAACTAACACAAATGTACACTGTGTGATATAAGGTACGATCTTAATGAGAGCCATTCCATGCATCAATTTCCTGTAATATTCAAAATAAATGAAATGCACTGTTCAAGTCAGCCAGGGAAGTAAGCAAGCATTCTTGATTTTCTGGGAATTGCCTCCACTCTAGTAAAACGTGCAATTAAAGCCAAGCACCCTGTCGGATTCACATGGGTTGAGCAATGCCCAGAACCCGCTTCTGTATTCACCTTTTCCCGACTTTGGAGATTCCAATTTAGACCTTTCTACACCATAAATATTAAACGTGAGCTCCTGAGTTCCATTTGAAAGACTCCTCAAATTTTCGTCATTATTCTTCCAAATAACAAGCAATGAGCAGGGACACTCGGAGGACAGAGTTTCATTTGAGCTCATAGAGAGTGTGGCCCATCTGGCACTGGAGGAATGTGGAACTGTCCATTTTCTCTTGCAGTCGATTGTCTAAGAAAGAATAAGAAAATGAAACCCTTCCCAGGGTGCGAATTTTTCCTTCAGAGAAATTTACCTTTTACTTTGTATGCTTTGTATGCTTTGTATGCTTTGTATGCTCAAACAGAAATGAACAATAAAATATGGAGATGCCCACTAGTTTCAAAACTCAGTGTCAAGTCAGTCTCCAGGGGACCAGATAAGAAAGAACATCCTGAGAGCCTGCCACAACCATGGTGTGTGTGTACACTGTGTGTGTGCATGTGCGTATGTCTGTGTGAGTGTATGTGTGTGCATGTGTGTGTGTGTATATGTGTATGTGAGTGTATGTGTATGTATGTGTGTATGTGTGTGACTGCATGTGTGTGTATCTGTATACATGTGTGTACACGTGTGTTTTGGGGTTTATACATGTGTATGTTTGTGTGTATGTTTGTATATGTATATGTGAATGCATGCATGTGTGTTTGTATATACATGTGTGTATGTGTATGTGAGTGCATGTGTGTGAGGGCGTATGTATATCTGTGTTTATATATGTACATGAGTGTTTGTGTTTGAGTACATGTGTATATATGTGCATGTGAGTGTGTGTGTGTGTGTGTGTAAAGCCAGCTGCCAACACTAGGAGTCTTTCTTAATCACTCTCCACCTTACTATTTGAGGCAGACTCTCTCACTGGCCTGGGCTCACTGCTTGGCTGAGCAGGCTGGCCAATGAGCTCCAGGAATCCTCCTGTCTCAGCTCTTCCAGAGCTTGGGGTTACAGGCATGCACCCCTGTGATTCCTGGGGATCCAAACTCATGTCCTCATGCTTGCCCTGCAAGGCATTTTGCTAACAGTGCAATCTCTAGAGCCTCCAAAGCCCAGTTTTTGTTCAAACTGCTGTATTCACACACAGCAGTTTATAAGCCATTTCCGGATTGTGCTAGCTACTCACAGATTTGAAATGCAGAAAATAACCCCTCAGACCTTAGCCATTTACCAGTGATCACAGCACACAACAATGGCCCTCCTGCAAAGACAACTGTTCTTTGCACAGGGAGGTGACCTGAGGGGGCAGCACTGTCAGACTCGGCTGGTAGAGCATCTTGAATGTACACACTGCCTCAGAGAGGGTGACGGCACTGTGCTCAGAAGTTACTGTTGAGCCTGAGAGTAGCACTTTGCTATATCGATGGACAAGACAGAAGAGACTCAGAGGGTCAGCCTCCAGCTCTGCCTTCAATGCCTGTGGGCTCATTTGTAGACCTTGGATAACTTCAGCTCACACAGCCTTGGTGGCCTTGAGTGTCAAGCATAGAGCAGTAAGTAGCCCCTCTTGGGCTAAGCTGCAGAGTGTCTAGTGCCCAGCACAGAGCTGATGCTGGTAAAGGGCCAGCAGCTAGGCCTCATTTTATCCAGAAAACAGTGCATTGTGTGGACTATCTCAAGTAAATTTTTATAAGGTCACTTTATTTCTAGCATTGCTTTTTTTAAATTGGGAAACTTACTGCTCCCTACCAAATTAATTAATTAATTAATTAATTTAATTAAAAAGTGATGTGGGGCAGTGGACTGTGACAGGCAGCCTGGCCCCTGGTCGAGCACAGGCTTAACCCCAGGCAACCCAGTGGGGCTTGCCCTGCAAGGGATCAGAAAGCCTTTTGTCAACGCTCCCGGGAGGCCCTTGGCTCCTGTCAAGTAGCTACAAGGCACAACCAGACAGAGAGAGGTCTGTCATGGGAGGTCTGTCACGTATGAGCAACACCAAGCCCTCCCACACACAGATAAGGTATCCCTAAACTCTCAGACCAAGCCAATGGGAAGTACCTGTTGTCAGACTCCTGACGCACCCCAAGCCCCTTCTCAGGTAGAGGTGTGGTCATGCCCCCAAGTCCTGCCACACGTAGAGGCGTGGCCACGCACCCCCAAGCCATCCCCATGTTAATGAGACACCTAGAGACTTAGCCACGCCCCTTCCTAGTTACTATTTCTACCTCGCCCCTCCTGGAGATCGTGGAGTATGGTCTCACCCACACCACTCTCCACAAGTCTATAAACGCCTTAGAATTATGGACTGTCTCTATTCATCTTGACCCGCCGTGGGAAGCAAAGGATCAGGCCTTCGATTAAGGAGCCGTCTAACCTCTTGCCAAAGGCGTCTCAGTGCTTCCAGGCAGCTACCACATTTACTCAAGCCAAAGCTGCCAGCCCTTGCCCAAGCTGCGAACTGGTTCTGTGGCAGGACGCCAGCTGTGCTTCTGGGGGGAGGGGGGTGTTGCCCATTTGTTCCCGGCTCTCCTGCAGCATCCGGAGGTGTCTGCGATGTCCAGAGCCTGGGAACTCCAGAACCGGCTGCACCGTTCCCCGGGAACAGCCCCCTCCTCCACCCACAGGCGGTGTGCTTGCGGCTTCACATAGCCCCCACCTGCCCGGCAGACTGTGAGCAGAGACACAGGGCCACTTCCAGAGAGTCCTGTCCCTCCCAGAGCCACAGTGCCTGGAGCGAACACACGGGACTTCACTCCACCCCTCACCGATTGTTCCCACAAAGTGACATGGGGCTGGAGAGATGGCTCTGAGGTTAAGAGCACTGGCTGCTCTTTGAGAGGACCCAGGTTCAATTCTCAGTACTCACACGGCATCTCACAACTGTCTCTAATCCGACATGTCCACACAGACTATATACAATACACATGAAATTTAAAAAATAAATCAGAGAAAGAAATGTGATCCACTTCTCAGATCCATTTCTGCCCAGTATGTGTTTGAATGTCTGTTATGAACCCACGGGGCAAGACTGAAGGTCAAGCAGGATTGCCATTGGCTTTGCGGCTGGTACCCCAGGTTCCAGTCCTAGCTTCATGTTGCAGTGATAGTGTTATCACAAACTAAATGGCGTCAGTTTCTATCCTCTGAAGGAGCTGAGGAGCTTTTTTCAAGCAGCCAGAGCAAAGGAGAAATTCCCAGGAGGACAGAGGAGAAAAGGTGTCGAACAGATGTTTCCAGGAGCTTCTTTTCTATCTAAGCAAAGATATAATGATGATGACCATGTGAGGAAAGGTTCACAGGCCAACAAATGCTCCACAAGGAATGGTAAGGCCAGGAGCCAGGAGATGTTCAGAGAGAAATCTATTTAAAAAGAGATGCTGGAGTAGAGGGTCAGAAGATGCTCAGGACCATGTGGATTCTAGAACAGGGCATGAAGTAGGGCAGAGAATAGGAACTGAGCTTGAAGTGAGGTTGACCAGTTAGCCTCCTGTTGTGTGACAAGACACAAGAACATGAGGTTCATGGTAGATACTGATGCAAAGCTCTACACACACACTCACAGTCAGACATACAACACAGGTATCATAGACACAGTAAGGCTTGTATCCACACATACCCACACTAGTTTACATATTGTTGTGCACACACACACATTAAAGTACCCACTCATGCTCACACACTTGAGTAGATATGCAGATGAACATACATCACAAACAGACATATGCACACACATATACTTAAGCATGCACACCGAAAGACACATTCACGTGGGTCCATACACACATTAACATGCTCAAATGTGCACACACATTCATGTACACACACTTGAGTATGACTTCCCAGATGAACCTGCGCAGACACAGAGGGATGGTGTACATATTCACAGATGCAGGAGCAACTCTCTCTCTCTCTCTCTCTCTCTCTCTCTCTCTCTCTCTCTCTCAGAAAGAAAGCCTGTCTATTTGTTTTCTGAGACCTCACGTTGCCAGATGTTCATGCCCTGCATGTTAGAGGGGAAATAACTGAGATCAGGAAATGTATCTGCTCTGAGATCAGCTTCACAGAGTCTGTCATCACAGGTCATCACAGGGCCCACCATTTATTGCTGTCCTGCCTCCAGAGCCTCAACAGCTACCCCAGTATTGCAGATGGCAAGGCCTCACACAGTCCTCTTCTTGGAGCTAGTGCAGGCCATCAGGAACATCACTGGGTTTCCAAAGAGTCTATCTGGGCTGGTCACCAGTCGGCTATGCCAGGGCCAAGTTCTATTTTGGAAAGAAAGCTGCCCACCCTCCAGCTAGAGCCCCTCCTCAAGGGCAGCCCCAACAGTCTCTGTCTGCCTGCATGCAGAACACACCCATGGATTATCTATGTGCCTCTATGAGGCCTGCTTGACAGGGAACGTGGGAACCTTGCAGAAAGGTTGCAAGCAGTGGGACTCGGCAGCTAATTACGCCTCACTGTCAGTTAGTGATGCTGTCACATCTGCTGGGGGAGCAGGGGTCTCCTCCTGTCTTCCTCATGAAGAGAAGGAGGAAGATAAACAAACAAACCACACATTGGCAACAGTACAGAGCTGTGAGCTGGGGCAGTGTGCCCAAGGTCTCAGAGAAAAATGCCTATGAGAACAATGGCTGAGCCAGGGAATAAGACAGGAAGGCAGAGTTTTCCTGGAAGATGAATTGGGTTCCCAGGCTTTGGGCAAGTCATGCTTAACAATAAACCTCTGTTCGCTCATATGTGGAAGGTTCTCAGATCTGCCTGGCAGATCTGGTGGACCAGGACCTGAGCATGCAGTATGGGAGGTGCCTACACACCGAGGGTGTTTGACACAGTGGGACTTCTAACAGGTGGGAAATTCCATGTCTTCCACTGTTTCCCATATATGACCCTGTTCAGCTCTGACCCTAAGCCTCAGTCACCACCCTGCACTCCCCAGTTATCTTAAGCTAGTATTGCTTCTCTCCACAACTCCGTGCTTGGGGTCTTCAGCTGCTACACCAGGAGCTGCTTGGTGGGAACTGCCTGTGATTCTTGTAGCACTGAGCCAGCCAGATCCATGTCACCTGGTACCTGGCACCTACTCAGCAATGGTGCTGCAGGCTCAGTGTTCCCTGTGTGGCCGCTGCCTTCCAGCTGCAGGTGGAGCAGATCCAAAAGACAGCCCTGGAGAACTGTCTGTGACAACTTTCACACATCCGAAGAATACTCTAGGTGTCTAAAATTGTGTGATTGCAGAGACCAAGGTTAGTCTCTGTCCCCCTATGGCCAGTGCCTCAGCTGATGTTATGGTTCAGAGTCTATGCATCTCCATTCCAGTTCTGTAACTGGAGAAGATGCAAGGCCTACTCCAAGCTTTTGTTTCAAAACCTAGCACAGAGGTGACCTTTCCCTCTGAACCAGGGAGGAGAAACATCGTTACCTTCTTGGGTTTTTTCCCATTCTTTTTTTTTTTTCCTCCAAGGATTTCAGCAGACAGGCCCCGAGAATGCTGTTCCAAAGAGGACATTTGAGTTATAAGAAAGTCTTTTAGGGATTTTGTGAAAGGAAGAACTGTATTTTTCTACTGTGTGTGCCACAAGGGGAGTTTATGTAATATTCTCACCCTAGAACGGCTCTCAAGGAAGGGAGACTGTCCTGTGGCCCTCACCTTCACACCTCTAGGGATGAAAAGAAGAAGGGGAGGGGAATGCCTGGGCAGAGCTGAGAGCTGTTCTGATGCTTGGGTTGATGGCCTTAGCCATTGCCTAGAAGCTGCTCTCCGTAGATTGCAGTGCTCCTTCCACAAAGACAGGCTCATGAGGAGCAGAGTGTGCTGAGCAGTGCAGGCTGCAAAGTATGCAGATTTCAAAGCATCATTTTCGTAGAGCATAAATATTTACAAGTCTACTCATCGATTGAACAAAACGTATACCATTTCAAAAGGCCACCCATGCTAGCTTATATACTCTAATGTCTAGTTCAAGTCGGGGAGTATCTGCCCTGAAAGCTTGAGAAGTTGTCTTTGGTCCCAGAAACAATGTTTTGTCATTTGTTTGTTTGTTGTTTCTAAGACAATGGCTTTGCAAGCTCATAGTCTCAAAGCTGGGGAGCCAGAGACAGAGGGATCAAACCTACCTTATCAAAGTTAGTGGCACATCCGCTCTTCTCACACACACGTGCATTCCACACAAATCTCATCAGGAGCGCTGCATCTCCTCTCTCCACACAGCCTTTATGGCTTTCCTCATTTACCATTTGCCTAATGAGTCCAGGCCAGTGAGAGGCCCTGTGTTAGGTATAAGAGCTCCTGAGGAAACACACCTAAAGTAGTTGCCCTCAGGCCTACACGCACACACACACACACACAGAGAGAGAGAGAGAGAGAGAGAGAGAGAGAGAGAGAGAGAGAACTGGAAGGTGTGTAGCTCAGTAGTACAGAGATTCCCCAGCATGCCTGAGACCCTGGGTCTGATCTCTAGCAACATAAATAAAAGAAAGAGTTGAGGGGAGGGATGGAGGGAAGAGAGAGAGAAAGAGACAGAGACAGAGACAGAGACAGAGCCTGGAATTCCCTGAGGCCAACAGGCTATCTTCACCTAGACCTGAGCAGAGCCTAGGAAGGTGAGCCCTCAGTATGAGCCACCTGTTGCTACTGAACAGGACAATAGTTCAGAATCGTGGAACAGACCTGGCCTTCTCCAGGAGAGGCTTAAAATCTGAAGCTGTAAGAATATAGACAAACACATCCCCGTGGGACCAGAACTCGTTTGGCTCTGAAAGGACTGCATGTATGACATGCACAGAGCACCTCTAGAGAATTTATTTAAAAACAGAAATGTTCCCCTCTCCCGAAAACCTCATTTTTCCACTCTGGAAGTGTCGAAGATAAAGCCATTCTCACAGGAGCACCCGATAAAGACAAAGAACAAATGAACAAGACTACTCAAATTCCCAGGAGATGCCTTGTTTGAGTCTATTTCCATTTAAATGTCATTTTAAAGATCTTTATCAAAATTAGAGACATATCCCCTCTTCTTACACATGTGCACTGTATACAAATCTCTTCAGAACAGCAGCCTCTGCTTTCTCCACAGAGCCGCCTATGGCTTTTCTCATTTGCCATCTGATCACAGCTCGGCTTCATCCCTGTCACAGCTCTGCCCTGCTTGAAGAAATATCTTCTAGAAAATTCCACCCAGGAGTTCATCGGCAGAGTCCCGACCAACCTGCCTCCTTTGATCCATTCTTTGTCTCCTTGAAGAGTGTGTGGCTCTGCAGTTTGCCTCCAGTCCATCTGAGGTGTTCACCTCAGGGCCCTTGGATGGATCCGGCAGGGATCAAAAGTAATTACTTTCTTAAATTCATTTCCAACTTTCAGTGTCTTCTTTGCTACTGAATAAATATTTCACCAATGTGAGAGCAGGGCTGTTTATCTTTCTGCCCTTTGCAAATTTCTTTTCTCATTTTAATTAGCTGATATACATGGACTAGCTGGGTATTTTCTTTCTTTCTTTCTTTCTTTCATTCATTCTTTTCCCCTTCTGTAAATTTCTTCATATCAGTGTACAGAATGAAAGATACTTGAAACACATCTAAAGCATTTTCTCACAGAATATTAAAGAAGCAGCAACATGAAGGACTGGATGCTGGGTACCCCATGGCTACTCATCTATTCCGCTCCCATCTGAGATCCAAACATGGCAGGAGAGCCTATCTGCCCACCGAAGGCTCTGTGAAGTAGTGTTTGTTCTTGTTATTTCCGGGACCCTGATTATTAGTTAAGTTGGAAACTTTTGAAATCTAAGACCAAGTTTTTGGAGTGCATCATTAAAAAACCTCTCAGACTCCCTAAGCCTGTAGCACATGCCACTTTCCTGCCTGCCTGATGACAGGGACCCTTCGAAGTGGTAGAGACATGTCTGCGGAATCTTCACTTCAGATAAACAAGCCAGGGCAGCTGACTTGGAACTGACAATAATTTTCTACTCAGCTGGCAGAGGATGGTGGTTTAAGAAAGGAAACCTGAGGGGGGAGTCAGTTGTGGGCCTCCAGGGCACAGGGAGCTGGGGACAGACAATCCTTCTGTGCTCACTTGCTGCTTAGATACCGGCTTCTCCTTCCTAACAGCCAAAAGCCTGAGAGCCATGTCCATGCTCTGCTGGGTGTCAGTACATTTCACCCCAAGTTCTCTGCTCCTCCATCCCACCCACAAGGGTCAGGCTTCTGGCTCAAACAAACTACAAAGAACACATTGGGGGATGCCAACTTGAGTCCAGTGGAGACGCTCAGCTCCATGAAACTCCCTTCCTTCCACTCCCCAGCATTCCTGATGGCTCCATGGACTCGCTGCCCAAAGGACTTCAGACAAATGCCTTTTCTGCTTGAAGCAGACAACTTCACATAAGAGGAAGGATCCTGGGCCCAGTAAGATCCCCTGGGAGTAGAGACAGAGAGACAGACTACTACTGGCTAGCTAGCTGTCACCCATCACTCACCCACTTGGTTGTTCAAACCGGTCCATTGCTGAGATTCCTCTGCAGCTTTTACCCTCAAAGAGATTTCAGGATAGAATGTTCCCCAGCCCTCATGATGCCCATAGATGGTCTGAATGGGTCTTCATCTTCTGAAAGTTAAGAAACTGACAGCCATTTTCTGTCAGGGGATTTTAACCGAGGGCTGCTTGACTACAAAGGCCCTTTCTTCTTGCTCTAAGATCCCTCTCCACACTCCAGAGCAATCCTAACCTTTGAAGTGGGCTCAGAGCTGGGATCGGTGGTGCAAGGTTGGCAACCAGAGCAATGGGAGGCTGAGGCAGAAGGATCGATCCTGAGTTCCAAGCCAGCCTAGGATACACAGCATGACTCGGATAGATAGATAGATAGATAGATAGATAGATAGATAGAAACATAGATGCATAGATACATAGATACATACATAGATAGATAGATACATAGATACATAGATAGAAACAGATACATAGATAGATACATAGATACATAGATAGATACATAGATAGAAACATAGATACATAGATACATAGATACATAGATACATACATAGATAAAATAATTTAGGCCAGGGTTTGAATTAGTGTCCCCCTTTAAATAATAATAATAATAAGTATTCTTTTCCCTCCACAAAAATCATACTTAGAATTTCAAATCACAAAACAGAGTGGATGGAAGGGACCAGACCACAGCTGCAAAAGAACTTCCCCAAACTCCTCAAGCTAATTGCTCTGACACCATGGAGCTTAGCCCTCCGAGCTTTCTCATTAATTCTAATTGTACTGTATGTGCTGACCTCAGCCATCTTCTATCCCGGGCTCTGGCGGGGTGGGTGGGGTGGGGGGAGAGGTGGGGATTGGGTGGGGGTGTGGTCTGGCGAGCTCTCTGAGGCCACTCACTATATTTATCCTGGTATCAACTCAGATATTCAGGTACAAGCTCCGTTCCAATCCATCTTTAGCTGACAACTGTTCCTGTCATGCTAAGAAATTGCAACGAGGGTTGGTTTAATTGTGCCTTTTCCTGGGGTGCCTTTAGTCCTGCCTGGAAGAACACCTGAGAAAGAAGTCAGCCCATCTCCTTGGGCAGCTGGAAACTCAGAATCCCAAGGAGACTAAGATTGGGTCTACAAGCCGTGCAAGGAAGACTCTGAGGAGAAGGTTCCCGACCAAGGCTCTCAGTGCCTTTCCATTCCTGACAGCCACGGGGGTGGGGGTGGGGCTGTTGGGAGTAGCACAAACATGACCACACCCAGAGAGGCTGTGTTTTATGCATGTGCTGGTTTCAGAGGGAAAAGTCATGGAATATTCCACATTTCATCCATACTGTGCCCAGAAAGACAATGAGAACCCCCAGCTGTACACTCTGAGGTCGTAAATCCTCAGGCTCCTGGAAGGCCACTTCCCACAATGCACTGGGTTTTTCTTTTTCTCAGAGGACAAGCTTTCTGTTTAAAAGCGAAGCTTCTAGTTTGCATCTCTTTCAATAAGAGGCTGAAGCGAGTCCATGGGGCTCATTTTCCTCTTGCCAAAAATCTGGACTCAGATCCTGCATCCCTTATCTTCAAAACCCACATGGTGCTTTTCCTGAGCTGGCCTGGTGCCACGTGCCACCATCAGGCCGAGGTTGGAAGCTGGCAGGTCTCTCCTCTCTACTCCAGCCAGGATTTGTGTGTAGAACAGACCTGCCACTTTCAAAGCCTCAGCAAGCCCACACTCCAGGATAAAAGCTAAAGATACGGGCTGCTGCTGCTGTGTGCTCAGGCTTCTCCTAGTAAGACTGCAGGTCAACTGGATTCCAAAACACTGTGGACTTGATTGTTCTCTACTGTGGGGCCACCTAGCCATGGTTGTCATGGTAACAAAATCCACTTGATGACAGTAGCTTCCTCCCTGCAGGTGACAAACAGTGTGTCTCCAGTCATCACCCGATTGGCCCCCAAGGAAAATTCTGAGCTAAAGCTTAGTTAGTGCCCACATGACTGTCACATGACTGTCACAGAGGTCATCTGAGTTGGATGCATAATTTCCAAAGAAACAGAGGTCATTTCTATGTCTTTGGAGAAGATGTTGGTCAGGGTCCTCATCCCAGACTCAAACCCATGCCCACTGTTATCATCTCTAAGCATCAACAAATATCAGCATGGGAAAGCGCTCCAAGTTTCTGAGTTCTAGAAGGGGAAACTGACACAAAATAAAATCATCAGGGGGTGGTCTCCCCTTCTCTCTGAATGCATCATCAGCTGGCCAGCCAGAAATAAAAACTTTATAGGAGGCTGCGCCATGGACTCTTACATCGATAACATTTGGAGCCTTTTACTGGGACATAAACTGTAAGCTAAAATGTCACCAGATTTTATTAGACAATCTAAACTTAATTGCAAAGAAGTTGACGTACTCATAAAAGGTGATGTAAGACTGCCATCTAAGCAGCGTCCAGGGACCAGCCAGGGGCACACGGCAGTGACTAAGTGACAGTTTGTCCTCTGTGTCAGAAAGGATTGAGGGATTTCTGCAGTAGAAAGAGGGAAGAGTTATGTTGGCAGGAAGCAGTCTTATTACATAATAATAATAACACAAGGAACCAAAGGTTAAAAGAGGTCAGCGTAAGCCATGTTCCACGGCCATTTGCTCAGGAATAAAATTTTCATAAAGAGATCTAAGTCTTTTTTTATGACCTGGGAGAACATCACTGAGAAATTAATGACCGATCCAAATGATAAATCTGCCTTCATGGAGAAGGGCTGGTTTGCTGGAAATACGCTCATTGTGCCTCTATGGCTGGAAGCATGCTCGTGTGCCTCTATGGCTGAAATGAGAACAGACAAGAATACACCAAAGGGTGTTATTCCAGCCAGGCCACCTGTCCCGAGGATATGACCAGAGGGTCCTTACTGTAGCCAGGACACCTGCCTGCTGCTTGATTTCATTATATCTCTTTCAAGAAATATATATTCTATTTTGGCATGCTCAAGGACTGGTCATTTGCTTTAAAAAAAAAAAAAAACCAGGATTAATCATGATTAATATTGGGATGAGCCAGGGCTGTTAGTTAGAATTTCATATTTTTACCACCTGATTTTGGAAATGGACAAAATTGTGAAAATGGACAGAATACTCAGGTTTCCTGAATTGGAGGAAAATCTTCTTAATAGTAACTGATTGGTTTTCAAAGTCATTGCATGTGTTTTCCCCAGACTCCACCACAGGGCTGGAGATGCCACTCGGTGGGTCGATGCTCAGTGAACATGCCCAGAGCACTGGGTTCCAGTCCCTACTGTCACTCAAAGCAGGCGAGGTGGTGAGCCTTGCAAACCCAGTCTGAGGGTTGGTGGTAGAGGCAGGTGAATTAGAAGCTCCAGGGTATGCTTGATGCAGAGTGATTTTTAATCTAGACCTGGATGCATAAAAAACTAGAGGGCTGGAACAGGGGATAAGAAAGGAGGCAAACAGGGAGAAAGGGAGGGAAAGAGAGAGAGGTTATCACAAATAACTATGCATCCTTCCGAGGTCCTGTGAAAGGGCCCAGCTCTCCCTGCTAAGGTGTTTCCTGGCCATCCTCCTGGGTTCCTCAGACAGTAAGTAGATCATCGCTCTCTGGTCACATGGCATTCTCAGACAGACTCTTCAGCACACAGTATATACTATGAAAACATTAATAGGTATGTGTGCCTGCCATGTATATGAAAAGACAAGGCCCTGTCCCAGGGTCAGCCCTGGCCAAGCACAGCCTCTTCTCCTTACAAAGGCTTTCTTTCCAAATGTGGCCACATTTAGAGGGACACTAGCCAACCCGACAGAGACATGGGAGATCATCAACATGCAGCATCACACGCCACTCCCAGGAAACCGAGGGAGTCACCTACCCCACCAGGTCTCCTCACTCAGGCCTGTGAACTGCACCTCTGTAAAGTCAAGAGAGATCTCTCCCCAGTTTCTACACTCAAGGTGACTGAGATTTGCAAATAGAGAGACATCCTGGCCAAGCAACTCATTTCTCCTTGGGGCCAACCAACTCCCCAAGGTGCCTGTATTTTAGGGCAGATGGAAATTGTGCTTTAAGTCTAGATCTCTCTGGGTGCCACAGAAGGACCTGAAGCATTAGATCTCTCAGTGGAAGATGATACCACATGAGAACCCAGTGGCCCAGTCCCTGACTGTCTTAGTCAGAGTTTCTATTCCTGTATAAACATCATGACCAAGAAGCAAGTTGGGGAGGAAAGGGTTTATTCAGCTTACACTTCCACATTGCTATTCATCACTAAAGGAAGTCAGGACTGGAACTCAAGCAGGTCAAGGAGCAGGAGCTGATGCAGATGGAGGGATGTTTCTTACTGGCTTGCTTCTCTTGGCTTGCTCAGCCTGCTTTCTTATAGAGCCCAAGACTACCAGCCCACAGGTGGTACCGCCCACAAGGGGCCCGCCGCCCTTGATCACTGAGAAAATGCCTTACAGCTTGATCTCATGGAGGCATTTTCTTAACTGAAACTCCTTTCTCCGTGATAACTCCAGTTTGTGTCAAGTTGACACAAAACCAGCTAGTACACTGACCAAGGACCCACACACACACACTTTGAAGCCTCCACAACAACAGTTTGGCCTGGATGCTGATAATCACCTTAGCCTTCTAGAAAGCAGCCTTGTGTCTCTCCTGGCTCCCTTAGCTGTGGAAAACAGTGATCTTGCTGGCCACCCAGCCTGGGCTTAGCAATCGCTGCACCTGGGCCTGCCTCCCCTGGCCCTGTCTTGTCTCTCCATGCTGTTTCTCCTGTCCCTCCATCCCTGCATGTCACTGAAGATTGAGGGTGGAAGAATTGTCCTTGGCTCTTCAGTTGCCAAGAAGTCTCCTCACGCCATGTTCCCACGCACACAACACCAGGATTTAGATAGACCCAGGCTCTATTCTCTCTCCAGAGGCCCAACCTCCCCCCATGCTGTGCCCATGCCAGTGGACACACTTCCATGTGTTATGTATAGATTTGATATCCCATACACTCACAAGACTAACACACTTTGCTGTAACCCCGTTGACCTTACCCCAACCTCAATAGGTAGGTGCAGTTATCCTGCCAGCTTGGAGCCTGGTGCTCAGTGTGGTTCCAAGTGGGTACTGCTGATAACTCATTTGAATCCTAACCTCATGAGTGCCTACTGTGTGCCAAACGCTGTTAGCCCTGGAGGGACAGAGTCTAGAACAGGACCTCCTTTGGCTCCATGGGTACACAAGGAATAAATATGTGACATGTAAAGGTTGATGGGCAGCAAAGCCAGAGTGTGGTCATAAAGGAGCTGGATCCTGTTTGAATACCATGGTGAGAGATGAGCTGATGCCAGCCACTGGGATAGGCTATGCCATGTGATTACTGAGGGTCAGGCCCTAAGGAAGAGAGCATCAGGAGCCGGTGCAGCATTGAGCAGTGGCAGGAACAGGAGCAGAAGTGGGTCAAGTCAGCAAAGGGGAGGAGGGTCAGATCCCACAGTGTCCCGTCCCAGGCCACCCTGAGGACACTGCCATCTTCCCACACCCTTCCATGCCTTCCCTTGTCTCTGCAAGTCCAAGTGCAGAATCAGCCAAGAGTTCCTCAGCTTCACCATCAGAAAAGGCTCAGCCTCAAAGTCCCCAGTGAATCATTCTGCAAGAAGTGCTTGCCTTGTTTGCAATTATGAGGACCTAAGTTTGATCCCAAGAACCAAAGTAATCTCAACTCTGGGAAGCAGAGCTGCTAGGTAGATCCTGGGATTTGCTGGCCAACTTAATCTAGCTGAACTGGCAAATTCCAGGCTACTGAGAGACCCTGCCTCAAAAACACAAGGTAGACCCTAAGTTGCCCTCTGCTATGCAAACACACTTGTGCAAACACACTTGTGCATGTGTGTGTGCACATACACACACACACATATATATATACACATGTACACACATACACACACAAATATATATGTGTGTGTGTATATATATATATATATATATAGAGAGAGAGAGAGAGAGAGAGAGAGAGAGAGAGAGAGATTGTTCTAGAAACCAATGGAGAAAAGTCCAATACTCTCCTCCACCCAGGATTTGATGCAATAAATAGCTTTATAAAAGGTCTGTTTCCAGGCAGGTAAGGGTTCTCATCTCTGTATCTTCATTGGCATAAATTAGTTACTTCTGTGAACAGGGTTTATTTACTTAGCAAATAAATTGTGTTAGATCCCCAGTAAATCTCACCATTTGGCACCATGATATTTATGTACTTAATGGCTTCATTAAGGCGGGTATGGGAGTATATTACTGAACAGGCCTATAGATCATTGGGCAATAAATTTAGAGAACTCATCTTAGCGTTCATCTAATTTGGCCATAGTTTTAATTAAATGTTTCAACTAATGATTCCCATTTAGGTTTAATAAATTTTATTGTGTAAAAATAAGTTATCAAATCTCTATTTATGTGAGTTCTGCAGACTGACGTGGCCACTCCCTCCCCACCCCAGCAAAACCCAGCATGTGTTAATGAGTGGCAATTTGGGTGCAGCTGTTTCCACAGGATCAGGAAATCTCTGGTCATAGCTTTTGAGAAGGTGGACTTTCCTGAGTGACTGCCTTAAAAAAAAAAATCTTCATTTTAAGGGGTCAAAAATATATGTGGAAATTCCCCATGTCTGCCCAGGAGCTGGGAGTAGAGCACCAGCTGTTGCAAACAGGAGCTGGTTTTAGAAATGGCTCCAAATGGCAGGTGTGTCTCAACACTAAAGAATCTGTCTTGAACAGGTTGTCTAATCCTGGTGCACCCTTCTTAATTTGTGTGGCCCATTGCCATGACTGCAACCAGAACTTAGATGAAGAGTTTTGTATTTGCCTCACAGTTTCTAGAAGCTTCTTTCTCCACAGGTCCCACCCAATCCTTGATCTCTGAATGTGCAGCTCCCTGTGGGTCTGTGCTGTCCTGCCCACCTACCTAACCTTGGGATATGTTTTTCAGGCCTTGGCTTGCCCACTCAGAGGAGGGTCACAGCCCAGGGTCTACTCCCCATCCTCTGGATTGCCAAGCGCAACTGAGGCCATGGTTATTTCCAAGATGGTCTACAGTCAGTGAAGGACTGATTAAGGAATCAAACACCCAGCCTGTGCACCAAGCTCAGAACTTAGAAAAGCCATGTCAGCTCCAGAGTACAGGGGAGATCTAGGGAAGTGTTTCCACATCTGGAACTTTTAACCGCCTATGGACATCCAGGACCCTGGAGGGATAGTTCTGTGAGCACTCATAAAGAACCACACTCCTTGCCAGTTACCCTAGACCTAGTGTGTCCTGGGACCTAAACAAGAGGTCTGTACCCTTAGAAGCATACACAAGGAGGGTCACCGACACACTGATTGTGAAATTGTGATTGCCACCAAGCACCCTCAGGACCCACCCACGTAGTGAACAAGGTGCCCTGTCTTACAGTACTGCCTTCCACAGACAAAGGCTGTATGGTTGGGAACAGAAATGACAATGTGGATAACCAAGCTGCAGGATGGGAAGAAAAGACAGCCAAGGGCCAAAGACGGCTCAGTGGCTAAGTGTGTGCACTGCCTTCGTAGCAGACCTGAGTTCAGTTCCCAGCATGTAGGACAGATGGCTCACAGCTGCCTGTAACTCCAGGGAATCCAATGGCATCTTCTGGTCTCTAGGTAACTGTGCATATTCACACACAGATACACATGCGCACTCAATTTCACTACAGGATACATCTTTAATTTAAAATATAGAGAGACATGCTATTAAAGCAGACTTTTATATGAAAATAACCCAATTTTACAATTTTCTTCAGGCTTCTACCCATCTACCTGGATGCTTCCATATCTAAACAGAAAAACTCCACAAGGAGACAGGTAATGACCCTTCCCTCTATGAAGGGTCAAGGCTGAGAACCAGAGACAGGCAACAGCAGAGGGAAAGGCTTGACCAATGGACAACCTCTAGAAGGCTTCGGTTGCCTTCACAAGAGAGCATGCACCCACATAGCAATAGCTACATTGGGTATTACTCACTGTATTTGAAACAGGAGACTTACACATAATTCCTGAAAGCCATGAACAGGATCGTTCTGAGGGAAAGAAGGAAGCACTTTAGAAATATCCAGAAACTGCAGATCTGCCTTGCTCCTGTGACTTGTAGTAGAAAGACAACTGGTTGTGGACAGATGTCAGGTCCCCTGTGCCAAGCTATGTCAGGTCCCTTGTGCCAAGCTGTGTTCAGAGGCTTTCCCTAAACTTGAGATTTTCTCACTGGAACTGTCTGTGAAGTCAGTGACTGCTCAGTGACTAACGAAGCCAGGCCCATCAATTCAGTCTCCCCATTCTTGAAGCTGAGTTCTGTTCTCTCTCTTTACTGCATACACACAATGTATGTACAGGAACACCCCTATGTCTAGTAAGCTTGGTGCATGGCAAAGGGGCCATTGTGAATCAGAGAAAAGTTGGGTGATCACACCCTTGGGGATATCCTAGCTCAAATCTACCTTTAGAGCCTGACCTCAGTAATGGATACAAAATGAGCAGACCATATCGGTTGTGTCTATAACAATGACTGGGAAAGTGCTAAATCCCCTTATGAAAGAAGCAGGGGTTGGAGGGTGAGGGGGACTCTGGAGGTTCCAGGCACCACTTCCTCCTGCTGTTTGATGTGGTCTTCTAGGATTCTAGCAACACCGGAAGTGGGAAGTTGCCTGGGGGTGGGACTTCCGGGTAGTGTAGCTGCATATGAGATCTCTCAGCTCCTATAAGCAACCTCAGTAACCTCACCAGGTCACCAGGCTAGCCATGCATGGAATCTTTACTCTGTTCTCTCAGAGCCAATTCTATACGGGGTAAATACATACTTCTTACCTCCCCAGGAAAAGCTACACAACACTATTCCTAGTAGCCTGAGTCACAGTGGCATCGTGCTTTCAGTGAATGAGTGGGCAGGTTTTATCTAAACTTGGCTGTCCTAGATCACATCAGGAGTCAAGGAACTGTGTCCACCTCTCACTGAGCCCTGCCTCCAACTTCTAGGATTTCAAAATCTCAGATGTGGTTGTAGACACCGTTGAACCAGACCTCCACACCTGCACCCTGCATGCCCTTGTGGCCTCCAGTCTGATTCTCCTCTTCTTGGAGACCTCACCCTCGCCATCTTCAGCAGCCTATGGCTTATGAAGGGAGCTGCAGTATAGGTTCCAAGAGGAGAGAGCAGGAAGGCTGGCCCTGAGGCTGCCTGGCCAATCACAAGCTTGAACTCTCAAGAGGAGAGAGCAGGAAGGCTGGCCCTGGGGCTGCCCGGCCAATCACAAGCTTGAACTCTCAAGCTTCTCAAAGAGCCAACCCGCAAAAGTGTGGGAGAAGGAGGAGGACCCCCATTTATTCTCTGTGGAGTACCAGGTACAGGCTTAGCTGAGCTGAGCTGCAGATCTATCTGTACCCAGCTCTCCTGCCTAGGACAAGTGCTGTGGGTGCCTCTCTCTGCACATCCCAGGGCTGGATAATGAGGAAAGAGGCTGTGTGTGTGTGTGTGTGTGTGTGTGTGTGTGTGTGAGAGAGAGAGAGAGAGAGAGAGAGAACTTGGAGCTGTGGTGTTCAGGCATTAAAAAGTTCTGCTCTTGCAGAGGACCTGGGTACAGTTCCTAGTACACAATTCAAATAGCATAGACCCATCTGTTACTCCTGCTGCAACGGATCCAATACCCTTAGCTGGTGTCCTTGGCCACACCTTTAGCATCTGACTCCCCATGAGGAGCGAATGGGAGGTGATGCTGCTCCCATGAGGGCTCCTGCTGTGACTGGTCCTGAGCTGGGCCCCAGATGCAAAGCTTCTCACCGGAAGGGAGACCCAGTGCCCATTGAGTCTGGGAGATGCACAGAAAGAAATGAAGTGGATTGTCTAGGATCTGCTTCCGGGCTCTGGTAGTGCTAAGTTCTGTGACTCACTCCCCTGCTCCTAGTGTATGTATAGACATGTGGATGTGCACACATGCCCCGCCTGCACGTTCTCCGTCATAAACATGGTGATGACAAATTTACCTAGCATATGTGAGTTTCATATACTGGGAAACATTACCACAGCTGTTAGTGCCTCCAGTCAGCACTGGAGTGACCCCAGAAGGATTTAAGCATTCCTCTGAGAGGCCTGTTCTGGGTGACACAAAACACCATTGTGCCTGTTCATAGATTCAGTTGTCTTTGTCTTTAGCTCTGTCTCCCTTCCCAAGTCATCAGCAGTCCACAATGGCACGGATAATTCCCACAGTTCGCTCTCAAAGGAATTTTATTTGGATTTACATGAAGTCAGTAGAAGTCCTTTGATCTTGACAAGGCACAAACTGCTTCATCCCACAGTTTAGAAAACAATGTCAGACTAATTATTTTTGACAACCTGTGAACAGTTATAAAGTTATTCAGGAACCAAAGCTGTGCTGCTGTCTCTTGACAAGGGCATTTCCTAGAGCTGGCTGCGGCGCCATATCCCCTGGAGAATTCAGAGACCTCCGATCTTCCAAAGAACTCAGAGATACAAAATTAACCAAAAGATCCTCCCAGCCCTTATGGGTTACAGTTAACAGGTAAAAAGTCATGGTGGTGACATTGTTCCTGTGGGTGGCTCCTTTGGCAGGTGCACCTGCTAGCTCAGGCCAGGGTTGCTTCCTCCCTGTTGGGCCCCATTTTGGCCCCAGTTTGGGCCTTGAGGACAAACTGGAGCCTGGTTCTGAGTTTTGAGACCTGTCTCAGTCACGTCCATATCAGGGTGACTCAGAAAGACCTGTTTGGCCCTGCCTCTGCCCCACCCTTTCTGATGTGAAGCTTTGCCATTGGCCCTGTCAGTTACCCTTCCTCTCAGTCACCCTTCCCCGCCTCCTATGTCATCTCTTCCCATACCTAAGTGCCCACCTCCTCGCCTTCTCTGTATAAGCAAGTGCCTAGTTTAATAAAATGAGTTCCTGCTTCGACAAGCCTCCTGGCCTGGTGTGTTACTTTTGGGCCGTCCACACTCGCCATCCTGCTCAGCCCCGGACAGACCCGGCTGGACCGGGTTCTCTCCTCTCACCTGGACCTGCCGGCCAGGGAGCTGATACCTCCCCATCTTCCAACCTTTCTGTTCCTTCAGCCTGACTTGCCTATGACTGTGTAGCGAGCAATAAGGGCATAGTGGTTAAAGTGAACTGGGTCCTTACTCAACTCCATCATTAGGGAAATTTATCTCAAATTCTAGCTGTTTATGTAGCACCTAGGCAAATTCCAGAGCTAGGAAGCCTCACAACGTGGAAACTGGAGACTCCAATCTCTAGATTCCAGAGGAGCCATGCAACACCTGGGCCACACAAAGATGGAGAGCCAGGGTTCCCCAAGGCCCGACTGATTTTTAATAACCTTCCAACTATTTGCCATTGTTAATTCAAGTGTATGCACAGAAAACAGGTAGGGATATTCCAAAGTCAACCAGCTCTTAATCCTTAGCTAAGCCCCGGTCAATGAACTATATCCTTTCTTTATTAAAAGAAAAACAGAACAGGAAGATGGGCTTTGCATCTTTCACGGAAAGCAAATCGCTGCCGCGAGGCTCCTAGGGGACCCGTGCCTTCTCTCTGGCAGTCCGGCTGGATGAACTCAGCTCGAGAGATGCTGCTTCCCCCGTTCTCAGCACGCCAGCTGAGCCTGCTGTATTTTCACCAGAAACCTGTTTGTGATGTTTGGGTGAGACAGTCCTTTCCCCTGCCTGCTCCGGACAAATTCCTAACCCTGGCCATTAGAAACATCATAAAAGAGGCTACAAAAAGTAGATTCTCGGCTTGGAGAGATGGCATGGCTCAGCAGTGGAAGCCAGGATCACAGGAATGGGGAGCAGAGTTCAGATCCCCAGGACCCATGTAAGCACCAGGTGGGTGTGTTAGCCTGCCTGTAAATCCAGCATAGGAGAGGAGAGCAAGCTCCCTAGGCAGACAGCCATGTCAGTAAGCTCTGGGTTTGATTGAGAGGTCTTGCTTCAGAGAGTAAGGTGGGAGATGGAGAAGATTTGGAGCATTCACCTTGGGCTCTTACATGTACCTTCACATACATGTGCACCCATACACACTCGAATATGTTCACGCACACAGCAAAAACTGAACACTGCCCAGATGTTCTCTAAAAGGGGAACAAAGGCAGATTTGAGACTTTAGCTTTTATCACTGTGACAAGCAGAGGTGAGGGGGCATCGAGGTTGAAGACTGCCATTACTTACGCAGGTGTGGCAAGTGGGGAAGGAGGAGCCTATGGATCTGGTCTGTTTCTTAGGCGTTGGTTTTCTTCTTAAGATCTTAAGGCACCTCCCTTCAGAACTTCCTGAGACTTCAGGAATCTTTCAACTCCAGGTAAAGTTGCAACACAGTTGCCACAGGTGGTGGAGAGCTGGGAGCCCAGGAAACCACATCTGCAAGTCTGCAAATGCAATGCAAAGCGGCTTACCAATTTCCTCAGCCTTGTCTGACCTCAACTGCAGATAAACTGAAGTAAAGAGAAGTCAAAAGGACAAAAGAGCAGGTGTGGGGTGCTCAAGGCCAGTTGGAAGCCTGTTACTATGCTCTTCCAGCTCTGCTCCAGCCCCCAAAAGGCTAAGAGGGAGTCAGCAAGGAGGGCAGGCAGGCAGCAAGCAGGCAGGCAGCAGGCAGGCAGACAGGCAACAGGCAGGCAGCAGGCAGGCAGGCAGGCAGGCAGGCAGCAGGCAGGCAGGCAGGCAGCAGGCAGGCAGGCAGCAGGCACGCAGGCAGGCAGTAGGCAGGCAGGCAGGGTGCTGAAAGGGGAGAGCAGAGAGTGTTCATAACCACAGAGGTTCCTCCATATGACACTGGAGGCCACACATCACGGTACTTTCGTTCCAGCCTCCAGAATTAGACCCTGACAGGGTTGTCTGCAAACTCTGAACTTCTAGCCACAGTGCTGACTTGACATAGGTCCATCCATGACAACAAGCACACCGCTCTGGTGGAGACAGTGACACTGGGCGTGGGGGGTTGGGGGCAGGGAAGGCTGTGTGTGAGAGAGGCAAGGGTAACTAGCAAAATTCTTCAGTTTCCACCCTCGGGGCTGTTCCTCAACTATTTTTTAAGTAGATGAAGCACCATGGACCGTGTCACTCACACTGTTCCCGCTGACACCCAGTGCCCAGAGTGTCTTAAAAGGTCCTCAGAGTTGGTGGGGAATGGGTTGAGCAGAAAAGAGACTTCGCTGTCATTTACATAAAACCGTGTACCACCCACATGTGACCCACACCAAGGAAACTGAAGCGGCCAACAATGCCTGGTGCCACAATACACTGTTGTAGGACATGGGTTTTGTGGCTGCTGGCCGTTAACAAATACTGCAGCAGTCATGGCTCTTGAGCTGGATAACAAGCACCTTGGGTCACACAGAGGTCTGTTAGGGATGTCACAGTCCACTCTTCCTCAGAACCTCTTCCAGGTAAGTAGATCGGGTGTCCACAACTTGGTTTTGATGGTGTCTCAGTGGTGACAGGTAAGTAATTTTCATCTCACGTTTTAGCTGAGGTCAGCAGTCCGTGTGATCAGATGCATCTGCCTGGTGTTCACAGACAGCTGCCTCTCGTTGTTGAGCCTCAGTCCTGGGGGCTGAGACTAGCAAAATCGCCAGGCTTAACAAGGCAGAGGAGCCCCGGGGCTCTCTGGAGCAGATTGTGGACTACTGTGGGCATCTTAGTGACTCAGAGATCACTGCATGGGGTGCAGTGTGGGGATGCTCTCTGCCAAGTGGCTTCTGGCAGGTGACAGTGTAGGACACTTGATTGGTGGCTCTTGCTGGCTTCCTTTGTTATTTACTTCAGGTTGCTCTTGACAAGCTGCTTGGTGAGCATGAATCGGAGCAGCACATCTCCTACAAATGGAATATTAAGCAGACGTTTTATAGTCAGGCTGCCAGGCTGTGGGACATCTGAGTGAGAACAATGGGTGATGGGTGAATTCTTTCTCCAAGTTTGATCTACTAAACTTATCCAGCAGTGTAGTGAAGGCAAGATGGGCTCGGGGCACTTTGATGGTTCAGTGTTCTGGCACTAGTGAATCTGTGGGTCTGTGACCTATGTGCTGGCCTCTGTGTGCAACAGGGTTTGTTGCAGGCTTAGGAGCCCAAGGAATAAGGGGCTCATACTACCGAAGTGTGATAAAAGACTGTTTCTCTGCTGTCACTCTAGATCTGGGACTTCCCCTCCTCAAGCAGAGTCAGTCAAGGAAGTCTTGCCAGGGGACATCTCTACAGCTGCCATTGTAACTTAGTCTCTACTTCAGTAGCCATTAGCTACAGTTTCTGTTGACATAGGACTTCTACGCCAGCATTTTGCTGTATTTAGTGCAATTCTGTTGCCTTACACTCCTGCTAACTAAAGCAATGACTGGCTCAGAGCCCTGTGGTTCCCATGGAGCTGGGCCACAGGTGCCTGTTTCTCTGACTCCCCAGCTGTGTCTGGCAATCCAGAGCTCTGGAGATTTGTGTGTATGTGAATACTTGGGATGCTGAGCATTAATAACAAAGGCTCAACTCAAATGGGTTTAGCAAAGAGACAGGGCTTCATGGGCTCCCACGGATTAAAGGTCCAGCCTGGGCTGAAGCTAGGTGCAGACCAGGACCCTGGGGTATGATTGCCCTTCCCCAGTCCCTCAGTTCTACAGTTCTAGGTGGTATCCACCTCAGGAGGAGCCCAGCACCAGCTCTTGCTGCCTGCACAAACTTGGCAGGCAGGAAGGCAGAGCCTGTATTTCTGATTTTTTTTTTTCTTGCACTGTCTTGGGTGAGGAGCCTAACCTTGACCCAACTGTGGAAGCAATAGAACTCTTAGCCTGCCTCAGTGTGTTCACGAGCACACCTGTGGAGATATTTCTACAAGGTAAAATGGAGGCTCATTTTCCAGAATGACAGAAATCAAATAATAGTGACCAGGCACAAAGGGTTTGGTCTGCCCAGGAAAGCCCAACATCCTCTTCTTCCTAGAACATCACAGTCTGCGGGCTACTCCCTCCATCCTCCTGCCTTGGCCTGTTGCTTCCCTCTCCTGCTTTATCAGTGAGCCTAGACCATAGGGGGTTAAGGCTTAGGCAATCCCTGACAGCACTGTTTCACCCAGCTCTGGAAGGTATTCTGGCACCTAGCAGCAGTCCCTACCTTGCCCTAAAGCCTGCTTTCAACTCCTCTCTCTGCCTAAAGGGAAACCCTTGTGTCCCCATCATACATTCTTTGACATCTCCCAAATGCACTGTCTGTCTGGGAGCCACGTCCCAGCCACACACCATCTGTGCCATATCACGTATTCATATTTTTCTTCAACTTATTTCACTTCTTAGAGTTACGCTTAAAAATACAACTCACCACAAATAGCATTTTTAAAATGAATATCATGAAAATCAAAAGAAATTAGCAAATTCTTCCTGAATACCATGGCTTGCTGAAGACCCTGGGCTTCGGGTCTATTCTTCGGTTGAAGGGGACCCACCCAGTCTAGGCAGCACTGGAAGACCTGTTGACACCAGCAAAAGGCTCTGGATGCGCAAGGCGTGGGCAGGCCTAAGAGCAAGGCCTCACTCAGCCTCTGTGCCATGACCACTTAGAGTGATCCTCATTCGGGGCCACAGGGGGAAGATAAGAACCCTCCTAAGGGAGCCATTTCTCACTCAGCAGTAAAGCTGATGGACCACCCTCTTGGAAACAGAAAGATCAATACCTGCCCCACTGTTTATGTAGGCACAAATCTTGGAGTGATTAATATGCGCCTTAATGAATCCCTCACCTCTGCCCAGACTGGAAGCTCAATGAATTAGAACAGAAGGTGGCAGGTCCCCACTTGGGAACTGTGGAGCTACAGTCTCCTGCAGTTCCATCAGGACTGGCTGCTGTTTACAAAGGAGCATGTGCTAGAGTGTGGGGACCATTCCGCTGCCCTGTCACACAGAGCACAGTCTTGAAGAAGAGGGAAGCTCACCCATGCAACTGAGTTAAAAAGTAATGTGGAGCAGAATCTGCTACCATGAGAGAGATCTACGGCAAAGTGTGGCAGGGCCAGGCACTTGCAGCTCTACCATGCTGAGTGACATCCAGATACATCTAACCTGTGGCCCGGAAACCACAAGCGCCCAAGATAGCTGCAAATGGCACAACACAAAATCATAAACTTACTTAAAATATTAGATATTTTTTGTAACTTAATTGCATGATTCTCTTTTAAAGTTTTAGTGTGTGTGTGTGTGTGTGTGTGTGTGTGTGTGTGTATGCGTGCATGTGTGTGCATTCTTCCACACTGCACCTGAAAGTCAAAGGACAGCTTCAGGGGTCTGTTCTCTCTTTCCATCACACAGGTTTTACAAATGGAAGTTGTGTGGTCTGTGGTGAATCTCACCAAGCCTCAACTGCCCAATTCTATACTGTGAATTTGGCCGGCAACATCATCCACAGCATCAAAAGGTTTTATTTGCAATCACATCCCATGACACCGTTTGAGAGGATGACAGAACATGTGAAACACTGATTACATAAGACTACACATACCCAACTGGGAAAGCCCCATGACCCATTGTGGCCATGTGCACTTTTCCAATGTCTGTGGAGGTGCTGGGTTAATATACTTCCTGTAAAGCTGGTCCTGTGACAGCCCTGTGAGTTACAGAAAGTATAATACTGATAGTGGTCATAAACTATATTTTTAATCTTACCAAGCTGTATCTTACCATCATTTTAGAGGAACTTTTCTTGTACTTATATAAAAAGTTTACTGTAAAACAGCCAGCCATGTTATGTGGGTGGTAGCCTCATATAACTCATACTTATTAGGTTTCTGGATGGAATTACTTTTATTGAGCCTGATTCAGTATAATGCTTTCTTGTTCATGAGGTGTTAGAAGCCACAGTGTGTGTGTGTGTGTGTGTGTGCACATTATTCACATTACATGCATGATACCAAGAAGATATATATTCTAGAACACATAAAATATAATATAGTAATTAGTATGGCATTATTTGTCATGGGTATTGACAACTGAAACAATGAGATTTAGGCCACCATTGTTATGGGACTTTCCCCACGAGAGTCTATATATTATGCATCTGTTTCCCCTCAATTGGATGAGACCATAATAGCAGAGAGGCTGTGGTTACCCACTGGAGACCTTCATGAGACTTGGCCCTGTTAATTTTCCCTTGTGGAGAGATGCAGAATGATCACGAGTCCCCTCTACTGGCTAAGGTTGTATAAGTAGTAAACAGTAGACTCAGGTGGGACCCCAGTAGCATAGACACTGTTATGCCACTCAGGAGTCTCTTCAGTGTGGGGCATTGCTGGTCATCCATACTATAGCTGATCCAAGGGAAGCCTTCTGACTTTGAGTCACCCACATGCCTGTAACTAACCCCAGTAAACCAGAGCTGGGCATGGAAGAAGACTTCCCTGATCTGTCAGTGCCCACTCTGTCTGTTACAGAGAGTCTCACAGGAAAATGTCCCACAACAGCAGTGGCCTAAATTCTCAGTTCAAATGTCACTATTCCCTGTGAGATCTAAACAAGACTCAGAGGCTGATGATCAGAGAGTCACCCCCCAGGGATGCCACTCACAGAAACCAATGCCAAATGGCATGACTCTTGCGCTTTATGACAAAGATTTGAAAGTGTCCCTGAAAAACTCTGGAGAGGAAAGTCTCCATAGTCACAGAGAGTGAGAAGGGCCTAGATTTGTTGTGTGATTCCAACCATTTTTGTTTGCTTGTTTGATTTACAAGTTACATTTTATTTTTATAGAATATTGGTTAAAGACCAAGTTGACTCATTAGGCAGAGCATATAGAGATACAGCAGGCAGACAGAGAGAGAGAGAAAGAGAGAGAGAGAAAGAGAGAGAGAGAATAGTTCACATGTTGGTCATCACTTATTGCTTGCCTAAGCCAATGTCACCAGAGAGTGGGTCTGATACTGATACTCACAGTCCTGGGAGCAAAGTGCTTCACTCACGGCCAGAGCCTCCGCCTCTCCCCCCTTGGGATTGTTCTCCTCGCTGAGCTAGCAGTAGCAATAAAGGGTCTGATTTGTGCTCTGTCTTTGCTCTGAGGACTATAAACTCAGCTATAGTATATGATACAAAGGGCCAGACCATTCCAGCCACCCAGGCAAGCTGCTACCCAAGGCTGTAATTTCACTTCATCCTTCAGCCATTAAAAGGCAATTGAAAGTGAACAGAGGAGAATGGGGGCTGTCTCGAAGTCTGCATCCCTTACACAGTGCTCGCTGAAGGGCGACTTGTAGGCCAAAGGGACAGAAGAGGACATTGGTGGAACAGCAAACTCTTAATAAAAGTAACTACAGTCAGGATAATAGAAACAATATCCAAGCTCTCCGCAGAGCATTTGAGGTACCAGGCTCTGCTGAAGGCTATTGCCCCATGGTTTTGTTGCTCCTAGGAGACCGATGTACAGTAGAAGACTCTCAGGAAGGTCTCAACTCATCAGTCGGGGATGCAGGAAGTAAACCTGTCTCCGCTGGACTCCAAAGTCTGCGCTCAGAACTGCCGTGCCCCTCTGTATTCAGACCCTAGGGCAGGCACCAGTGCTCACCTTACCAAGATAACCAAGATAGCCCCTCCCACAGGCATACCCCATCTCCAATGCAGTGACAAGAGTCTATCAAGTTGATAATTGACACTAACATTTTAGGGTCTCAAGAACCAGACCCTGCACCTGAGTCCCCTGCTCTTTCTCTGCTTCTCACTCTTACAGGAGAGAGTTTCTAAAGAGATGCTCTTGTGTGCTACCCCTTCAGACTGGTTTCATTTTTTTTTTTCACTTCAAAATTAGTATGCCTCATGCCTGTGCACATCTGTGAGGGCGTTTCTAGAGAGGTTTAACTGAGGAAGACCCACTCATGGTGCCGGGTCCAGACTGGATAAAAAGAGAAACAGGAGAAAGCAGGTGGAGCTCTGGTGCTCTTCTCTCCTGCTTCCTGATGCCATACCAGGGACTCGAGTGACCGGTTGCCCACACTGCCTCATTCTCCCACCATGCGGGCTGAATCCTCTCAAACCATGAGCCAAAATAAAGCCTTAAGGAAGTCCGATTGCTTAAGAGGATCTGAAGCTGACGCTGACCTTCAAAGACAAGACACAAAGGCTGCGCTCCTGCTATCGAAGGAGTGGACTTAGAGATAAGAATTCTACCTGGCCCAGAGGGAAACTTTATATCCCATGAAGCCTGAGTCTTTTCTCTTCCAAAATGAGGGGTACAGTGTGCCCCACATTCCTCAGCTGAAGCTTGAATAAAACCTTGTCTCTGTAACAGAGTGAAGCAACCTGGAGCCAGGCCCCCTTCCAGTGGTGAAAGCCGGGTAACCTGCCTGGCCGCTAAATGTTTGCATGCACTCTAATCATGGCTCTTAAAAGAGTAAGGTGGTGACAGATGCAGTGGGGGAAGAAATGAGATTTCCCACGCTTTGCGACTTATGTCTTCTAGTTTCTTCCGAAATGTGAGGGAGTCAAGGCAATGAGACTCCCAGCCCCGGTGCCCAGAAGTAACACCAGCCAGGATTCCAGAGCTTTTGTTCACACTCAGCAAAGGCAGCACAAAGGGGTCCATCCCCAAAGTGACCCCCAAAACGACACCTCTTTGACATTCTAGAGACCTAGGAACTGCCGGCTGCAGACACACTTGGCTGTCAGAGGAAACACATCCACGGCATTAGTTGTCATTTTGCGATCTGGAGTGAAGCAGCCAGGTGAGATACAGCGTTTTCTCTGTGAACTGAGGGTGAGAGTCAGGATCCTACACCTTTTGGGATGCCAAGAAGAGAGAAGGAAAAGCACACACAAGATGCTCCACACAGTGATTAAAAATCGTGACGGTAGAGCAAACACTAGGAACACGTGTCCACACTCCCACTAAAGAGGACACATGACTGTGCTCCCAGTAAGGCTCGCTCTCTCTCTCTCTCTCTCTCTCTCTCTCTCTCTCTCTCTCTCTCTCTCTCTCTGACACATGACCATGCTCTCACTATAAAGAATGTGTGACCACACTCTCACTAAGGTGACAGCCCACAGCCAGTGCCTCTTACCAGGTCCTGGGCACTTTGTCTTCAGTTTCTGCCTGGGTTTTGTTATTAATTTTTTTCTGAGTTTTGCTATTGGTCAACCTGGTGATCCTTTTTGCAGGCTTTGCCTGTCCACAGTTCCCAGGGCTGGGGCTCTGGCCATTCATCATGTTCTTTGGGAAACTCACTCTGGCTTTCTAGTCTTTGTGAGATGAGATACACAAGAAGCACCCACTGTCCAGGCAGGGCTTATGACAAAGCAAACCCAAACTTTCTCAAGGGGCTGAAGGTGGATGGTGGCCAGAGTGGCCCCTACTTCAACCTGCATTTTAGATGGCCTTCCTTCCTACTCTTCACAGTCTCTAGAACAGCTTCCCTGAGGGGTGATTTCCTGTCCAGATGATTGACAGGTCCCTTTGGACTGACTCTTTGGGAGGAGACAGTGCTCACTCCTTGTTCTTCACTAGAAAGCCTGGCCAGGTAGTGGTCTTACAAGGTTTAGATTGATGACCTTCTGTGAGACTCAAAATACAGTGTCTCTAACCAGGGCCAAAGACATAACTGAAGTCCCATTTTTTTATTAGATACCAGAGTCCTGCAGTTTGGGGTGTTCTGCTTTAAAAGCTTCTAATAATGAGAAAGGGGCCCGTCAGCAACAGTCCCCACACCTACTACTATCTGACTAGGTACCTGGTGTACCTGGGTGTTTGATCCGTAGGGACAATGAGGAGCTGCTACTCTCCGGGGTCAGGTGAGCCTTGAGACACTCATCATATGTAATTGCAAACGCTGAGCTGCTCCACTACCCCACCGTCCTGGTCCCCTCCTTGTACCCCCATCATTTGTGCAGTTCATGAGGAGGTGGGTGGCTAAGACTGTGCTCCTGGAGAATGACCCATGGATGGGATGTGCCAGCTTCAACTGAGAAGAACTGGAGAGCCCACACCATGATGGAAGCACACACGCCTGGTGCAGAAGGCCTTAAGTGAGGAGGAATAAAACACCTGGTTTCTGTCCTTTCTTCCTCTTCCTCCCACTGCCACAGCCCTTTGAAAGCAGCTAGTTGCAAGGCAGGCTGGGAAATGCAACTCTTAGGACAATGGTGCCAGCAGGAAGAGGGAAATGGTCCTGAGAGCCAGTCCACAAACACCAGGATGACAGAATGGGGTGTGGCTGGGTCCTGAGCGCCGGGCTCAGCTTTTCTGTATCTCATGGAAATTGAGCATAGGTCAGAAGGTTCCAGAACAGTTCCAAAGCTCAGGCCAAAATTATCATTAAAGGAAACTGAGCTACTGACCCTCTACACAGCCAGGACCAAAGGGACTAGCACTGTTTCTAGAACCAAGGGGCTGCTGGGGAGGAAGAGGCCTCCTTGTATCCATCCCTTCACAGTGGCCGTTCTGGTCCCTGTTCAGAATCTGCACCCCCTCACTTGTCTCCTGAGGGATGACAGAAGAACTGATAGCAAAGAGGCTTTCAAATTTGATCATACACCTTGTGGCCGACAAGACCCAGCTTCTATGAAAACCCTTGGCTGCTGGTACAGCATTGCTTGCACCATGGGCTGCATGTGCTGTGCCACTCATGGCTCACCTGCTACCATAGCCGTGGTCCAGGACACACAGAGCCTCACATCAAGGAGGCCTGACGAGGTGGAGAAACTTCCAGTTATGGTTTCTGTCTTGAGAAAGTGAAGTGACAGCCTTGGGCCCACCATGGCCACCTCAGCAGGAGTGGATTTGTTAAGGGTTCTTAAACCCACTGGAGCCCTTCATGTCCCCTCGGACTATATGCTCAGTGTGGCATAGGGCTTGGGAACCCTTAGACTCAGTTTACTTCCTAAGATTCAGCAAGCTCCCCTCCACCCTGTCCCACATCAGATGGCAGTTTAGTTTCCTGAGATCAAGGGCAGGAATGTGTTGCCTGGAGACTGAGGTGTTGAGGTGCAGGTGGGGTGGTCATACGCTGGCTCATGCCTTCTGAGAGCATTTCCTACTCGCCACCTGGCCACCTTGAAGGAGCACCTAGAGAAGGAGCACCTAGAGAAGCTGGCCAGAGCATTTAAGGACCCAGACAGAATTGAAAAACAGGCAGACTATCGACAGACACTGGGAAAAGAACCGAGAAAGAATAAAACTGTCTATCAAGGAGCAGTTTCACTCCTGAAATGCGACCTCTGCCCTGTAGCAACATGACTCCCCAAGCACCGTGCCTTGGAGGGAGGTCAGTCCTGGCACCAAGCTGTTTCTTCTATGTCCCACCCCTGAGGCCAGGACCTCTCTCTGGTTCCAGGTGGCACAGACCGAAGGAGTACGGCTCAGAGAATGGATGGACAAAGACAGAAATCGTCACATTCATTTCTTCATCTGCAGACCCCTCTGGCAAGCCTCCTGTGTCTGTGTGTGCAGCCGTGGGTTCAGAGTTAGATCCCGCTTGGCTCACCTCTGCCTGTGCCCACGGTCCACCATGGACGTCCTGCTCATAGCAACAATACTCACAGGAACGGAGTCAACAAGTTACAGACTCAGCTGAACTGCTCAAGTACAGAACGGATAAAGCAAACACATTAAGCATACACAATGGAGTATTATTCAGCCAAAGAGAAAATAAAATAAAACCATACCATTTTCAGAAAACAGACGTGACTGGAAAGCGTCATAGTAAGCAAGAGTAGAGAGACTCAAAAAGACAAACATAACATGTGTCCCCTCATGTGAAACACTGCTCTGCTAAGCATGGTGGCAGTGCAGAGATAAGCATGAGTCCCCACCCAGCATGGCAGGAAGCCGTGCTGGTCACCTGGGTGCCTCCACTGGCACCCACTGCCTGGCCAGCACATCTGGATCCACTGTGGGCTATTCTGGATGAATGGTGTCCCAGGGATGCCCTCCGGTGCGTGACACACGGGACCTCAACTTTAACATTTGTTCCCTCACTCTCCATCCTGTGTGTATCCCAGTAGCATCTCCCCAGTCTCCCCCCAACCCCTGGGCAATCACCCTGCTGTTCCTTTCTCATCCTTGGTTCGTGAACACCACCTCATCAGAAAGGTCTCCTTGGACTCCTAAAGGCCACAGGGTTTGGCATCAGTGATGCTAGGTGGCACCATTAAGAATTCTTTTTAATCTTTTAGGACGCAGAGCGAAGATGTGGAGAGGTGAGGGCTTTGCCAACTCAGGGACAACCACTTGCTGGAAAAGCTGCTCTTTCAAGCCCGCTTCCCTCCCCAGACCTGACTAGGTGGGGTAGGATGGCAGAGCCCCGATTCTCCCTGAGCTGTCCTCAGTGACCCGCCAGTGTGTTGTTAAACTCACTGCACCAACCTCACCCTTATGTTGAGCCAGACATGTTCCAACCCAGATCAGATCCCCAGGCTGCTCTCAGGTGGTCCCCACTGGTCCCCACAGGGGCCTTCTGCTCTGCTGGGAAGACACCAAGGAAGGGGGTGCAAATACAGACAAACAAGAGCTAACCCTGAGGCCAGGCCATTGGAGCATAGAGAGATCAAAGCAAGGCAGCTTCTTCCACACCAGAAGACCCTCCAGTCACCCTGCTAGCCCAGTCTCCCCTCCTGATTCATCTTGCTGTGTAACTCAGCTGGGGGGATGGGCATACCTCTCCCTCCATGAAGGCTGCTGTGTTGTCTAGTGAGATGAAAAGGGGAGGGGGAGGGGGAGTGGAGAGACCACTGAGTCAACAGTAGGCTGTCCTTCATGCTTTCTAGGTGCAGTTAAAGTGCTTGGAGATGGTGCATATCCAGTTACGTGTTAACAAAAATGCACTAGGGTCCAGAAATATAAACATCCACCTATCTTAAATGAGTTGAGTGAAAATATTAAAAAAATAAATATATCACAGGTGATTTTTATTTTCATTACACAAAATGTACTTTCTAAATTTTCCATAAAGGCCACCTTTTTAGCATCAGAAGAATTATAAACACACGGTGGATTTGAAGGTGGGTTTCAGAATTCTATATAATTTCATTACCAGCAAAATTCTGTGCCGTAACTATAAGCCTATAAATAGAGAATTAAAGACTCCATAAAAAAATAACTGGTGGGAAGCACCAGCATCAGATCTACCTGCTTCATCCTCCATTCCTTCCTTGAGATCGGCAAGCACGCTCCCTGGGCTGGCTTCACATGGGCTACTAGTGGCCATCTGGCCTTCTTCCTGAAGCAAATGGCCCCAAAGTAGCAAGTGTCCTTCCAGGCAATAGAGAGCTACAGGGACGCTGACACCAGAGACAGATGTTACAGATGTTATGTCAAGGTGTTAGTCTACATATGGCACCAGGGAGATGCCACTGAGGAGAAGCCAGTGCCCTGTATCACCCTTCAGACCAGACCTTGAGGGCCAGAGGAAGATAGGCAGAAATCCCCACACCTCCCTGAACTTCTTCAGTGATCCACCAGGAAATGGTGAGACTCGACCAAGCTCTACCCTCACCCGAGACCCCAAGGAAATGGAGAGTCTCAGAACTACCACCCGGATATGAGAGGCAGCTTAAAGGGTGGAAGCAGCAGGTGCCGAGGGCCTGAGGCAGGAGCCAGGGAGGCTTCAATGAGGGGCTATGGTGAGCAGGGGAGGAGCTGAGAAAAGCAACATCTTGGAGTAAGGATTTCAGGCTTCACTATAGTTACGAGGAGGCCTGGAGAACAGGAGTCACATGACTATAAAAGCATGATGGGTCCAGCAAGCCAAGTCACCTCAACAGCACCTTGTCAGGGAAAAACCACCAACAGAAAGATCCAGCAGGTTCCCGAGCCCCAGCCAAGGGATGGAGAATCTGCCACAGTCCTGGCTTGTGCCCACCCTTGGGCTGTCTGAGTACTGAGGCAATGGACCTCAAAGAAATTAGAATTCTTCTGGGCGTCTTGTTCTGGGAGAAGGGAAAGGCTGAAGCCTGGTGCCAGCCAGCAAGGGACCTTGTCTCCTGGAACTGGATTTCATATAGTTCTGACAGCTTGTCAGACCATCTTACAGAAGATAATAAAGTCAGACAATGACGGTCAGTGATGGGCGGGACCTTAGACATTGAGGGTCAGTGATAGGCGGGACCTGAGACAATGATGGGTCAGTGATGGGCGGGACCTGAGACAGTGACAAGTCAGTGATGAGCCTGACCTGAGACAGTGACAAGTCAGTGATGAGCCTGACCTGAGACAATGACAGGTCAGTGATAGGCAGGACCTTAGGCATTGAGAGTCAGTGATGGGCGGGACACACCTAGACCAGGAATTCTAGTTGTGTATGACTCTTACTCTTTAAATCTAAACGTTCTGTGAAAACCTCAAAGATTGACTTGGGGGTCACCCAGCCTCTACTCTTGTTCATAGTATGAACTGATTCAATAACGTTCTTTTGTCTTGTCAGCTTCCACCATGATTTGTGTGTTTAGTTGACCTATTAAAGGTTGAATGGCCAGGCCTGGCTTATTAGGAATCCCAGAACTCAGATCTAACCCTAACTGTTCCTGCAACAAGCCAAGTTCTGGCCTGGAACGTCTGACCCAACAGCTCCTGACTTCTAAGATCCCTCTCTTTAGCATCCACCTACCCACACAAAGACACATCCTCAATGTCCTGATGTCAATGTCCTCAGCTAGGCTTTCTCTAATCCTGGCAGATCACAGGCAGGCGATGTCCCAGAGAAGACCACGTAGCAGCACCTACAGCAGGCTCTGGGTCCTATGGACAAGCAGAATCTAGGTGTCACCTCCTTCAATTCCTAGTGCCCCAAAACCAATATTTCACTTAAGAGCATCAGCGTTGGCATCCTAGGCTGTAAGGTACATAGGAAAAACATCTGCTTGAGATTTCTGACTTAAATGATGTAATGATTTCAAGCCTGGCTTGACTGAGGGGTGGCCTCACCAGGAGAGAGCCATGTTCTAGAAGAAGAAACAGCCCAGTGCTGAGCACATATTCACAGTGATTACAACATTTGGACACACCCTGACTTACTAACTGCTTCCCAAAAGTCTACCAAGCAGCGACAATCAGGGCCACTCGCTTGGCCTGACCTGCCAGCTAAGTTTTGAACATCCTCATCCTGACAACAGGATTGCTGGTCCTTGTCACAGCTGTTTGTGACAATCTCTTTAAAAAACAGCTTTTTATTTTATCTTTTTCCAGAGATATTGAGAAATAGTTCGTCGTTGCATGCAGGCATCGGATCACACAGAGAAACCTCCCTGATGTTCTCTCTGCCCACAGCTATTAATTATTATTAATTGTTAGTTATTGATGAGGTTCTCCTGGAAAGCCACTTCCTGCTCCCTGGTTTCCTTTCTCCCCACCCCCACTTACTACTTCTGCCCTACAGGAAGGGAAGCTGACCTACTAGGTGACTGTTACAGCTGTAGACAGAGACATGATCATGCTGTGTCCTGTAAGCTGACAGCAGAGATGAAGAGGTGACAGGCTCAACAGACAAGGTGAAGAGATAAAAGGGTGGTCCTGGGGGGGTGAGGTATGTGCCATGAAGGAGGATGAAGATCTGGAAGGAGACCAAGGTGCTATGCTGACTGGGCGCCTGGCTAGGCCATTCTCTAGGTTTTGCAAGAGAGAAAAGTTTCTGTAAGAAGACTCTAGTAACCACGTTCTTGTAGCATGATATCCAAAGTGGGAAATGTATGAGGTTATCAGATATAGGAATTTTAAAATACTTTTTTTCCAACGTCTAGAAAAATAGTTTAATGCTGAAGCACATGTGCTCTTCTTGCAGTCGACCTGACTTGTCCCCACCGCCCACATTAGGCAGCCCTCACCACCACCAAGTAATCCACCGCCATCTTTTTGTCTCCACATGCACGTACACTCACATGAATCAAACACACACACTCACACTTCAGGTCACCAGGCTTGGTGGCAAGCACCTATCTCTACTGAGCCATCTCACTGGCCTGTTTTTTTTTTTTTTTTTTTTTTTTGGTTTTTTGAGACAGGGTTTCTCTGTGTAGCCCTGGCTGTCCTGGAACTCACTCTGTAGACCAGGCTGGCCTCGAACTCAGAAATCTGCCTGCCTCTGCCTCCTAAGTGCTGGGATTAAAGGCGTGGGCCACCACTGCCCAGCTACTAGCCTGATTCTTACTTTCCAGTGTTTTCCAGGTGTGGAAACAGTAGCTCAGAAGTTGAGGTGACCAAGCAGTCAAACGACCTCAATAAGAAAGAACACAGCATCTGGCTCTGGGTTCTGAAGGCCAGCTTCCTCATTGCAGAGCAGCTGAGGCTGAGGGTGGTGTAGAGGCTTTCCTGAGAATGGGTAGGTCTTCCACTCTGTGAACTCTAGGCGATAGACCACAGTGCCATCTGTCCCTTCAGTGGTGGCTCCTGTGTGATATAGCCAAAGGCTAAGCTCTCCCCAGTGCTCTGAGGTATTAGTGTGGTCCATAAGCAGGTCCTCTTCGGCCTTCTCAGCATCTCCTTCCACAGCAGCCTCGCACCTGTCAGTCAGGGCAGGACCTGTCTCTGCAAGTGAAAAGTGGGTGGTGCTACCACCACTGACACCAGGTAAAGAGAGTCCAGGGCTACTCCCAAAGGGCAGCTACTCCCAAAGGGCAGCTACTCCTCCCAAAGGGCCAAGTTTACATCTAGGTCTTCAGGACTTTTCTTTGATGAAGGAGGAAATACAAGCGATTCTCAACATCCCCTGGCCTCGTGATCCCTGTATGGTAGTGAATGAGGCCAGGGGTAAAAATAGGATCTTTTCCCCCTGCACCCCAAGGGACCCCAGACTGCCACCTTCTCCCTAGTGAAGCATCGAAGAAACTTAATGGAAGTCAAGGTGAGCCTCTTGGTGGTGCCCAGGTGGGGATGAGGAATGTGTGATTCGTGAGAGATAAAATGGGGTGTCCCATGGACCACACTCCATTTACTTGCCCCTCCCCTTCTGGACATCTTAGCTCAAATCCCAGAGCCCATGGGTCAGAGCACAGCTCTGTTCTCCCCCTCCACCCAACGCTTGCTCCCACTGCCTTTGTATTCAATTCACTCTGAAGTGCCAATGTCTTTATTTCTTTCTTTCTTTTTTCCCCCCAATCTAAAGGGAGACAATCTAACATCTTAAGTCTGAGTGCCGCCTTAAAAGGTCACCCAGCGTGCACCCTTGACTTCAGATGGGACCACTTTTAACTGATCCAGACAAATAGGGGCTTTCTCTACACATTTGCTTAAAAAGTCTATTCATTTCTCCTTTGTGGTTGAAGCTAATTTTATCACATCAGAAGAGATATTAGAAAGGCCCCAGAAATATGCAGTCAACTGTGCCAATTACACCTCTGGGCTGCTCAAAGGTGACTGTGTAATGAGAGCCTCCTTCAGAGGCAGCTGTCTAGGCCAAGTCCACCTGGTCCCTTGGGTCATTCTTGCTTGCTCTTGATTTTGCACCCTAGATGTGAATATTATCCCCCGACGAAAACAGGCACCTGCAGGCACAGGGAACAAATTGGGACAGATTAGTTAAATTGATCTAAAAGTGATAATTCTGGGGAAAAGTCAGACCCTTGTAGTGTGCTAATCAAAAGCCTGTCTGTCACCTGTACAGCCTCCTGAATAGGTGGGGGCCACGCATGCAGCCACAGATAGGTTTTCCAAAGTGTTATCTTACCATCCAGTGCCATCAATGCCTCCAGAGAGACAATAAAAAAGAGTTAATTATGTAGGAGCCTCTGGCTAAAAGGAGAGATGCTTCTGCAGAGGCCACACCCTTTCCTTAAGGGAGTCCAGGACTTCGAGGGTCCTAAAAGAGGGCCATAACATCCCAGGCCATAATCATGTGACAGAGAATGGCCATCTACGAATGGTGATCCTTATCCCAGGTGACCCACTTCAGGGGGTTTTGACCCAGATAGCTCACCTCAGGCCCTCCTTCCATGACAATACACCTTCAAGAAAGTGTCCAGGCCCTGAATCAGACTCCCAAGCATTGAAGGAGAGCTCAGGGAAGAACTCTTGTCCTGGATCATCTGTAAACACGGTCTTCAGAAGGTCATAACCTTCACCTTTGTTCTTGAGATAGGACTTGGCTAACTATTGCCACAGATACATGCTAACCGGAAGATCCTGCTCTCAACCTCCTCCCCCTAACGGGGCCTTTCCCTGGCATCGTGTTCCTCCGGTTGTCATCTGGCCTTAGCAGAGACAGAATGTCTGGCAGTACAGAGGCCACGCACCCAGAGGACAAGGCCAGACACATTACTAGGACTAACGATCCTTATCTGAGGCTTTCTGGGGCATTCCTAGCACACCCATCTTAGGGTCACCATCTCAGCTACCTCACTGTTTGATCTCCTCTGTTCCTCTTCTCATTTTTCTTTTTGTCTCAGATGGTGTTCTGATGCTTGATGGAGCCTCAGAAACATCGACACAGCTGCAGGCTCACAGGAGGCACCTGAGGCAAGTGCCCAGGTAGTGCTTACCCTGGTGGTCTGGAAGCTTCGAGTTTGGCATCTCTGGATTCTACCTTTATTCCTGCTTCTGGCCTTGCTCCTCAGCTTCATCCTCAAGGCTTTCCTTCACTATGGCATTTGCTGTGGGATCTTCCTTTTGCTGCAAGGTGTATCCACCATTGCATTTCCTAGACCCAGCAGGATGGTGCACATGAATGGTGCTTACTTAAGTGTTTCTTTACTGGGTTCCTGAGTGGGCCATGAGAACCAGATGGGTGCAGTTGGCTTCCTCTCTGGCTCGAGGCAGGTGCTCTGTAAACACTGGATGAATATGAAGCTTAGATGAAGGTATCAGGACACAGACACAAGCCCATCCTTGATTCTGAGAAAATGTTTCCATAGGACATGCTAATATGTGTCAGAATGAAAAGGCAGCGTAGATTCCCCATGCTGCTATGTGCTGCAAAACCATCAGCAGCCTCCTCTCTCTCTCCCTAGCCAGGCCCAGGCATTACAGCAAACATCTCCAAATCATCCTAGAACACAGCATCACCTGGTCTAGAGTCACCGCTGAAGGAATCGAAAACACCAGTCAAACTTGGGTGACAAGCATGCCAATTGTGCCATTCAGATGGGAACTCTCCAGATGACACCAGAACTGGGTCAAAAGGGAAAGGCTGTGTATGAAAGTGCTGCACTTCAGCAAGAGGAGAAGCATGAGAACTGGTGCCAGGTCACAGGCTTTGGGAAGGTAGAGGTGGAAGGTCAGCCAGTCAGGGGAAGCACAGGACTGAGGGCAGACTCAAAGCTCTGCAGTTTCCACCAAGTGTGTAGAGAAGGCCCTGGAAATACACACACATGTGTGCGCACACACACATACAGATAGACAACATATACATGCACATACATATGTGTAACATGCACATTCACACACACATGCACATACATATATACACACTTATACAGATACACATGCACACACAGACAAACATACACATGTACATACAAACACACACAGATATACACACACATGTACAGACATATATGTATATATACACATATGTATGCATAACACATACACCAAGACAGACATATATACCCACACAGATACATACACATACACAGACATACATACACATATACACACACAGAGAGATACACACACAAGCACACATGCAGAGCCACAATTCTTGAGTGATTTTCCCATCCCGTCACCAGCTGCACTCCAAATGGTTTTATACACAGACAGAGAAAACACAGGACTAAGAGGGGTCAAATGTCACCCAAGGGTTAACAATAGTGACCACATTGGCCAGCATTTGCTGACCACCTGCTGTGTGCCAGGCACTGTGCTATGTGAATCGAGGAACCCAAGAACAGCAATTGGTGATGTGTAGCTTCCACCTCCACTGCTAAGAATAACAGACATGGTAGAAAAACAGTAAAAGACTCACAAAGATCCCCACTGAGCAGGTGATTGAGGACTCAGATAAAAGCACAAGCTGCAGAGGAGTGATAAGTCAGTAGATATGATTAGTGGCTGGCTGAAGAAAAGCCCCAACCCCACAAAGAGGCTTTAAAGATACCACATCCTTCCTGTGTTTACAGGAGGTCATTTGCCTACTGTCTTAGGTCATTCTTTCCTTCCTTCCTTCCTTCCTACCTTCCTTCCTTCCTTCCTCCCATTTTATTTTATCCACCTATCTATGTATCTATCTATGTATCTATGTATCTATCTATCCATCCATCCATCCATCCATCCACCCACCCACCCACCCGTCTGTCTGTCTGTCTATCTATCTACGTGCATGGAGGATGGAATCCAGAGCATGTGCGGAGGGTAGAGAGTAACTTGCAGGAACCAGTGTTCTTTTCCACCATGTTCTGGGGATTGAACTCGGGCCCTTGATCTTGTCAGCAGGCATCTCCACCTGCTGAGCCATCTTGCAGGCAGATCTTATCATCTCCCCAAAGTAAGCTGTTAGGAATTTTCCAGATGGATGGGGAGTTCTAGCTTGCCATTCTTTGCAGTAATGAACATGATGGCCAAAAGGAATCTAGGGGAGAAAGGGTTATCTGATTTACAGGCTACAGGCTACCATCAAGAGAAGCCAAGGCAGGAGCTTGAAGCAGAGACAATGGAGGGTTACTGCTGACAGGCTGGCTCCCAGGCTCAGGGTCAACCTTTTTTATACAGCCCAGGACCATGTGCCTGGGGATGGTGCTTGCCACATTGGTCTGGGCCCTCCTTTGTCCATTGGCAAAATGTTCCATAGATCAGTGAACAGGCTAATCCAATCAAGACAATCCCCTGTTAAGGCTCCCTCAGATAACTCTAGGTTGTGTCAGGTTGATAGGTGAAGCTAACTGGGCAGTACAGTGGGATGGTAGAGCACTGAGATGCATCAATCACCTCATCCCTGGCCCCACTAAAGAACATTCTGGTCTTTTCTGGGTTGTTAACCAATAAAATGAGAATTATGGTGAAAGTTCTAGCCCAGACGTCCTTGAACAGGCAGAAGAGAGGGCCAGAGGGGGTGGATCTGGGCTGTCTCTTGTGATAAAGAACCGTAAACTCACTGCAGATAAAGAGTGCAGCAAAGGACTGAGGAAATTCCACCTGAGTTTGTCTTGGTGAACCACCAAACTTATTTTTTTAAAAAACATTTAAATAAAAACTTTATTGATTCTTTGGAAGACATCAATAAACCATTCAATTTTAATCTGTAGTTCACGTACTAATTCATGGTATGGAAATTACCAAGTTCGTTGTGATATCAAGTTGTATGATAAAATTGAAAATGATTTATGCCCATGTATATATTGTGGGGCACAGTACCATGTACAAACTGTCCTCTTTGGGGTTTGTTTATTTATTTATTTATTTATTCACTTTACGTCATGCTCACTGCCCCCCTCCTGGTCACCTTGTCCACAATCCTTCCCCCTCCCCTTCTCCTCTGAGTGAATGGGACCCCTCCTGGGTATCCCCCCACCCTGGCATACCAAGTCTCTGCGGGGCTGGGTACATCCTCTCCCATCGAGGCCAGACAAGGCAGCCCAGCTAGAAGACCACACCCCATATACAGGCAACAGCTTTAGGGATAGTCCACTCTTCAATTGTTTGGGATCCACATGAAGGCCAAGCTGCACATCTGCTACATATGTGTAGGCATACCCATGTATGCTCTTCAGTTGGTGGTTCAGACTGAGAGCCCCAAGGGTTCAGGTTAGTTGACTCTGTTGGACTTCCTGTGGAGTTCCTATCCCCTTTGGGGCCCTTAATCCTCCCTCCTATTCTTCCCTAAGAGTCCCAAAGCTCCATCGACTGTTTGACTGTGGGTGTCTCCATCTGTTAGAGTCAGCTGCTCAGTGGAGCCTCTCAGAGGACAGTCATGCTAGACTCCTGTCTGCAAGCATAACAGAGTATCACTAATAGTGTCAGGGATTGGTGCATACCCAAGGGATGGGTCTCAAATTGGGCTGGTTATTGGTTGTCGATTCCCGTCTATGGTCCAACCCCTGTCCCTGCATTTCTTGTAGACAGAATAAATTTTGGGTCAACAGTTTTGTGGGTGGGGTGGTGTCCCTATTGCCCAACTGTGGTTCTTGCCTGGCTACAGGAGGTGACCTCTTCAGGTTCCATATCCCCAATGCTGTGAGTCGTCCCCATTGATTCTTGGGTGCCTCCCTTATCCCAGGTCTCTGTCTCGTTCTAGATATGCCCTCCACCTCCCCAACCCCATCAGCTGCAGATTTCCATTCATTCTCAGCGCCATCTGAACATCTCTCCTGTCCCTCTCCACGTCTGATCCTGACACACACACACCCTTTCCCCTCCCTGTCCCCTCTCTGACCCAGTTCCCTCCCTCCCTCTGCCTCTGTTGTATCCCCCTTCTAAGTGAGATCCAAGCATCCTCTCGAGAGCTTTTCATTTTCAGTGAGGCTCCTGATCCTTCCCTCTCACCTCTTCAGAAGGAGGAAGTGTTCTCTTCTGAAACACTGAGTCTGGAGGCAGAGACACAGCAGGGACCAAACATTTGGTGCTAACTAGCTATTAGCATTTCATTTTCCAACATGGCTGAAATGCCTTGCACTCCCTCAGGCAGCGGGTGGGCAGGGTTCCGGTTATTTCCACCGCCTGAGAGTCAGGTGTGCCAGAGTCTTCTTTTCTGGAGTCTTCAAGGCATGGATCACTCCTGTATCACTGATAGAAGCAACTAAGGCAAGAAAGACAAAAGGCTCTTGACTGTTCTTAAGATGTCAACGCAAACCAGATGCCAGCTCCTGACAGGTCCCAGGAAACGATAATTAGAGAAGAGGTTTATGCAAATGTCTGAGTGCATTGCTGGCAGCTAGAAGCCAATTCACACTGAAATGGATGATGAGGAGTCCAAACTCACATGCTTAAGAGCTCCAGTCTGGGATCTAAAAAACACCTTCACAGCATTCATGGGAGGAGAGAAGGGGAGACATACCATTAAGTCTTTTTTATAGGCCATAAAGACATTTAATAAAAATTTAATATCCACTTCTGAGGCTTGCAAATGGGTGGTTACCTCCTTACAGGACTTAAAAAAAAAATACACATTTCCATCCAAAAATTACCTTCATAATTAATTGTAAAAATACTAGAGGCATCCCATTAGAAACAGTTTAAGAGCGCTTCTTGCCACCATTGTGAAATAAAGTACAGAGGGAAGCAATTAGACAAGAGTCTAAAAGCTGCTGAGAATATGGGAAGAGATGGAACAATCATAATTTATAGATAATAAGGTTGTATTCCCAGAGAAAGCCAAAATAACAGAAAAATATTAAAACAATAAATACACAGAAGTATAGTCAGTTCTAAGTAATATGCAACAATCAGTGGCTTTCTCGTACATAAAATATAAGAAGTTGGGAAATTCATAGTTTTGAAAATCATTCGCAATAGATCAAGTCCTAAAACACCTGGAAATAGACTGAACAATAAAACTCAGGACTTGTATGAAGCCAAAGATTAGTCTGAATGAAATCCACAGGCTGAGAAGACGGCTCAGTGGGTAGAGTGCTTGCTGGGCAAGCCTGAAGATCTGAGTTCGAATCCCAGCACACACTTATACACATACATACACAAATAAACCAATGTAATTTAAACGACTTTTAATTTAGGCGAGGAATAAACCGCTGATCAGAGAGCCAAGACAATTCTTTGATCAATGGTTGTGAGGAACTTGTCTAGCCCAACATTAAAAATGCATTGGTTGGTGACAGTTCAGTAAAGCAGAATGGTTTGATAGAATAATCAAAACATAGCCCAGAGGAACAGAAATCATGATGGCTGGGACTAGTCCCCAGACAGAGATTTTAGTGTACCATACAGTGGGCATTCCTAGCTAGCAAACACTTGGGATGAGCTATCTAAAATATAAAGTTGGATGCAAATCCATTTCTCACCACATAGTGAATATCTAAGGATTTACATGGAGAGAAAAAACATAAAAACTAGTAAAAGAAAATATACACTGTTACACTGTAAGAGCCATTGGCCATTTTGAGCACAGGGAATACAGAAGGCACAAAAGAAGAGCTATGGACACAGCAGTATAAAATTCACCATTGAACTCCATTAAATGCCATTCAGAGAGTGAAAAATTACAATTTCATACTTCTATTGCAGAGAACTAATATCTTCAATATACAAAAAAAAAGCTTTTATAAATCAATGAGACGATAATATGTCAACAAAGTGAACAGAAAAGGTTCTGAACAGCCATTTCACAAAAGACAGAACACGAAAGACAATGGTCATCTTCCAACAGAAGATCCATCAAATATCTCAAAACTGAATATTTTCTTTGGCTAAAAATTAACAAGACAGAGTCAAGTGCTTCGAATACAGGCAATGCTTTTCTGGAGTTTGGCCCAGGTGGCCCATCTCCTGCTAGAACCAGAAGGAGATGGCAGGCAGAACCCCTGGTGCTCTCCCCACAGGGGTGTGCCTTGATGGATTTGCATGGGCTGAAGTTTGCTCATTTTCCACTGACTGAGGGCTCAGTTTCGAAAATGCTTTACTTCATAAGTAACAGGTGAGTCAATCAGGCAGTTAGCCAGCTTGTCCCAGAAGCTGCTGAGCAATCCCGCACAAATACACTGTGCTTGGGGTCTGGTTTGGGCTTGGTGACTAGCTGAAGGATGTGACCTTCTGCAGCTGCTGAAGAGAGAGAGCAGGGAGTGAGAGGGGTGCCTCTGCTCTGATAGGCAATTGGGCTGTGTGAACCTGGTGTGGGGCCTGGGACAAATGATTCCCAAATGAGGCCATGTCTACATGCAGGGATGAGTAGCAGGTCACAGGACAAGCAAGGCCTCAAAGGGGACATGGTGATGGTAGGTCACACCTGAAGCCACAAAGGAAGAGTCAGAGCCTAGAAAATACCCCAGGCAACTGTTAGCATAACCCAGTGACAGAGGCTTCCTCCACAGGAAAGCAAGTGAGGATCTAACAAGTTACTGCCCATTGTGTGACCTCCCCACAAGGGTGACCTTTAAGTCAGCTCAGAGCAAATGAAGCTGAAGGGTTTATTTAGGTTCCCTTGGCAACCATCTCAAAGATGTAAAATTATACATGGAAACCTTTATCATTGTTTGTCGGGGGGTTTAATTTAGACTCTCCAAAGCCAGCCTAGCCCACAGGTATGTCTGGCTGACTCAGTCTCCCTGCCACAGACAGTTTCCCAAAGAGACCACCATGGACCTATCTCCTTTCTTGATGGCCATCACCAGGATCTCCACCTTTGATCAAGACTGATTCTTCAACCAAGTTCAAAATTTATGTTTGGTAAATGCCTGCTTGAAAAATGTACAGTCTTAAAAATCAGCACCCCAGAGCGCCTTCTCTGGAAAGACAATGGGAGGAAAATGAGACCATTGGAGAAATGCGGGTCAGCATTGGAGATATATGGGTCAGCACTGGAGAAATACGGGTGAGCATCCAGCCAAAGGACTCCATGGATGCAGGCCCTTGGAACTAAAATACCCAAGTGCACATTTCACAGGCACCTTGACAGGATCTGGAATCACCATGGTGATAACCTGCTGGGCCCATGGTTGAGGATTTTAGATCCTTCACTAATATGGGAAGGTCCTTCTTCACTATGAATGACACCATCTCAAAGGCTGGGTTCCTAACTCAATAAAAAGGAGATGTGATCTGGGCACAGCCATCATCTCTCTCTGCATTCTGACTATGTGCACTATGGCTGGCTGCCTCATATCCTGCCTTCATGCCTGCTGCATCCTGACAGATGGCATCCTTAAACTGTGAGCCAGAATAAATCCTTCCTTCATTAACTTGCTTCCCTCAGATGTTACAGCAACGAGACATGTGACTAAGTCATTCTCCGAGAGTTACCAAGCTCCTCATGCCTAAGTATCACTAGGACGCTCTGTCTCAAGGGACAGTGCTCAGAGAAGTTCCCACGAGCTGTGGGATGATTCCTAATTTATCTTCATTCTTTGTGTTGCTTGAAGTGCTGTAAGCAGGCAAGCAGTGCCATCCTATAAGCCTGTAGCCATTTTTAAGTAAAAAGAATAAACACTGAAACCTTGTTAGCAGCTGACGCTCAAACGCAAATTTGTTTCTCAAAACTGCGTTTCAATGAAAGGCCAGCCTAAATAAGTATGAATGAAACCGAGAACAGACATTTCCAGATGCAGACTCTGCTCTCGCCATGTCTGATTACCTCACAGAAGCTGCTGAGGAGAGGGGAGGGCTCTGCTTGGCTCACAGTTTCAGAGAGATGTGAGTGCAACATGGTAAGGGAGGACATGGCTGTGGGAAGGCAGCCTGTGGAGAAAGCATGTCTGTGAAGAGCCATGGCTGTGGGGAAGGCATGTCTGTGGAGAGGGCATGTCTGTGAGGAGCCATGTCTGTGAGGAGCCATGGCTGTGGGGAAAGCATGTCTGTGAGGAGCCATGGCTGTGGGGAGGGCATGGCTGTAAGGAGCCATGTCTGTGAGGAGCCATGGCTGTGGGGAGGGCATGGCTGTGGTGAAGAAGCATCCACGAGAACATGTAGAGAAGACCCTGAAAGGGCAGTGAGCAGACAACACAGGCAGATGCAGGGACAGGAGTAACCACCCCTGTGTTCTACATCTGTCCCCTAAAGGCCCTACTGTCTTTGAATCCATACCAGAAATGGGGTTGGGGGGGTGGTGCTGAGCACTCACACCATTAGTCTATAGGGGACTACAGTACCACATGCTTCATGAGGACTCCCATCTTTGATTCCTGGTCCATGAAAAGACCTATCTCAGGGCTAGTTCAGCCTGTGAGCCTTCAGCAAACAGTGTCCAGCTTACTATTCATGTTGATGGGTCTGAATATCATTACACCAGCAAAATATGTGACAGCTCAACATTTCAACCTGGTCATACTGTCACCTCTTGCTGCTAAGCCCTCCAGGACCAAGGAGACCCTTGATGGGACAAGAAGTCCTCAGGCAAAGGTTTCTACAGACCTGTGACCAGTCACCCTCCCACTGGGAATTTCTAAGGGCTCAACCTTCCTCTGCATGCCTGTCACCTGCCCTCCACTGACTGAAAAGGGTTGCAGTGGCAGCCCAAGCCCAGGACAACACTTGGGGGGACAATTAGAGAAGCCAGTCCCTGTAGCCGGGACTGTTTATGTGGCAGCTGAGACAGTAACATCTGGGTTCCTAGACAACATGGGAGCAGCAAAGCGTTTGTTTAGTGTCTCCTGTGTTTTCAGAACTGCAGCTTTTTTCCCTATCATGGTGCCTGAGTAATTAGCAGCTTATGCTTGATGTCCTCCTCAGAGTTAGTTCCCAGGCTCTCCCAAGCTGAGGGGAAGCCACACATTTCTTTATTGGTAAATCTCCCCAGATTCCAGGCTCCATCCTGCAGGTTCTCTGCCCCCTGCCCCATGGACACTGTAAATACCCTGTCTCTTCCCTCTTTGCCTGATTTTCTCTGCCTGGTCTGCATGTTTGGTTTTATGAGAAAGTATGTCTCAAACATGAATCTTCCTCAGACCTGTTCTGTGGAAATACAGAAGCCCACTGAGTCAGGAGGCACGAGTGTAGAATCACAGTAACTTGAGAGGCTGACACAAGGCTTGTCAGTTCAAAGCTTGCCTGACCTGCAGAGTACATTTAAGACCAGCCTAGGCAACCAAGTGCCAGCCTGTCACAAAATAAATAAGGTGGGTGAGGATGCAGCTCCGTCCACTTGGCCTGCAGGAGGCACTAGGTTAAATCCCCAAAGCCTTGAAGAGGAAAGGGAGGGGAGGGGAGAACTTGGTGGAGGGGAGGAAATGAGAGGGGGGAAAAGGGAGGAGAGGAAGTGGGGAGGGAAAGAGAGGAAATGGGAGAGGAGGAAGTAGAGGAGGGGAGGGAGTGGAAGAAGGGAGGAAATGGGGAGGGGGAACTGCAGAGGAGAGGGAAGGAGGTGGGGAGGGGAGGAAATGGGAGGAAGAACTGGAAATGGGGAGGAAATGGGGAGGATGAAGTGGGGAAGGGAAGAGAGGAAATGGGGAGGGGAGGAAGTAGAGAAAGGGAGGGAGTGGAAGAAGTGAGAAAATGGGGGGGGGAACTACAGAGGAGAGGGAAGGAGGTGGGGAGGGGAGGAAATGGGAGGAAGAACTGGAAATGGGGAGGAAATGGGGAGGATGAAGTGGGGAAGGGAAGAGAGGAAATGGGGAGGGGAGGAAGTAGAGAAAGGGAGGGAGTGGAAGAAGTGAGAAAATGGGGGGGGGAACTACAGAGGAGAGGGAAGGAGGTGGGGAGGGGAGGAAATGGGAGGAAGAACTGGAAATGGGGAGGAAATGGGGAGGATGAAGTGGGGAGGGAGGAGATGGGGAGGGGAGGAAATGGGGGAGGGAAAAATGGTAGGGAGGAGGGAAAGGGAGAGGGGGAAGGATGACAGAAGGGGTAGGAGGAAGAGGGGTGAGGAAGGAAGGGAAGGGACCACACCCAGCCCTACACAGGAGATCCACAAGAGGAGAACAAGGACCTCTTATTTCTAGAGCCCCAAAACTGAACCTGCAGCATAAAGGACACCTCTGCATGGGGGTGAAGGCAAGCAAAGGAGCTATCTACAATTCCTTCACATGCTGGTGGCTATCCAGCCAGGCCAGACCCAGGGGATTAGCACAGAAGCCAAATATGAGCGAAGACATCCAGGAGAAGCATCTTTATTTAGACACTGACCTCGCAATGGGTTCCCAGGTCCTCTGGCTATTTATCCCACACTCTCCGTGGGACAAGGAAATTTCTGACTGGGTCATGTGATAAAGACTCTTGTGATGTTTTGCTGAATCCAACATAATCCTAACCCTAACCCTAACCCTAACCCTAACCCTAACCCTAACCCTAATCCAACATAATCCTAACCCTAACCCTAACCCTAACCCCAACCCAAACCCTAACCTAACCCTAAACCTAACCCTAACCCAAACCCCAACCCTAACCTAACCCTAACACTAACCCTAACCCCAACCACAACCCCAACCTCAACCCCTAACCTAACCATAACCCTAACCCTAACCCTAACCCTAACCCTGATGACAGAAGAGATAGGAGGAAGAGGGGTGAGGAAGAAGGGAAGGGACCACACCCAGCCCTACACAGGAGATCCACAAGCAGAGTACCAGGACCTCTTATTTCTAGAGCCCCAAAACTGAAACTGCAGCAAAAGGACACCTCTGCATGGGGGTGAAGGCAAGCAAAGGAGCTATCTACAATTCCTTCACAAGCTGGTTGCTATCCAGGCAGGCCAGACCCAGGGGATTAGCACAGAAGCCAAAACTGAGCGAAGACATCCAGGAGAAGCTTCTTTATATAGACACTGACCTCGCAATGGGTTCCCAGGTGCTCTGGCTATTTATCCCACACTCTCCGAAGGACAAGGAAATTTCTGACTGAGCCATGTGATAAAGACTCTTGTGATATTTTGCTGAATCCAACATAATCCTAAAACTAACCGTAACCCTAACCCTAACCCTAACCCTAACCCTAACCCCAACCCAAACCCTAACCTAACGCTAACCTTAACCTTAACCCTAATCCCAACCCTAACCTAACCCTAACACTAACCCTAACACTAACCATAACCATAACCCAAACAACAAACCCCAACCCGAACCCTAACGTAACACAAACCCTAACCCTAAACCTAACCCTAACACTAACCCCAACCCCAAACCCCAACCCCAAACCCCAACCCCAACCCTAACCTAACCCTAACCCTAACCCCAACCACAAACCCAAACCCAACCCGAAACCTAACCCTAAACCGAACCCTAACCCCAACCACAACCCTAACCTAACCCTAAACCTAACCCTGACCCTGACCCTGACACTGACCCTGACCCCGACGCCAACCCAAACACTAACCTAACCCTAACCCTAACCCTAACCATAACCCCAACCCCAACCACAACCCTAACCGTAACCCTAACCCTAACCCCAACCCCAACCCTAACCTAACCCTAACCCTAACCCTAACCCAGCAACAAGAACATTGCAGTCCCCAGAGAAGATCCATGGAACAGAGGCTTCAGAAGCCAGGGACAAAGACCAGCCAAGTTCTGGGACACTTGGAAGTAGACCCGTGCTTGTCAATGGAGGAATTGTGCCCAGACCCCGAGGGCAGTAGATAAAGACCATCACCACCAGCTTTTCTCAGCCTCCAGTCCAGGATCACTTGGCCCCATCACCTTGGGCTATATCCAGGCAGAACATAATGGCAAGAATCATGTGGCAGAGCCAAGTTACATATCTCATGAAAATAGGAGACAAAAAAAAGAGAAGAGAAATGGCAGGGATCTTAATACCCCAGCCAAGGGCACCCTTTGTTAAACACACACACACACACACACACACACACACACACACACACACAATGCATGGCTTCACCTCTTTATATTCCCTAGGAGCACAGCTAGGGACCAAGTCTCCAGCACTTGAGATTTAGGGGGGGGGGCACTCCAGACACAAAATATACCAGGCATGTGAGAACCCTCCCTGCTGGACAGAGGTCAAAGATTCCAGGAGTAAAACAGAGCCAACATGGGTATAATGGGAGCTGAATTGGAGAAGGACGGGCAGACTGTCTAGGAGAGAGATGCGAGTCCAGGGGAGTTTACATGACAACAGAGCACCCAGGTACTTCCAGTCTCTATGGGTCAGGCTGTGCTCCACTTGACTTCAGGACCAAGGGCATGCATGAGCTCAAAGGCAGAGGAGCAGAACACAGGGCTTGAACTGGCATAGAGAACGGGATCTACTCGAAATCCATAATACTGGGATATCCCAGTGCTAGCTGCATGTCTCATTGCTATGACCATTACCTGACAGGCAGCAGTATAAGCAAGGGAGGCATCCATTTGGCCAAGGGTTGGGGGAAGTCTGGGCAGCAGGCATGTGAGGCAGCTGGCCACACATCCACAGTCAGGAAGCAGAGAGATGAATGTTGGTGCTCGGCTCCCTGGCTCTCTTTCTTCCCAGTCAAGGGATGTCGCCATCCACATTTAGAGCTGCTCTTCCCACTTCAATTGGCCCAGTCTAGACACTCTGTCACAGACATGCTGAGAGATTCATCTCCAAGGCCACTCACTCCAGATCCTGTAGGTTGATATTAATGTTAACCGTCACAGCACCATAGCAGGATCTAGGCAGCCTGTCTTCACAGCCACTGCAGGTCCTCCACACCTCTCCTCTCCTCTCCTCTAAGGCTTCCAGTTGGCCAGTGAAGGAGAGAGGATACAATTCAGGCTACACAGAGTAGGACCAAAATCCATGGAATGACAGGACTCCTAGTCTCAACCCCTTGGGAAGCCATAGTTGCACAGATCACCTCAGAACTCCTAGAGAGTCAGCTTCCCCATAGCCTGAACCCTCAGGGCAGCAGGCCGGCATGTGCCATCGCAGGTGTGTGCCATCCCCCTCCCCCACTTGGAGCCTTACTGATACCCTGGCATCAAGCCCTTTTCAGTGTCTCCACCTTCTCTCTAGGGGTCTGCACAGGGTGGCGCAAGAGGCAAGGTTCACCATTCAAAATCAGCTCTGACCAGAAGGGTCACCCTTCCCCCACCTCCTACCTCCGCATACTATCACCAGTTCAAAATGTATTTCCAACCCAAAATAGCCATGGGGCTATAGGCAGCTTGATCAGGTGATGGCCCACAAAGCTGTGCTCATCCTTGCCTGCTCAGCAAGTCTCAACACATCTATTCAGCGGTTCCAGATGTTTCACTGAGAGCCCAGATCCCTCTCCCCAGCCCCTGGGCCCAGGAGATGGGGACAGCTGCCCCAGCCCGTGGTTTGCTCCCCACCCTGCCTTCTGGCACACAGTTAAACAAATTAAATAAACCTATTTGAGCTCATTTGTGGTTTGTGGGTTTTCCTGGTTGGCCTGACCTTGCTGAGTACCTCCAAAACACAAATTCTATTAGGGAAAATGATTTCAGAGTTTTAAACTTTTCCCTGCCCAGAGCGCCATGGTTTTAATTAACAGCCTCACAAGCTACTCTCCTGGCAGTCGCACAGGGCAGGCCTAAGGAGGACCACCGAGGAGGCAGCCAGCAGATTGTGTTTGCCTTGATTCTGCCAGATAGGAAGCTGTGGCTCAGCACAGAGAGCGCACACACTGTGTTCAGGCCAGAAGCATCTAAGCATCCTCCCGTCTTCTGGCAGAACTCGAGCTGAGGCTGGCAGGTTCCGCTCTGTGGAGTTGGACAGAAGACGAGTGGTACCCACACTCCTCCTGCTCTGCTTCGGAAAGGCTGCAGAGAAACCCATACAGGCCAGCCAGCACACTGGCAAGCCGCATCACAGGCCTCCCAGGCGCAGCTCCAGTACCAGCCCTGAGAAACCCATCAGCGTGACTCTAATTAATCACAAATTGTATACAGCAGGGCTGGTACCACTCAAGAGGTAGAGTGCTGTATTCCAGCCCGAAGCTCCCAGACAGGGTCTTCTCCATCCACTCACTGGACACACTGGACTGCATCCCGGGACCTGTCTATCCAGTTCCTTGTAGTGACTGGAGATGGCAGAGGTTTGTGGTTCCAGATTCTTCTGGATTCTCAGATCATATGAAAATTTAGGACCGCTAGCAAGACAAAGACACCTTTGTTACATAAGCATTGAAATCCCTAGAAACCCTTCAGAGAGCAAATTTTCAGACACCAGAGAGCTGACTCTTTTGCAAAGTGGTAGAAGGATGGGAGATGCTGTCCCAAGCTGTCTGACGACCCACAGCCAGGCTCCTCCCAGGCCATCCTAAGATCTACAGCCAGGCTCCTCCCACAGCCAGGCTCCTCCCAGGCCATCCGGAAAAACCAGAGAGGCTCCCAACCATCCCCAAAGCACACTGGAATGCTTACAGGTGACACGGGGAGGAGTTTTGCGTAATGAAAACTTTTAAAATGCCCTCTGTCTTCATCAGGCAAATTCACAGGGGTGGGAGTGGCTTAATGCACAGGACATAAGTGCACAGAACGGAATTAGGTGCGAATCATGCGTTTCCTGTACACAAAAGCAACACAGGCTTAAAGTAGGAGCAGGCCAGATCCAGGTTGGGAGTGTCTCCTGTATGTTTGCACCCCCCAGGAACAGTCCTGGGTGTCATCAATGTCTGAACACAGAAAGAGGAGGGGACTGAGGTGTCTGAATGAAGTGGTCACTTGGAGTCATTTATGACGGTTGGACTGTGCTTCTTGAAATAAAAAGGGTCAGAAGCCCAGGTGTAGGTCATATCAGAAGGGACCAAGATGACACCTGGGCCCCTAGGAAGCCCAGGTTTGCAAGGTGTGCCGCAGACACCAGGAAGCTGAGCGTTAGCACACACCCCTGCTGCCATGTCACTCCAGCTCACTTTTCCCCTGACACTCACGTACTCCCTCATGTCCCCCCCCCCCCCAGATGGTTCACAGCTAGATCTTAGTTTGGGGAGGGACTGCCAGCTCCTGAGGTGAATGAGTTTCCTGTCTTTTCAGTGTAGTTGATTAATGGAGGCAGCTGGAGCTAACGGGTATCCCTGTGCATTCTCAGGACAAGGTGGATCTGCCCTATTGCCCAGGTCTTTACCCTGTGTGCCTGAAGCAGGTCCTAACCACCTCCCATCACCACACCCGACTGATATGGCCCTGCATGGATGAAGCTCAGACACTCAGGTCTCCAGTAAGACTGGCTTTTTATTTTATTCATTTTTCAGTACTGGGAACTGAATTTAGGGCCACCTGCTCTGTCACTGAACTATATCCCCAGCCCTCTTTGTATCTTTGATTTGAAACTCACCATGCCTTTGTCCCAGCCTTCCTGGGAGCTGAAGCCACAGGCCATACTCCCATGCCAAGCTGAGGCTTATCCTTCAGTTCTGCCTGTTCTTCACATGTGAGATCATCCATGCCTCTATACCAGCCCTAACCTTGCTTCTTTCTCTTCTAAGGGACTGTAGAGAGTTAAAGGAGGCCACCCCTGTGCCCACCTGCAGCCATCAGCAGCCCACAGAGATCCCAGCCTTCTTTCTGCCTGCTGGCGCTTACTGTCTCATGGTGGGAAAGTTAGAAGTATCAGGGATACCCTACCTAGAGGGGCACTGATCGAGAAAGCATCAACCCTGTTTCCTGTCCTTAGGCATTGATTCTGACATGTGTGGATGCAGACTCTCTCAGTCCACTGACCTTCAGGGAACTGAACTCTGGGTTCTCAGGAGTTCTGTCTTCTATAACACTTCGCAGGCCACAACCCATATTAACCACTTGCCCTTGAATCCTTGTCCCAGGATCTACTTTGGGGGCTACAATGAGAGGGTAAACACATATCAACTACACACGTAGCCATCGGCAAATGTATGAGGAAGGTAAAGAGGAGATATATGTGAATGCGTGTGTGTGTATCTCTGTGTGTGTACAGGAGTGTGCATATGTTTATGTGTACACATGTGGGCATATGTATATTTTCAGATGTGTATATGAGAATGTGTGCATGAGTATATATATGTGTGAGCATGCCTGTGAGGTGGTTTGAATAAAAATGGCTCTTATAGGCCCATAGGCAATGGCACTATTAGGAGGTATGGCTTTGTTGGAAGAGGTGTGGCTTTGTTGTAAGAGGTGTGGCCTTGTTGGAGGAGGTGTGGCTTTGTGTGAGGAGGTGTAGCCTTGTTGGAAGAGGTGTGGCCTTGTTGGAGGAGGTGTGGCTTTGTTGGAGGAGGTATGGCTTTGTTGTAAGAGGTGTGGCCTTGTTGGAGGAAGTCTGGCTTTGTTGGAGGAGGTATGGCTTTGTTGTAAGAGGTGTGGCCTTGTTGGAGGAAGTCTGGCTTTGTTGGAGGAGGTATGGCTTTGTTGTAAGAGGTGTGGCCTTGTTGGAAGAGGTGTGGCCTTGTTGGAGGAGGTGTGGCTTTGTTGGAGGAGGTGTGGCTTTGTTGGAGGAGGTGTGGCCTTGTTGGAGAAAGTGTGTCACTAGGGGTGGGCTTTGAGATCTCAGAAGCTCAAGCCAGGCCCAGTGACTCACTGGGTCTTTCCGTTGCCTGCCAGTCTGGATGAAGAACTCTCAGCTACCTCTCCAGCACCACGTCTGTCTGCATGCCACCGTGCTTCCTGCCTTGATGATAATGGATTAAACCTCAGAACTGTAAGCCAGCCCCAGTGAAATGTTTTCCTTTATAAGAGTTGTGGTGGTCATGGTGTCTCTTCATAGCAATGGAAACCCTAAGACAGCGTGTTTGCATGTATATATGTGAATATGTATAAGGGCATGTATACACGAACACATATGTATTTGTGTGCATGTATGTGATATGCATGTGTGCACATGAGAGTGCATGTGTGCATGTGTTCATTCATACACGTATATTAGTACATGCATATATGTATATATATGTATATGTGCAAATGTGTTTGTATGCATATGTATACATGTGTGTCTGTGTATAAATTATGTGTATATGTGAGTAGGCACATATATATATATTTACATGTGTTTGTATTAGTATGTGTGTATGTATATATGCATGCATACATGTGTGTGTGTGTAACTGTGTATGCATGTGTATGTACATGTATAAACATGAATGTGTGGATCATGCCTTGGATGTTCACACTGCTATAAAAAAATAGACACATAATGAATGTAGAAACATACATGCCACAGTTCTGAAGGTTGGAAGCTGAAGCCAGTGCCTCCATCTCCGAGATGGCCTTTATGCCTGCTTCCTCAGAGGAGGCCAGTGCTGTGTCTGCGCATGTCAGAAGGCAGACCACACAAAGGTCAAAGTCAGCTCCCTCCAGCTCACCTGGGGTCATTGATCCTGTTGGTGAGGGCTCTGCCTTCCTGACTCAACCGCCCTTTAGTCCCCACTTTGTGATACCATCACATCGAGGTCTAAGCTGCAAAGTACCAATTGTGGAGGGGCATACATATTCAAACTGTAGCAGTCTGTGTGTGCATGCAAACGTGTGTACTAAAGGATGCATATCCACATGCATGTATGTACTCTTTATGGATCTGTATAGTTGTGTGCATGCACACTGTATGACTGTCTATGCTATATAATTGTATACAGTATGGTGCAGAGGTAGATGAGAACATGTGATGGGTCTATGAGCGTGCACATCCAGACCCACACAGACCTGTGTACACACACATGTATGTAGCAAGTATAGCTGTAGATAAGATATACATGACCATACACATGGGTTTGCTTTTAGTGCTAGGGATGGAACCCAGGGCCTCACAGATGAGAGGCAAGCAAGCACTCTAATACTGAGAAATAGCTCCATCCTTGTATCTGTTATGGATGCATGAGTATACATATATGACATCAGCATGTACCTATGCACACACGTATGTTTATATATGTTTTGTGTGTATATGCAGGCACGAGTGTACATGCAGATGTGTGTATACATATGTATATGCATGTGCATATATGTATACACACATATGTGTATCTTGACATGTGTGCTCAGATACATGTCTATGTGTGTGCATGTGTGTGCATGTGCGTATGTGTGTGTGTGTAATGGCCTGAAAGAGCCACCCATGTGTCTGTGGCAATCCCTTGTTTGAACACTTCGTCCCTGTCCACCGGCCATGTCCAGCCTTCTGCTCTGCCTTCCCCTGGCCTCACCCCACTTCATCCCTGCTCTGGCTCCTTTTCCTCATGCTTCCTCTCACTTCCACTCAAGACGAGGCCTCAGATTGGAACCGCTCACAGCTGCCGTGAGCGTCAACAGCTGCTCTGAGTTCCAAGGCATGAAGCAGGGGCCACAGAAGGAAGCGAAATCCCCACCCACTTAACGGCTTAATGAGGACTTGAACCTGAGCCCGGGAGGAATTGTCAGTGTGACTATTTGCTTGGATGTGGAGGACGTGTCTGGGCTTTCAAACCTGCCCCAGGGAGGAGCCAGAACAAGCTGGAAGTGAGGAGATGGAGATGCTTGCAACCCTGTCTGCCCCCAGCTTCCCTGGGAGACCCTGGAGGCAGGTGTGCAACTTCACAAGGCCAGGCATGTGCAGGGAGCATGCTGTCAGCGGAAGCACATGGAGTCCTCTGTGTAGTCCCTGCCACCCTGGGGAATGCAGTCCTCCTGCAAGAGGCCACTCAAAAGAGGAGGTCTTCAGGGCTCATGAGCCAAACCAGCAAGGACCGACCACATGAAATGGCTGTCTGACTACTGAGTGATTCCCATTCTCTCTAGACAGGACTCCCCTACCTGCCCTGCACTCACACCCCCTTGTTCCTCCCAGGACAGATTTTCTGGTCAGCTACCTACCCTCTACTCTAGTTGATCAGCATGAGGAGCTCCAGCTGTCTGGTGTGAGCCCATGCCCTCCCTCTGCCTGTAATGCTCTCCACAGCTCCTCTAGGACCCAAGCCTCAGTCTTCCCTCCTCCCATAGATGCTCCCCCACAGTCTCTCTCTCCATGTTTGTTTTCTTGCACCAGGCACCCGTCTACTCTGCTTACTTGTCTTGCATACTCACCTACTGGATGTTTTCTTTCTACCTGGTTACAACGCAAACCCCCATGAACGTTATGCTGTGTCCTCTTGGAAGAGAGCAAGGTGCCTGGCAGCTAGCTGCTCACTAGATTCATTTGGATTCAGGAACATTACACTAGACAGGCACATACTGTCTCCACCCACATCCCTGGCCATGAGGCATAAAACAAACACATGTCCATATTCAGAGCTCAGAGAGGGAACTCCAGTCTTACACAGAGTGATCTGACAACTGTGATGTCAGTGCCAGTGGTGACATACCTGGTAGTGAGACCTCCAGACCAGGGCCCTTTCGGAATGAAAGATGGCTCTCATGCGGGAGGTTTCCATAAATAGTTCTCGTTTGATTTCTGTTGCTGTGATAAAGCCACTGACAAAAGAGCAAGTTGGGGTGGGGGTGGGGGTGTTAAAAAAATGGCTTAGTGTTTAAGAACACTGGCTGTTTTCCTGGGGCACTTGGGTTCAATTTCCAGCACCTGCATGAAGGCTCTTATTTAGAACTCAGGTCCCAGGGAATTCAGATCTCTCTTCTGGCCTCAGGCACCAGAATATGATGCACAGCCAAACACGCAGACAAAACAGCCATACACATAAAATAAGTAACTCTTTTTAAGGCAGCTTTAGCTCACAAGTTCAGGTTACATCTGCGCAGTGTGGGGAAGTCAAGGCAGAAGCAGATGGTCACATCAGATCACAGGCAGGATCAGAGAGAAATGTTTGCTAATGCTCTTTCTCTATGCTTAGCCCGGTAGCTCCTGCCTAGAAAATGGTGCAGCCCACACTGGGTTCGTCTTACAATCCCCCACAGACATGCTCACAGACCAGCCTGATCTGATTCCTGCTTGGGACTCTCTCCCTCCTCCCCCCACCACCTCCGACATTCTAGAATGTATCAAGTTGACAAAGCTAACCTCCACAACGCTCCAGACAGAATTTCTCTAACGAGATGGGCAGGGCCAGGCTCGGTTCCTGGCTTACTTCTGCCATCTGCTGGTCACTAGTTGAATTGCACTGGAGACGCTCGCTTCCACTCTGCTCTTTCTCTAGGAGAGACTCAAATATCCTCTGTCTCCATCAGGGTCCATCCATCTGGCTGAATCAAGATGAAGTGAGACAGACTCTAAACTCTACTCATGTGCAGTAGAGATATTTATAACTTGTCTCGAGGTCTTAAGATTTTCCCATACTTTGTATCTATTAACTGGAATTACACTTAATACTAAACCTATGAGTCTGGATGATTTAGACACAGAAAGTTTGAATAAAATTTCCAGTGTCACATGGCTACAGCATGATGCAGCTGACCTTTGACTTTGGGGAATTTGGGAGCACTCTTTACCCATAACCTCACAACTGGCGCTGGGTCTGAGAGGCCACCAGAGGCCACTTCAGCAAATCATCTTTGAGCACTGGAAACCACTCCGCCATTCAGAGCTTCTACTCTTTATTTTCAGGAGGTTGGGGCTTGGGTTCTTCCTGGGCCTACCTAAGCCGTCAGAGGATAGTGTAGGGAGCATATGCGCCAGGGTGAACACCTGATGCCCCTGGAGCCTCTGAGCTGTCTCTAAGACTCAACTCCCCTCTCATAGGTGTACTGAGGGAAAGCTCCCAACACTGATACAAACGATTGTATCATTTGATTTGAAACGATTCAAACAAGGCTCTGAAGAAGTCCTGCAAGAGACAAACCCACTTCCCTTCCTCAGCCTAACCAACCCTATGACTAGAACCACCTTGGGCCTCACAGCTCCATCTTCAAATTGTAGGGCTATCACCAGCCAGGCTTTCCTGCAGATGTGACCTCTGACCCACCAAGAGTAGGGTCCAGCAAGAACCTGAGGTGTCCTGCCTTGAGCTCATGGCTCCAGATCCCACACATCAGTGGTTCTGACTTTGAGGTATTCCGACACCTGTCTCCGGGACCTGGGATCCAGCGCTTCCCATCTGGATTCCTGAGTCAGCCTCATGGACCATAAGACAGTTTTTAATAATTTTGTCATTTTCCTCCATTTTCAGCACCAGCAGACATGAAAACTCCATTTCCTGGATTTTCAGCACCAGCAGACATGAAAACTCCATTTCCTGGTTTTTTTGGGTTTTTTTGGTTTTTTTAGGTATTAAATGGCTTCTGCATCGCATTACAATGTCGACATCAATCTGGTTGTTTGTAAAGCAGACTCATGTTACCAGGGCCTGAAGAGACTTGACCCCACTGTGTCAATGTGGGGTCACTGAGGAACCTAAGCCAACTTGGTGGCGCTGGGTGTTAAGGTCCACTTCCATTTCACAAGACACAGGGTATAGCAGTAATGCAGTGTAGCTGAGGGTCAGGTTGGATGTGAACAGAGACCACAGCTTCCTGCTGGGTCAGCCTGACGATGAGGAAACCAGCTACCAGCCTCCCCGGCCACAGAGTGATGGGGAGGAAGTGAGTCATGGAGGAGTGGCTGACAGAGGACCTCACTGCAGAGCCAGGTCAGCAGGTAGGGGAGGGTGTAAGGTTCAAGGCAGGAAAGCCATTGAGAAGCCAGGACTTAGTAGGGTACACAAATGGGAGGTGGAGACACTGGCCACAATAATTTCAATAGCCAAGGTAAATGGCTGGATGGGACTTAGTGTGATCTGTCCGCTGCAAGTGCAAACACCCATGAGACCCCTGTGTGGCCAAGGCACACCCATTAAGTACCATTCTCACCCTATAAATGAGGGGTCCAGGTCACAGAGAGGCTGAGTAACTTGCTCAAAGACACACAGCAAGGAAATAGCTCTGGAGATAGAGTCCGGAGCAGGACAAATAGGTCCCTGTTCTTGGTTGGCTGTGGACAGAAACATTAAAGGTAAGTCTGGGCTATACCTCTTGACCAGGGCTGTCACCAGAAGCAGCAGCCTTGAAGATGAGCAGTGATCTTGTCCGGTTGGTCACAGAGCCTGTCAACAAGGGGGCAGACTCTGCAGGGCCAAATGGGTGCATGCAGTTTTCACATACATTAGCCGTGATGCCAGTGGTCTATTGGGTCCCTGCCCAAGTCCATCAGCCGCCTCAGCAGCTGCTGTAGCAGGATGGAGAGCCTCACATGCAGGCAGAGCACTGATCCCACGTTCTACACTTGGTTCAATGTGTGGCATTGAACCGAGGGTCTCTGGCACACATGATAAGCACCAATTCCCAGCTTACCACCACATCCAGTCCCAGGGATCTGACGGCCTCTTTTGGCTTCTACAGGAACCAGGCACAGACATACATGATTAATTCACAGACATGTATACAGGCAAAACACCTACACACATGAAAATCACTTTTTTAAAAAAAATAGTGAGATAGGGTCTCACTAAGTGGCCCAGCTTGGCCTTGAACTTGTAATCCACCTGCCTTAACCTGGACCAACAGGCTTGCACCACCATAATATGTTGTTGTTGTTGTTGTCATTGTTGTTTTTTTAATGGATACTTGTTTATAATGGTTAATTAGCAAATTACTTTTGAAGAGGGGAATGGATGCCAAGCAGACTTCCCACTGTTGATCCCAGAGAGAAGTCAGAGAAGCCACAGGGGACAGACTCCTAAGTCTTCCCACAGCCTGCAGGATGGGTGCAGAGTGCTGCAGGACATGCACAGTGATTGTGGCATGCCTGAGGAAGTCTGGGTCTCACATAACTTTCTCAAAGGTTCTGATGATACATTCTCGGAGGACGTGCAAAGTGGAGAATTATAAAAGATCATGAGGGAGAGCACTGAGCAATGCACCGTGCACGTTTTATGGAACTTCTTCCTAGTCGTTTATACTCATACAGACATTTTAGGTTTTGACAAAACTAGAAACACATAAAAATATATTCTCATATTCCCCTTACGTTTTTATTGTTAGCAGTTATAGTTTGGTTGTGAAATGCTCCCCACGGGCTTGTGTTTGAACACTTACTTGCTCCTCAGCTGTGGTGCTGGGGTTTGTGGGGGAGTGGGGAGGGCTGTGGAGCCTTCAGGATTGTACCTGGTGCTTTTGTTGAGAAGAGATTGGGAGATCTGCCTAATAAAGCTGTCTTTTCCAGCTGATCCTGGTGGTGCAGGCCTGTCATCTGAACTCCTGGGGAGACTGAGGCAGGAGGATGGCACCATTGGGACAACTTAGTGAGATCCTGTTTCAAAACAGAAAGTTCAAAAGGGGTGCTCTGTAGGACCCAGGTTTGGCTCCCAGCACCCACATGACAGCTTACAACCATCTGTAGCTCTAGCTCCAGGGGATTAGGCATTTTTTTCTGGAAGACTAGGTCACAAGGCACACAGTGCATAGATATACATACAGGCAAAACACCCATAGATATACAAAAATAAAGGCAAAAATAAACGTTTAAAAATGGAACTGGAGACCACTGAGCATCTCAGTGGAAGAGTACTCACCAGGCATGTGAGTAGTCCTAGTACTTCTAGTACTACGTAAATAAACATCTTTATTTCAAGGCAAAAGTTATTTTTCAGGAATAAATGAGGGAACTAACAGTATTTGCGTTGCACTGACACAGCCAGGTCCTTGCAGATGCTGCATGGGTGAGCGGGAGACACAAGAGGAAGCTGCAGTGCTTTGCGGACAGGGCAGGTCTTTGTGCTCTATCACAGCTGCAGACGTCCCTGTCATTAGACAGGCAGCTGGCCTTGTAAAAGTAGATTATATTGCCCTGCTCCAATTGTTGTCTCCATGACTCAGGGCCTCTGTCTGCTAACCCAAGCCTAGTCCTGGAAGCTAGCCTTAGTATAATCTAATCTAGGCCTAGAATGTTTCCAGTCTCTGAGACCTGCTGCTGAATAAGCTCCCCCTTTCTAATTCTTTCTGATCTCTGGCTAGCTGGATGGTTCAAATCAGCTGTTCTGGCTCAAGCTCCTCTCCAAGCTGACTGATTCAATCTGGCTTCTCTCTCTGATTGAATTGCTCTGCTTGACCTCATAATAACTTTGGCAATCTGTTCTAATCTTCTGACTCCTTCTCATTCTCTGGCTTGTTCTGTCTTCACCTGTGTCTAGCTTGTTTTCTCTTCAACCTACCTCTGTATCACTGTCCTGGTAAAACTGCTCCCTCCTCCTCCTCCTCTTCCTCCTCTTCTTCCTCTTCTTGTTTTTCCTCCTCCTCCTCTCAATCTTCCTCCTTCTACTCTTCTACCTCTTCCTCCTCCTCCTCCTCCTTCTCCCCCTCTCTCTTTCCCTCTCTCTCTCTCTGCACTGCTCCCTTAAGTAGCTTCCCTTTCCTTTATCTTCTCTTGAGAGTTGGGCAGATCCTATGCTGTCAAATCTTTCTCTGATTCGTCACTTTGTCTGCCACTCAATTAGAGATCACTTTCAAACATAGGTGTTTCCATCTACAAACTAATGTTACCTTTATTGTTTGGGATTAAAGGTGTGTGCTAAGGGCTGAGCCACACCACAACTAGAAACAGTTTTGTTTTGTTTTGTTTTTCAGTACATAACACAATCTTGGGTTTTACAAATGTGATCAAATATCCTGCAGCAAGGGCTTGGGCAAACCCAGTGACTACACATGAGCATCTACTTACAAAGTCCAAGGGGGGTGTGTGGGTATATTACTAGGATCCAGGCCACTGACTCAGTGACTTATCTCCAGAATGAACCCTGCTGATTGAGCCCATCAAAGCCTGAATGTGGACTGGCTCCCGGAACCACGAAAGTGCCCCATGTAGTCCAGAGAGGACTGATTCATCCCAGCCACACAATATCCACAGACACCACAGACAGAGCAGTGCTCCACAGACCTCAGGAGACAAACAACATTCTATGCCTGGGATTGCCCAAGGGACTCTTGTGGTCTCAGACCCAAAACAGGGCTAGCAGTGAAGGCTATGCTCACCCCATCTGTGGTACTGTGAGGCCGGCCCCTGTCAGAAAGACTCTGAGGCCCATAACAAGGGCAGCCACAGGTAGAAACCAGAGACAAGGCCAAGACATTATGCTGCACAGGCAAACTAGCATGGTTCTGTAACGGCATGTGTGCACATAAAGGAGAAAAGGAGTGGGCTCAGCCAACAGAAGGTGTCGGGTGGACTCGGGCTGTGAGTTGTCAGATCCTCTGATCAAAACAGGGAGTATGTCTCTGTCACTGTGCATACAGAACTCTATGCCTGCAAGTCTTGAAATGAGCTGTCAAAAATGAGAATTCAAAACAAAGCAAAACAGAGGGCTTAAAGCAAATGTAGAGGCAAGAGTCCCATCAGCACCAGCACCATGATGCACCGGCAGCTCAAAAGGATGTGCCCACAAAGGAGCCAATACCTGCCCACAGCTCCGGAGTTCTCCCACAGCCAGAGATTAGAGACAGGAAAAAATACTATGTTTAGTCAAGTCACATGCACGTTTCCTGGACCAATCACTGGATCCTGGACCAATGGGACACGCTGATTGGCTAGTTTGGATCATGTGGCTGCAGGCTACTGGAGACCCTAGAAAGAAGAGAATTTGGTCTTCACAGAGAGATCACCAGTGTTGGGCAAGCAGAAAAGACAGAATGGGAAGAAGAGGAAACAAATATTTGCCAACCACTTCTCTCCAAGCAGTTAGTGCCTATAAATTTCTCCCGTTAAAGCTTTGTGACCTGACCCTGATATTTTGCCCATAGTTTTAACTGATTAAAAGCCTTGAAGCAATATCAACCTGAAGCCCTTCAATCCTACACACACATCAGTCTTTCAGGGGGTTACAGGTGTGAATGGGCCCCGAAGGCTCACGGATCACGGGGATATCCTCCTCAGGGATAACCTGCAGGCTGTTGTCCAGTGAGGATTCTCTTTAGAGATTCATAGGCATCCTTTGTCTTGCTATGAAAACCTGTTATGCATCCCTGTCATAGGCCAGACACCATGTTAAAGCCTCAATCCTGGACCACAGAGAAGAGCTGCCCAGCAACCTGGACATGATTGTTATTTTGAAATTCAGAAAGGTTTTGATGGTGAGGAACTTAGTTCCCAAGTTTAGACACCCATGTGGTCAAGCTTCCAGGAGTGCTAAGGTTGTACCTGTAAGAACAAACTGGTGAAAACCTGTAAGAACAAACTGGTGGGGAGCTCCTTTGGTGTACATGGCTTCAGCTTTCTAGGGTGGAGCTGTGTCTTCCTCAATAGCATGTCTATACAGGATGGGATATTGCTGATGCCCTCATGTCTACCTGAGTGGTGGCTTCACAAATGGACCTGGCTACTCATGAGCAAGTCCTGATCGATACTGGAGGGGAGGGCATGGCATCAAGTCACTGTACTGCTGAGAATTTATGGGTAGATTATATACAGGTCATTCAGCAGACTCCCAACAGGACCATTTTACCCCCTGGAAAATATTGTAAGTGCCTTGGAGACATCTGTGGTTGTCACACAGATGAGAGGAAGGTATTACTGGCTGGGGAGGCTGCTGTGTGCCCTCTGACACCCACATTGTCCCTAAAATAGTTATCAAACTACAAGTGCCGATGCCAGATTACTTCGGAGCCCCCTGAGCCTGTCAGCCTGGTGAGTGTGGTGGCTGCTCTTGGTTGTCAACTTGACAACATCTGGAATTAACAGAAGCAGCCGGATGTACGTGTGAGGGAATTTTCTTGATTGGATCACTCAGGATGAGAAGATCCACCCTAAATCAGGATTATTTTAAATTGGAAGAGCCACTTTAAATCCAGATGAGAAGATCAACTGTAAATCTAGGCACACCTTCTGGACACGGATGAAAGAAGGAAGCACTGGCTCTTTGTCTGCCTGACCTCACACTTGATGGGTAGTGTATTCCTTCACTGGCATTAGAGCCGACATCCCCAGGATTCCAATGTATAGTCAAAACCAGCTAAGATATTCAGCCTTGTGGCCTGAACAGCTATTAGACCCTAGGTCTTCCTATCGGGAGACAGCCATTGTTAGGCTTGCTGGAGCATATGAGATCTGTTTCTCTAGAGAACCCTGACATGCAATGTCTAATACACAGCCTCGGTAAGATGAACGTGACAAGGTACCAAAGAGATGGCTCGATGGTTAAGAACGCTTGCTGCTCTTGGTTCAGTTCCCAACACCCATGTTGGGCAACTCAAAAACAATCTATAACTCCAGCGCCAGGAGCTATGACTGTCTTCTGGCCTGTGTTGGCACTGTACTCATGTGTACATATATACACATAGGCAGGCACACAGGCATACACATTTAAAAATTCTTAAAATGAACCTAAGAGAGCACCTGCTACCTTACCACCAGCAACCCCATTATAGTAGAGACACTTCCCGCTGTCAAATCCAGAGGTTATCTTTGTCCCTCCTTGGTGCACTGTTTGTAGTCCACCTGCAAGGTCTCTCTACTTGTTACGGTTTGTATATGCTTGGCCCAGGGAGTGGCACTTTTAGAAGGTGTGGCCTTGTTAGAGTAGGTGTGTCACTGTGGGTGTGGGATCCTCATCCTAGCTGCCTAGACATCAGTATTCTGCTAGCAGCCTTCAGATGAAGATGTAGAACTCTCAGCTCTGACTGCACCATGCTTGTATGGATGCTGCCATGCTCCTGCCTTGATGATAATAGACTGAACCTCTGAACCTGTAAGCCAGCCCCAATTAAATGTTGTCCTTTTAAGAGTTGCCTTGGTCACGGTGTCTATTCGCAGCAGTGAAACCCTGACTAAGACACTACTCATAATGATGCAGCATCTCCAAGCTCCCCTGACCCACTGGATCAGGGCTCTTTGGTCCATGGTAGCAAGTATTAGATTGGACTATTGTCTCTTAGCTGCCCTATGGCTGACTTCCTGATCAGCCTTCACCTGTAGTCTAGCCCCTCGATCAGCCTGTCCTTCAGAATCCACGCAAAGTAGCCCAGCCACACAGAGTTCTCTGGGCCAGTTTTTCCTCTCCAGAATGCTACTATGGATGCAAAGTGGGGGTAGGGTGGCTTGTGCTCTCCTGTGTCCTCAAACCCATCCTTCCACTTCACTTGGTCCCTCATGTCACATCTCCCCGTCCACATCTCTGCTGTCTACACACTGCTCTATCTTGGCCTTGGTGTGAATGTGGGGCTGTCTTGTGTCCTCAGCCCATCACCCAGTGGGGTTCCTACTGACTTGGAATGCACACAGGGTCACCATGGGGTAGGAAGGACACAGTGAGGGGAATCCACGGCACCACAAGTCAGACCTCCAGCCACAGCCCTCAGTCACAGAGCCACACCTTTCAGGCCCTGCTCCCCTGGACCCACCCCCATTGCCAGCGTCCCATACTCTGCTCATATGTGTCCATGGGCTCACTCAAATCACAGCTGTGGATATCTCCAACCCAAGGAGTAGAAACAGAAGACACACCTATCTGTAGGACAAGGTGACCTCCTTTCCCAGATGCCATTGTCCCTTGCCAGGCAGCACCCTATAATTCACATCTGGGGTGTTTTCTTATAAGAATACCTAGTGGGCTGGTGAAAGCTCTTTCACTTCTTAACTGGTGCAGTCTGGTTCACAGGATAGGAACCACTCCATCCTAACACTACTGGTCGGATCTCTGCCCTGGGCTGTCTCCTACGGTGTAGCAACTCCATGGGCTAGGCTGGCCTGTCTTCTGGGAAGCTGCTAGCTAAGCTGCTAATCCACCTGGTCCTTGACACAAATGTGTCACCTCCTTCTTGGCAGACACCCAACCACTGCTGAATTGTAAAACCACTTCCTGGCTGCTGTGTGGAGCCTCGTGGGTGTGGGGAGCCTCTTCAGAATCCAAATTCTTAAATAGATTTTCACAGCAAGTTCAAGTCTCCTCCCAATTTTGCTTTTTTTCTCTCCCCTTACTTACATTTGACTCAGACATCCGTCCCCTTAAGCTCATCCGTGTCTGCACAGGGAACCTAGTGTCTACAATGGTCATGTGACTGCTCTCGTAACACAGAACGTTACAACCTATTAGTGCAAGAAAGAGGCTCAAAGATATATTCACTTCTAGGTTGAGGTAAGCTAGAGTGCCCTGCTCTAGAAGTGGGGTGTGGCTTCCCTATAGTGTAGAGCAGGCTTCCACCACACAAAACAGTTTGTGGGGCCCCAGGCCTTGTTCTGTTGGGTGAAGTCAGAAAGGTACCAGTCTCATCTGACTTCCGATAGAGTGTAGTTTTCTGAGGTACCATCACAGGTCTGGCTATGAAGTACATTTTCCAGTTCCTGTTTCTACTGGTGCTGTCAACTGCCCTTCCACCAACTTCCTCAGCCAGAAGTCTGGGCTTCCTAGTGGCTCATAGAAAATTCAGCTTCCCTTTGGTTCTGAAAACTCAGCCTGTTGATTCTTAATTTTTTTTTTTCTCAGTCAGGGTGCACTGGACTCCTCTGGTGAAGGCTGCCCCAGTCTCTGAAGCCCGGACTCATCTGCCTATTACTGCTGCTCTCAGCCCCAGAGAGAGACTGGAACCAGAGCACTCTTCTGTGACCTAACCTAAGTCTCTCCATCTCAGACTGTCAAATCCTTCATCAAGGAGGACTGGGGAAGCACTGATGGTTGGTGTTCACTCCTGGTTCCAATGGAGAACGTGTGGTTTGTATTTGTGACAATCTTTCAGGCAACACTGATGTGGCCATTCTCCTTTATCAGCATGACAGGAAGTTTTGCTGATTTCCCCTGTGCTTAACACCCTCTGGTGAAGTTTCTGCTTCATCAGATGCAACAGGCCAAAATGCCTTGTCCCCAAAGAAGCCCTGGGGGAGTTTGCTGATCTGAGCTATACTTCCATTAGGCATTATGGGTGTGTGTGTGTGTGTGTGTGTGTGTGTGTGAGATGTTCTGGCAACACATACCAACAGTGATTTTCAGTTGTACTATCAGGCTGGGAGTCTAGCCTTCCATCCTGAGGGCACTGGCAAGGGATACAGCCATGAGACTCACACTTGCCCTGGTCTCTGGCATGGCAGGTATGAACTGCCCTAGAACAAGGTGAGATGCCTTTGGAAGCATCAGAACAATGCCTTTACTTTAAAACTAAATGAACATCACCCATCTGAAGGCAGTTTGCAATAAAAATCATTTTTATAGCCCTGGGTTTATAGCCAAGAGTTTGCCCTGGTCCTACCCCTCTATCCCCAGCCCCAACGTTCCATTTGAAGTTCGTCCACCTGGAATTATTAGTTAAGGGCACTGTAGCAAAGGAGAGATGGATGGTGTAAGCAGATCTTGCTATCAGTGTTCAAAACCCCGTGCTAGCCCCACGACACTCAGCACAAGTTCCTTAATCACGGCTGAGTGAAGGTTACCAAGCCTGAATTATTAGTTAACAACGACTCTGCCCTGTAATGATTTCTCTGAGTAAATGGAACGTGAACAAGGCTCCCAAATCTCTGAAGCTATAATGTGTGTGTTATTTTGACTTTCTCTCTTACAGTGGAAAGAAACGAAAAACAGGTTGCTATTTAGCCTTGACCACAGATCTCTGTGCAGTTGAGGGTCTGCAGCTGGGTGATGGCTGAGCTGGTAAAATGTTTGCACAGGATGACCTGTGTTCAACCACTGGCACCCACATAAAAGGCCAGACATAGTGGTGTATGATTGGGGTTCCAGCACTGGGGAGACAAAAATAGGAGGATTCCTGGGGCTCATTAGCTAGCCCAGCCTAGTTAGCGATGCCCCAGAGCTGAGTGAGAGACCCTCACAAAATAAGGTGATAGCTCTTGAGAAATGATGCCCAATGTTGGCTTGTGAAGTCTACATGTATCCACACGTGAACAGGTCGTGTGTCTGCACATACAAGTGCATTCATGAAAAAATACAGGGTCCTAAGGCATAGTGGAGTCTCCAAATACTCTTGATCTCAGCTCAAGAGAGCTGTGTTGAAGAGCTCCCTCAAACCAAGCACATCTCTGTCTCAGAGGGGCCTCTTTAAAGATCACCTTCAGGAGAGAAGCATGCCTTTCAGTGGCTGTCATTGTATCACCTGTCACCAGGGCACTGTCCCAAAATGGCAACAAAATCAACACCTCTCTCACTACCCAGAGACCTAGCTCTGCCACTTCCTCAGCTCACTCACTTGAGAGTAAAAGGCATTAAGCTCTGGCTTAGTTACTTTGTATCACTGTGATAAGATACCACGACCAAGGTAACTTACAGAAGGAAGTGCTTATTAGGCATAGTGAGAAATATGGAATTTGGGGCTCTAAAAAAACAACAACAGAGCCGGGCAGTGATGGCACATACCTTTAATCCCAGCACTTGGGAGGCAGAGACAGGCGGATTTCTGAGTTCGAGGCCAGCCTGGTCTACAGAGTGAGTTCCAGGACAGCCAGGGCTACACGGAGAAACCCTGTCTCAAACAAACAAACAAACAAACAACAACAACAGAGATCTATTATAAGAATATGTTTTCATTTTTATCGCAGGTGTGGGATATGCTGGCTATGATTTGCCTCGTGCTCTAAAGGGGGTGTGATTGTGGCAGCTGCAGATAGTTTCTGCAATTGTGTGATGTTTGGAATCTGGGAATTTTTCAGAAGGAATGTAAATGGTAGAGCCCGGTGTGGAGGGGGTGTTGGTGGTTGGTGGTTGTTGTCAGTTGCTGTTGGTCACAGTTTATTAGGTAATCCTATGAAAAGAAGAAACAACAAGAAGAAATTAGATATCTGACAGTGAAGATCAAAGTTGCCCCAAGGAACTTGATGCCCCTAATCAGCAGGAAGTAGTCTGATGATAACGTCGACCTCTTTTTGACCCCTGACTTAATTTAGGGATCTTTTTCCTCTCTACCCCTTTTTTTCTGTCTTATCTAGTGTTAAAAGGTTGAAGCAGTGGAAGAAAGAACCCACAAAGTAGCAAAAGACAGCTACACTTGGAGGCTTACAGTTTCAGAGAATGAGTTCAGTAGCTGAGAGCTCACTCATGCCTACGACCACAAGCATGAAGCCGGGAGATACTGAGAGTAGGGATGGCTCCAGTCTTTGAAACCTCAAAGCCCATCCCCAGGGACACACCTCCTCCAACAAGTCACACCCAAACAACTTTACTGACTGGGGAACAAGTTTCCAAACATACCAATCTATGGGAGCCATTCTCATCCAAACCACCACAGTCCCAAAGGGGGAGAAATGGGCCCACTTTATCAGTAGTTTCATGAGGCCTGGTTTAGCCTCAAAGCCTCAGGAAGGCAAGGGCAGGGAAAGCAACAGGGCTGTGGATTCCACAGTCTGTGACCCGGCCCTGACCTTGTTTTCTGCACTGCCCATCCTTATGCCTGAAATTTCCCCGGCTAGGAAGTCTGACGTCGCAGACACACCTTCCTGTGGCAGGGCTCTTCTGTAGCATGAATGACATAGTGGCAGGTCAACTTCAGCATAGGAAGAGATGCTGGCACGTGTGAAAAGCCAACATGGTTCTGCATGCTCATAATCCCAGCACTTGGGAGGTAGAGACTCAGAGAGCTGCAAAGCCTGGTCTACCGAGAAGCTCCAAGCCCAGGAGAGGCCTTGTCTCAAAAAAATAAAGAGAATGGTCTCTCAGAAATATATCTGAGGTTAACCTCTGACCTTCACACACAGCATCTCTCCAGCACCAGATTCTGACCAGTGAGTGAGGTGTTCTGAAATTTCATTTTGTGGGAAACCAGATAGATGCCTTGTCAAGGCAGCAGCCAGGTGTCCGGAGCTTCAGAGAGACTCCTCACTGGCACCCTCGGGGTTTCCCAGATGTCACCTGTGACTTAACAGTCATCCAGAAGAGCATGCCCTTGGCACAGTTTCAGAAGATGGAGGTAAGCAGCAAGCAGCTCAGGCAAGTGCATCAGGGACCCCAGTCAGCTCCACCCCACCCCAGCCTAGAGGAATAGCTCACACTCAGGGGCCACTGGACATGAGCCATGCTGCAGGCCCAGGAGAGCTAACCAAGGCAAGTGACAAAGAGCCAGGTCCCAGCTCCACTTTCTGCTGGCTGAACAGCATCTGCATCAGAATGGGAAGTGTTGGCTTGTGCAAGCATGCCCACCACCAGGCCGTGTGCAGAGCAGCTCTGTGCTCAGTGCCCAGAATGCACCAAATGCTCAGAAAAGCAGCCATTGTGGCACTAAAGAGACACTGCATGCTCCAGCAACTTCCTGGCTTCATAAAGGGCAGCTGATTTATGACTTAGTCCCAGGGCCATCCGGGCTAGTGTACACCCTAATTCTTAATTCCGAGTCCAAGGCATCCTCCTTCCTCCCTTCATCATCAACCCCTCCTCCCATCCCTTCTGTATCATGTAACTCCCTTGTCTGCACCTGCTTCACAGAGCAGGGACAGAGAGCAAAGGCTACACCAGATTCCAGAGGAGATGTCTCAGGGGTTCAGAAGGTGTTTATTAAAGCCAGGCTGCTGTGCTTTTGTGGTGCTCCACTGTGAGCTTGCCCAACACACCTGCTGAGGAGACAGTGGAGCAGAGAGAGGCCTGTGCTCTGTAGCTCCTGCCTGACGGCTGTGGCCAAGCGTAATCTGAACCCTAGTGTTGGCTGGAGAGGCCCTGGCAGAGACAGTCCTGTGGACACAGCTTGAGCTGGCCAAGCTTTGCAAGGGTTCAGATGTCCTGCCCAACCAGGCTCCCCTGCTGCCACTGGCTCTGGGTGGCACCTGGATAGCAGTTTCTTGTGTGAGCTCTCCAGGCCCAGCTCAGGTATTTTTAGCTACAGTCAGCCAGGCCTCGGCTGTGAGGCTCAGCACAGATGTCAGGCAAGAAGAGGGCCAGAACATTTCTGCACTCTGCTCTCTGCTCTGGGCCAGGCCTGTTTCCATGGCTAATTTAAAACTTTCCTGGCTACCCCTGTGACCCTTTGCCTCATGACCTTTTCCCCCAGAGCACAGGATCCTCCCAAGGAATCCTGGGAGTAGCCTAGCCTTACAGCTGCTGCTACTTCCAGCACTGGACTGCAGTGTAGTGGAGCTGGGGCACAGGCTGCCTCCACTCAGACACTGCTGGCCTTATAGGCCTGCAGAGCAGGTCACACACAGCCTTGAAGTCAACAGTGCCCAGCAGAGCCTCTCTGTCCTGGGTGCCCAGACTGCTACTGTCCTGGGGCTTTCTGTATGGTTGGCTTTTCTTCCCTCGAGCTCCATAGATTCCTTCTCTAATCTGTGTGCATATAGGTTATACCTTAAGGGATTCTGTGGTAGAATGCGCTCCACCCTCAGAGCATGGCAAAGCCGGTGAAGTCTTGAAATCAGAAAAGCTGTGCTTACTCAGAAAAGACCCTCAGGGCACTGAGTCCTTCCTCTACATAACCTGCTGCAGGAGAAGCCCCTCCCCAAGGAGGATTAGTAGCAGGAAGAGTGTCTGAAAGAGTCATAAGGAGTCATACTATTAATTATTTATGTAAACATGCTATAATACACGTAATTGTGTGAATAGATATACATATATAGCTTAAATGAAATTTTCGTGTCTGAAATGGCAATCCTCCCTCAGAGAGTCAAAGGCAGAGGGGAGGGGCTTTTTCCTCAGCTGTGTGTAGCCACCTACAGCAGCCCTGTAAGCAACCCCTTATTCATGTTCTTGCAAGTCACCCCCAATAAATCGCCCACTCCCCAAGCTGTGTTCTGACGGAATCCGTTCTTTGGTCTGTCGTTTGTGCCCTGCCTGGGATGGGCAGGGCTTTGTTCATGTCTCCCTCCTCAGGTGAAGTCATCAAATGTGTAGTCACAAACGTCACACACTTTTTAACGGATACACGTTTGGGCTAAATCTCAACTACAGGGGTGGAGGAAATGGCTCAGTGTGCAAAGCATTTGCTTCACAAACATGAAAACCCGAGTTCAGATCTCTAGCATCCACATAAGAACCAGGCACGTCATGCTTATCCAAAATATTAGAACTGTCTCGGGTGACAGGGGTGGGCAGCAACGGGGACAGGCAGAGCCCTGGGGCTCGATGGCTACTTGGTGCAGCTGAAACTACAGCACCCAGGTTCAGTGAGAAACCCTGTCTCAAAAGACAGTAAGATGAAGGGTGGCTATGGAAGATACTCAGGACTAACCTCTGACCTCACCATTGCATACCTATATGAACATGTGGCGTTCATACCACACACACACACACACACACACACACACACGTACAAATAAGATTTATTTATTTTATGCTTAGATGTTTTGCCTGCATGGATGTGCGGTGTGTGTGTGTGTGTGTGTGTGTGTGCGCGCGCGTGTGTGTGTGCGTGTGTGTGCGTGTGTGTGCATGTGTGTGAGTGTGCGTGCGTGCGTGTGTGCGCGTGTGTGTGCGTGTGTGTGTTTGTGTGTGTGCGTGTGTGTGTGTGTGTGGTGTTTGAGAAAGAGAGGGAGAGATTGCTTATTGTAAAACCCTGGCTGCTCTAGAACTTGCTATGTAGACCATGCTGGCCTCAAACTCATGGAGATTCACCTGTCTCCCACTCTCAAGTACTGGATTGGAGGAGCGCACAACCACCACACCTGGACATACACATACATACACACACACATACACACACATATACAAATACATATATATTTAATGAACCAATTTAAAGTCTCAGATCCCAAAGCTGACACTGTAAGCACTTACCTAGGCACCTTCCCTGTACTATTGGTCTGTGGGACACAAGGAAACACGTGTGACAGTCACATTCATGGTAGCTCGTCACGATCTGAGTCTCCATTAACTCTGACAAGCAAATACAAGGAAAGAATCCATCTTTGGTGATGAGGGGCCACATGGCACAGTGTGTAGGTGGTCCCACTCAGCCTTCCCGAAAATAAGATAGTGGCCAAGGGACCTCCTTATTTTTGCTGGTGTTACAGGAGGCCAAAGTGGGCACATCCTAGCCAACTGCTGTCAGAGAGGTAAGCATCTTCTGGGTTGTGAGACCCTGTTATAGCCATGGGTGGTGGCTGCCATGGCGAGTCGGACTCAACAGCACGGACTTCTCTCCCCATAGCAATCAGACCTTTCAGGTTGTCCACTTACTAATCACAGGTTCTGGATTGTCCTGGATGAGGCTTACCTGCCGGTCTTCTGAGGAACTCAACGTTAGCAGTCACTGAGGCTATTGGACCAAGACAACCCACGCCACAAACACTGTCATACCTAGTGGAGGCCACAGCTCCTGAAGTCTTGATTGACATATACTGTGGCAGGCTGGTTTTTCCAAATGGAGATAAACGCTGCAGGGAACCAAACAAAACAACGCAACACAACAACAACAGCAACAGCAACAACAACAACAACAACAGCAACACAAAGCCAGAAACAGAATGCAAAAGCAAGAGGCCTGGAGCCAGCCAGGGAGTGCGAACAGCATGACCCTGTCCACACTGTCACTGCCCTTTGCCTGTCTCTACAGTCTTCCCCTTGCCAGCCACACCTCTTAGCCTGAAGCACACTATCCGTACAAACACTCATGGGCTGGCAGCCTCACTTGGAGTCCTACGCCCAGGCTGTGTCCTTCCCTGAGTCAGCCTGAGCTATGAACTTCCCATCCATCTTTGAGGTCATGACCTCATGCACCTTCTCTCCTGCCTCCTGTGAGACACCAGTGCCAGCCACTGCTCCTTTATGCTCCCATTCAGTCAGCAAGGCAGGGTCCTGAGGGCCTGGCACACAGCTCCTCCTTCAGGGCTCTTGAGGTCTCCATGGAGAAGATAGACATCGAAATTCAGCAGATCAAAGGGAGCCTGTCTCTAACCATTATACCCCAAATAATCACACTTACACACACACACACACACACACACACACACACACACACACACGAACTTTAGAAACTCAGGCTTGAATAGTGGCCACCAATGGACTGAGAGGAAGGACAGTGTGTGGAAACAGACAGTCAGCTGCTTGCTGCAGGTGCTGCTTGGGCCTTAGCTCATCCTAGTCTGTGAGGGTGAAGATGCTTCTGTGGGTGATGAAGTGACCAAGGATGGATGTGTGCCAGTGCTACCTACAAACACAAAGAAGATGAGCATTCACACAGTGTCCTTGTCCAGGTATTTCCTCAGAGGGCAATGGAGTAAGAGCCACAGGGTCTCTGCATTGTCTGATAACACTCCATGTGAATCCTCAAAACACAGCCACCCCCAGTTCTCCTGAAGGAGAATAGGGTTGTAGACAGGCCTATCTCCACCCTGCACCCTGGCACTTACCCTGAGGCAGCCTGAGCGATGGCACAGCTGGGGAGGAAGCATCCTTATGGTGACTCTCACTCGGGTCCCCAGCCGCTGGGATGGGGCACTGGTTTTATTTTCTGCTAAGTGTACTGAGCTGCAGACACTGCTTTGATGGCAGATGTCCTTTGAAAGACACAGCAGTCCCTGTTCTCAGCCCTTTCAGTCCCCAAATTGCCCAGCTCTTGGTGGGTAACAGATTGCAGAGCTGTACATAGCAGCCCCATTAGCACAGCTGTGTGTCCTTCATTCCTGCTTGTTTCCTGGCCAGCATTAGCCAAAGTCCCTGTCCCTCTCTTAGCATGGTGCTAAAAGCAGCCACTAATGTGCCCTACATCATGAATGTCCCTATGCTGCTTCCTGCTGTACTCCTGTCCAGAACACAGGCTGCTTTTCAAAAGATAGCCGAGGACCAGTGTTATCAGGGCTCTGTTTCTTTAGAGCGAGGGTCACCAGCTCACTCTCTCTCTCTCTCCTCAGTGTTTGAGTCCCTGCCACTTGGACACACCCATTAAAGCCAGCACCACAGGCTTAATTTTGCTACTTACAGCTCACTTCACTCTGTTCTGTATTTTGTGTCAGCTAAGACTCAACTTGGCCCCAAGTGGTAGAAATTATAAAACACCAATAGCTTAAGCAAGGAGTATTTAATTCTTCTTTTTGTGTCTCAAAGTGGTGCAGAGATGAGGTGGTGGGGGTGGAGGAATGGAACACTTGGGATCAAGAAATATCTCCCATCCATCCTGTGGCCATTGGAATCGATGTATGGGACTGCTACCCCAGCTCCGACTATCCTGCTCATTCCCTCAAGGGAGAGAAGACAGGGGATAGACAGCTTTTCTCCATCCTGCACAGTACTTTCTGGAAATGGCCTTCCTTTAATCAGAATGTAGTCACATGTCTGCATCCGCCTGGAAGATGGGAATTGCTGCGTCATGAATGGACAGTCCCTGCATGGTGGGATGCTGGGTTCTTTCCCTGAGCAAGAAGAGGCAGCCTGTGCTGGTGTCTTTGAGGGTGTCTGGCCTCCTGCAGCCTCAAGATGAAGCTGAGGGCTTTTGAGTTATGCCTCCAGAGCTCTTACTACTTTTTCTTGATGGCAGAGGAGGCCATGGCCAGGCATGTCTGTGGACAGTGGTATAGTCAGGGGCTTTGATTTCACAAATCCTCCACCCCTGCCCCTGCTGCCCTGGCTCTTGGCTACTGGCTGGTCACTGCCTCTCTTCGAAGGACATAAATGATGTTTCCCTGGCAGTTTGCTGAGAGTCTTTGTTTGCATTCATGTGTGAATGTTTGCTTTTGCAATTGTTCATTTGTATTTCAGACTCGCTCTCATTTTGCAGCCCAGGGTGGCTTGAACCCCTGCTCCCAAAAACCCTCCCTCCAAGGGCTGGGATAGCAGGGGTGCTCCCCCACCACAATGGTAAAAGGAGACTTTTTCAACCAGAAGGTCTTCTGCATGCAGCAAATCCTAAGAGCCAACGAAGCACACGCCTGAGACAGGAGGTTCAGCAACCCGGGTTGTTATAGCATGCAAAAATACATAGATTAATTTAATTAAATGAAGCCCATAATGAATTTTTAACACCAGTGACTGCATCTGACTTTGGATTAGCAAGCCACATGGGAGCTAAGGTCCTTAATAAAAGCACATTTCCCTGAAAGCATTCGCCACTGTGGTCTTATTTTACACTGTATCACCATAGGCAAGAACCAATTTCATCCTCGAGGTCATAGGTCACCACTGGAGGTGATTTTCAGGGAACTTCCTGGTGCCACTTTCTCCAATAGAAACCATCACGAGGGTGTGGGTAGATCTGATCATTTCGGAGCTTGCTTTGTGGGACTGGGGATTGAGTCCACATCTCCAGCCCTCATTTTAAACATGAACCTGAGGGAAGAGCCAGCCAGATGACACCCAAGAATGTTTCCTGCAGACATCAGCAGGGGAAAGGGACAGTATCCAGCTGGCATGTAAACAGGGGAGTTGGTGGCCTTCCATGTCACTCTTGTGAAATTTCCATGAAGAGAGCAGCAGAACTGTTCTTTGCACTGGATGTCAGAACCCCAAGGTTCTGGAAAAAATAACCGTGATCTGGTGACATGGAGATGTAGGGAACTGTCCTACAAATATCTAAAAAGGTTGGCAAGATCAGTATTAACAAATGTCTTATTAAATATCTACAAAGTATAAGGCTTTGCTCTCCTTGTTAATTGCTAGATCTGCATTCATAAATATCGGATGAGTGTTTTATTACTTTTGGAAGTGATGTGCCGGAGAGCATCTTACGAGGGAAGATTTTGCAAATGTGTATCACAAGGCCAGAGGAAAGCCTAGATGAGCTACCACTGGAGACTCACTCACTTAAAACCTCTCAGGAGCATCTGATAATGTGTTTGTCCTAGCACAGAGCACATAGGCATCATAATGTGTTTGCTGTGAGCTGGGATTTCCAAGAAGAATGTTTAAGGGAAGATGCCAAGCTCGAGGTCTTCAGAAGAGCCTGGAAGCCAGTGTTGCAGTCTGATGTTGCTATGAAACTCTGCTGTCAGAGCCCAGAGCAGCTTGGTGCCACTAGCATGGCTGTGCATCAATAAAACTTTATTAGAACAGACAATGGGCCAGATTCCTCCATAGTGGTCATTTTCTTTCTCTGGGCTTAAATCTAGAAAGACCTGATGACCATTTACTAACCCTAGTCAACAACTAAGACTCAAAATATCATTAGTTTAAGTATTTTGTGTGTGCATGCATGATGTGTGTGCATGGATACACATGCCATGGAGCACATGTTTAAGTCAGAGGACAAACTTTGTTGAGTCAGTACTTATTAACTGCTTAGTATTTAAAAAGGGCACATATACTGTCCTTGTGTATAAGTTTTAAAAGAATGTTCCCTTCCTGCCCCACTCACCTCGCTTCTACCACACAGTTTATACGGCCACCAGGTGGACAACAGAATCCAGGAAAGCATTATGGTCTTGTTTAAACAAAAATCTAATCAGAACATATTTCTTCAAAGTTTTTAAGATTCTTTTACTATACTGATAGGAGGAAATTAAATCACAGTGCATCTTAGACTTTCAAAGCACGTTCTGTTTATATGATTTTAAGCTTAATTATTTTTTTCTCAAAATAACATAGCTGGCTTAGCTAATCAAAGCATGGAAAGGGACTGTTATCTTTTTAAAAAATCACTGAAAGTACTTATTACAAATACTCTAGCAAAATGCTTTCCCGTCTATTAACCTTCTCCGATTAAAATGAAGCGGAATGACAATTACAGAAATGTAAATAATCTTTTCAAAACCCATTTTCATTTCCTCCCAGAGTCAACTACTGCTGGCCAAACAGCCAGGTGATCCATGGGTTGGATTTTCACTTATCATCAGAACTGGGACACAGACAGATGCAAAGAATATGTGATTTGATTTAAATTTTTCCAGAAAATATGACAAATCACATTTGCAAAGCATACAACTCACCATTCCAGTTTGTCTTATCAAGACACTAAGTTTGAATCCATAGTTGATCCTCATCCTAGGACCATGCCTTAGTTTCCTTCCTGCTGCTGTGATAAAACACTCTGACAAAAGCAACTTAGAGGAGGAAGGGTTTATTCTGGCTCACAGTTCAAGGATACAGTCCATCATGGTTCAAAGCAAGGTGGCAGGAGTCTAAATCAGCCAATCAGGTTCTTCTGACATCAGGAAGCAGAGAGGGGTCAACGCTGATGCTCAGCTTGCTTTCTCCACATACACCATCCCTGACCCCAGCCAGGGAATGGCACTACCCACAGCCTAGGGAATGGCACTGCACACAGTGGGCACCTCTTCCCATCTCTTTTAATGCAAACAAGATAACTCCCTACTGACATGCCAGAGGTATATCTCCCAGGTGTTTCCCAGGTGGTTGTCAAGTTTGCAACATAAACCACTGCAAACTAGGAAGTGACTAAGAGTAAAGAACAAAAAGAGAGGTCCATGAGTAGTGACCATTCTCTCAAATCATGCCTCTCAGACACCTTTATGAAGAAACTCTTAATGTTAAACATATTGCTTCAAATGGAGTAGATTTTGAGCCTGATCAGCCCAGCAACTCGGGGGAGAGGTCCTGCTCCAAGAAGGTCAGAGAGCTGAGGGTCTCAGCTCCTTCACACTCGCCCTCCTCTCTGTACACATGAGGCAGGTAGCCAGTGTCACCTTCCAGAACATCAACATCCTGGAGCTTCTGTGGAGAAAGCCAGGGAGGGAGACATTCACAGTTACAGGCTCCCAGATGGCATCAGTGTCCTCTTGGCTGGAAAGTCTCTGAAGTGTGTGTGGGAGGAAGACCTCAGCCCTACAGACTTCAGCTGCGGCAACCAAGCTGAAGCAGGAGGTATTGTCTGCTTCTTCTTCACTATTTCAACTATGATGGTGACCAGCCAAGGTGCTGATAACCCCCCTCCCCCCAGGACTTCTCACCCTTCTTGCTCCCTTGTTTACTCATCCTTGGCACAGTACTGAACCTCCCATATCCTGGACACTTCCTGTTTATAGCTCACCTGAATCTTCACTTGGGCCAGTGTCTTCTCTTTTCCACCCTTACCATGTTTCTTGTTTGAGAACTCTTCCTAATGCACAAATGCCCTTCCAGTCTGCCCACATTTCACTGTCTCCTGGAAAGGGTGGTGTCCACTCAGTCTGCCCTTAAATACTATTCTGTCTACTCCCACCATATTCTGATCTCCCACATGCATGCACAAAGGTGATGGGTGATCACTTTCAGTCGGGGACTCTTGAAGTCATCACATCCAGAACCAAAGTCTCTATATCACCTTGCCTGGGCTGTTACACAGGGACAAACACACAGACCTCATGATAAACATCCCTGAGAGTACCTCCTCTCGCCCTCCAACCACTTTCTCCACCAGAGTTCCTAAGCATCAGATCACAGAGGCTGACACATGGCAATCCTGGGGACAAATCCAGCCCAACACTTGTCGAAAATAAAGTTTTGTTGCAACACAGCCAAGCTTCCAAGTCGATACAGCAGCTGTGTATCGCCTTGGCCATACGCAGATGTTAGGCTTGGCCCTCAAATCCTAAAGTATTTCCTATCTGGATTTTTACAGGAAGTAGGTTACATCAGATGATCCTAGAAGCTATTGGGATATATATTTATCTCTACAAGTATCTATTTTAGTGAACACAAAACATAACAAAAACACTCCATAATTTCATGAACACCGTTGGTTGGCTCACAGTACCACCAAAACTCAACCAGAGTGTATGCTGAATAACAGTGATTGGGTGAGGCATTCTTAGGAAGGCTGTGTGAAGCCCTGTACATGTGAAGCTCTAGCACAGCTCACACCATGGCATCCCCAGCAGTGCAACTGTGTACAGAATCCTTGCATTGCTCCTGGGTGCCCACCCACTACTCCTTCACATATATGATTCTGTCCCATCTTCTCCAATGACTTGGCCCCTGCCTCAGACCCGTTCCTCTCTCTAGTTACTGTAGTAGAGAACGCAAGGAGTCAATTAATCAACTCCTATTCATAGTGGGCACTGGAGGGACCTCATTTCCTGCCTTCTGGATATGTACAGTGGCTACGCATAACCTATGGATGACAGGCATCAGGAATAGTCACCTGGCCACAAGGCCTGTGGTAACAGTCCATTCTAGTCATATGTCCTCGGGTTCCTCCTAGGTGGTAGACTCACACATGGATCAGAGATGCTGGGCCCTGAATCCCCTTTGGAAGCTTCCTTCTGATGCCTCCCAACCGTGATGTGAGCAAGAAACAGGGTCTTCCTATTAGGTCACTCTGACAGGAAGCAGGTCACTCCGAGTCTTCCTCTCCATACAATGCATCCTCTCTCGGATCCCTGTACTCTTGTCCATGCTCTGAATTTTCCAGACTCTAGCCTGATTGGATCCCCCTTAAGCTCAATAGCATTTCGTGGCCTTTAAACCCCTAGCAATAGTCAAATCCCAAGTAAGGCGGTTCTCCCACCTGACCAGACCTGTCTTCCTACCCTGTCTCTAGGCACAGATCCACCCCTCACATGTAGGGCTTTAGGTATGCTGAGTCACTGGCTCCCTCATCTTCTGGCCTCTGCTGCTTTTCTCCATGAATGAGGGTCCCTGCTGTCAACTTCCTGTCTGCAAGCTCCAGCTCAGTGTTCAGGGCCCAGACATCTTTCTGGCAGCATTTCCTGGTTTTCTTCATCTTGAGTCACTTAATAAGTGTTTAATGGGTAAGTGGGCAGGTAGAAAGATGGAGAGATGGGTGGAGATATGGATGGATGGATGGTAGAGAGGTGAGTAGAGACATGGAGGAAGAGAGGGAGAGAGGGAGGGAGGGAGAAAGGTAAGGATGAAGGGAGAAACAGAAACAGACGGAGATGTGAATATATATATATATATAATGTGTGTGTGCATATATGCACAGAAAGATGAGTGTGGGTGGGTAGGTAGATGGATGGATGGGTGGGTGGGTGGATGGGTGGATGGGTGGATGGATGGGTGGGTGGGTAGAGGATGGAAAACAAAAAGAGAGAGGTGGATAGATAAATAGCAAAAAGACGGAGGGGTAGAAGAAGAGCTTCAACCTATTTCTAGGATGGTGCGATCTGAAACTGAGCCGTGCCCATCAGTTATACTGGCAATGGATTCAGTGGGCCTTTCTAACCTGCCCTTAGCTAAGAGGGACTCCAGATACCTTGAATGGAGATGAATGCAGTTGGGCTTAGAATGTGAAGGCTCAGAGCATGGGAGGTGGGATAAGGCCTGGGAAAGGGAAGCTGGGAACCCTGAGAACCCGATGCACAAGTTTTCCTAATGCCAGTCATCAACTGCACTCTCATCTGGTGGCCAGCTGCTCTCTAGTTCCCTCTGTGTCACAAGATCCCTGGTCCCTACACAGAGCAGAAACCCAGCCTCCATTGTGCATGGAACTGGGTGCCCACAGACAGGAGTGGATCTCAAACACCTGCTGGGCCTGTTATCTGAGGGCTGTGGCCAGCACTGTGCTGCTATCCACTTCATCTCCAGGTGGTGGAGAGGAAAGGGAACTCTCTCAGCTGAGAGGTGAACTCCAGACCTGGCCCAGATGTTAGGAGTCCAGTCACGTCCTTTGGGCAAAGTTAAATAGATAATTCATGACAGACCTGCTATGTGCAGAGCAAAACTAAATCAGTAGCAGGGGCTGCGCCTCAAGCATTCAACTTCAAACCCCCAAGGCTGGCGGCCAAGCAGCAGGGTTCCGCACCCTGACTCAGCAATTCCAAGTCCCCTAAGATCAATAATTCATCACAAACCACCAACTAAGTTTGAAGGCTCGTGAGGGAGAGAACTGCTCTTCTCACCTGAGCTTTGAGTTTTCCTTTTCTTTCCCCCTCACGCCATGGAACTCGGGACGTAAGGTGTACTGCACAAAGCTGCTTGTCTAGCTGGCACGGGGAAGGGGGAGGGGCTCCTCTACCGGAATGCAACCTAGTCCTGCCTAGATGCCTAGGGACCTGTGGCCCCCATCTGTGCTGCCTGCTGGGCTTCAGCTAGGTATGTGCACACATGAAAATGGCTACCACATGTGATGGTCACGAGGCCGTGTGTGCAGGTGCATGGCTTCATTTGTACACAGAATCTCCGGCAATGGGGTAGAACTAACTGTCATGGTTACAAAGCCTGATTGATACTGTCCAGTAGCCAAATGGGCTGGTTTGAACTCTCTGGCTTATATTCTAGCCCCTGATCTGTTCCTCCTATCTCTCCCACAAAGGAGGAGACAGTGGCCTATGTCTAGACACAGTTCTGCCCTCATAGCTCGACCACATCGAATCACTTCCCCGGCCCTTGGATTTCAGGCCGACCTTTCTCCTGGAGCTTTTGTAACAAATGCATCTTTCATTTTCCATTGATTATTCTCCTTGGACCTAATGAGTACTGAAGTGCTGTCAGGGGTGGGGCTATCGGAGGGGCTCTTGACTGGGATTGGACCCTTAGGACTCTGCCCTCACCAATCAGAAATGATGGAATGACAGAAGGCAGGGCCTGGTTGGAGGAAGTGGGTCACTGGGGCTGTATCATTGCAGGCTCTCTTTTGCTCTATCTCCTCCTATTGCTCCTCACTTCATCCTGTCAGCCTTGAGTTGGGCACCTCGGCTGTGCTATGATTCCCCACTACCATGATGTTCAAGTGTTCACAGGCTCACAGTAGTAGGGACAGCCAACATGGGCTGAAGCCTTTGAAACACAGTCAAGATACGCTCTTCCCCGCCTCCCATCAGGTTTTCTTGCTGTTGTTTTGTTTGTTTGTTTGCCTGTTGGCTTCTTTGCCAGATATGGAAATGTAGCACACTGTAAGGATATAGGGTTCCCTCATAGATGTTCTATGTGGCTGAGTGAGAGAAACAGGGACAGAGAAAGGGAGAGAAAGAGAAGAGAGAGTCAGAGACAGAGACAGATATATTGTGGCTCCTCAAGGATCTTCCCCTCAGTGATCAGGGCCTGAGAAATGATCTTCCAGCTCAGATCTGGACAGAAAGTCTCCCCCTCAGGAGCCTGGTGGATCTCCTTTGCAATGTATAACAGTGGCCACCAGGCACTGTCCACACTGCAGCATCCAGAGGCAGGAGTGTATGGCAGGAGATGCAGTGCCTACCAGGAGATAGTGGAGATACAGAGGAACCAACACTGGGAGACCCTGGCAGAGGCCCTACACCTCTGTGACCTATACATAGGTTCACTGCCTTGGGTCATGGTGCCCTGCTGTTCTGTCCCTTGTCTACTCTGGCACCAGAGACGGAGATGCCAGGACATCATGGGGGTTCATAAGACAAGATCCCATAAACTCAGCTCAGAGGCTCTGATGAACACTCCAAAGCCCACAGCACCATAGGGCTTCACAAGACAGGATCCAAGAACCTTAGATGAGAGGCTCAGATGAAGTTTGCAATAATACATATCTGTTATGGAAGCCACCAGACTATAGCATGGTGTTATGGCAGCCTTTGTTGACCCATACAGTAATTTAGGAGAGTGCATCCCCAGTCAGACTCGGAGCAGAGTTGGAAAAACAAAGGGATGATGGACTATGTAAGGATGGAAAGATCACCCACCTGGCTCCACATCTCCATCACCCTTCCTTCCATTAGCTGCAGGGGCCGTCTGGACACCATGCAATCCAGATAGACCTGCAAAATGAACGGGCAGCCTCTAGCCTGAGAAGCACTTACCATGAAGCTCCCTGTACCAGTGTTTCCAGTTCTCAGCAGAGACTCAACACTGAGATAGAATCAGACCAAAGACAAGGGCTCACACTCCTCTCTGTGCTGGGAAAGGGGAGGTCCGGCAAGGGCCATTGCTGGATCTCACCGAGGTAGAAACACTCTTGTAGGGAAGAAAGCTGGAGTCCATCCATCTTCAGCATCAGGGTCCTTCCCACAAAACCCATCCCTTGGGGAAATCTCCTTGGCCTTGCTCATGGCCAGCACAGGACATTCTCTGAGGTGGGCACACAGGTGTTCACTATGTTAATGCATCTATCTGACCTTTAAGGGCTGTCCAAAGAGCAAGTGTACAACAGTAGCGAGTTGGTAAACATGAGCCTGGTGGTTCCCCAGCTCAACCCCATGCCAAATCCTGTGTGGAGGCCAGCCAGTTGCTGAGGACATGGCTGTCAAGTAACTTTACTCTCAGTTCACACTGTGCATGTGGTAGGCTAGCACCCAAGAGTGACAGAAACATGGAGAGCCACGAATGACATGAATGGATAAAAGAGTTTCTCACCCAGCTGGAGCCAGAAAGAGCTCTTAGGACAAGAACCATAAGAAGGAAGTGAAAGGGCCACAAGCTGAGGGTGTGGAGGGGAGGGGCCACAGGGAGGTAAGAGGAGGGACACAGGGCAGGGGTAGGAGAGAATCGGCCATAAGGTGGTGGATGGGGGAGGGGAAAGAGGTGGGAGAGGAGCTACGGGGTGGATATGGGTGGATAGAGGCCACAGGACAGGTGGGGAGGAACCACCCAGTGGGGTGTGAGGGAAGGGCCACATGTCAGGGGTTGGGAGGAGGGGGCCACAGGGTGTGGGGGTATGGGGCGTGGGGGTGTTCGGGGCTGGGTAGAGGCATTTCCAAATGGAAGAACGGTAAAAGCCCCAAGCCAGGATGAAGGTTGATGGGTTCTCACGTGGTTGGGGAAGGAGATCTCAAAAAGTGGCACAGGGGAGGGGGGGGAACAAGAGGGATGGAGGTTGTCTCAGGACAATGACAAGCTGCTGGGACCGCAAAGCATGAGTGGCTGCAGACCTCTGCCTATGAAGCACCCATAGCACATTTAGGTAAGATGACTTACGATCATCTTGAGTTTAGAAATGTCCAGCCCCAAACGACATACATAAAGACCATAAGGTCTAGGCCAATGTTATCTCTCCTGGATAACAGATCTGTGCATGTGTCTACACACACAGATGTATGCACAAGACCTGAGCATGTGTGTCTCAATACATACACACTTACATGTGTGGATACATAGTTAGCAGTGTGCTCACCACACTGAGATAGATTCAACAACAGAGACAAATTGTGGACTGACATCCACAGTCCTGGGTACACTGCCTGCCTGCTCCCAGGATCAGGAGCACTTGATTAGATATGGCATCATTGTTGATGGCCTTCAATTTAGTGCCATGTGCTTCTCTAGCAAGAATCCTTCAGACTCAAGCTCTGGGGGTGGAGGGAGGTTAAAGTTCAGAGGTTAAAGGGCTTGCAAAGTAAGCAAGCAGATGACTGTTCAAATCTCCAAAACCCAATTCTGGGTGGGCACTGCAGTGTGCCTCTACTTTCAGCCTCAAAAGGCAGAGACGAGGGTGGGGGGAATCAAGTTGACTAGTGAGACTAGCCATGCCAGGGAGCTCTGGGTTGATTGGAAGGTCTGGTGATTGAGGATGATTGTGAACATCAACAGCTGTCCACAGGTGTGCATACCAGAGCACACATGCTCAAGCGCACCTTACGGTCTGACATGCCTTTTCTAATCCTGGTTGGAAGACAGCCTGGCTTCTTCCCAAAGACTCAAGTTGGTTTTGCCTTGAGGGTGTTTAGGTGCTAAGTTGGCATCTAACACCACACTATGGGAGGCTCCTCCATAGCTAGCCAGGACAGTGGTATCTCCTGATTTGGCACCTCTCTGCTCTCAGCCCCTGGCCCTGGGTCATGTGATCCTGTGATCCTCTTAGGTCTTTATGGATTATGTCAACTGTGTTGTCTGACATCACTTTTGCAGTATAGCCAAAGGTGGTCTTCATCCTTTTGAACTCCATCTGGGATGCCATGCCAATTGGCTTTTCTGAAACTTGAATTAAGTTTTTTGTCCTATGTCTAATGAATCAACGAGAATTTTCATAGAATGACCAGAGATGCTCAAATACTGATTGTCCTGGCTGGTTTTGTGTCAACTTGACACAAGCTGGAGTTATCACAGAGAAAGGAGCTCCAGGTAAGGAAAACTGTAAGGCGTTTTCTCAATTAGTGATCAAGGGGAGAGGGCCCCTTGTGGGTGGTGCCATCCCTGGGCTGCTAGTCTTGGGTTCTATAAGAGAGCAGGCTGAGCAAGCCAGGGGAAGCAAGCAAGCCAGTAAGGAACATCCCTCCATGGCCTCTGCATCAGCTCCTGCTTCCTGACCTGCTTGAGTTCCTATCCTGACTTCCTTTGGTGATGAACAGCAACATGGGAAGAGTAAGCTGAATAAACCCTTTCCTCCCCACCTTGCCTCTTGGTCATGATGTTTGTGCAGGAATAGAAACCCTGACTAAGACATTGATGATAGTTGGGATGATTCCAGGGATAGACCAAACATTTCTTGATTCTTCAAAGAGCAATTCCCAACAAGGGGAAAACTGGGTTTTAGGAAGTGTTCCTCTGCAACTTCACCACAGTGCCCATGTGGTATCTGGTTCTATCAGAATCATTATTTGAACCCATCGCTTTGGTTAATAAGTGTGAGTTATATCAATACCCCATCAAATAAGGGCTTTAAAGTTTCATCTCATCTGCCTTATTTAGAATGGATGGTTGGTAGAATTTCATCCGAAAAGAAGGATTCAGCTACCAAAGATGCTCAGAGAAGGGATCGATCAGATGATCTTTCCCATACGCCCTATCTCCAGCAAGCCTGACATCTCAAAAGGCCTGCCAGCATGAAGACAAACACAGACACATCTACTAGGATCAAGTATGCAGCAACTCAGCAGCCAAGAGGAATCTGTAAGGACCGATGCTCATATGAGTTCCTGTGTGCTTAAGTGCCTGTACATGTGTGTGTGTGTGTGTGTGTGTGTGTGTGTGTGTGTGGTGCATGCGTGTATGTGTGAAGGCTTGAAATTGATGTCAGCTGTTTTGGCTACTCTATATTTATCTTACTTTTAAAATGTATTAGTTGTGTACCTGTGTTCACAAGTGCATGTATGACTATGACTGCTAGCTTGTCTGTGCCTCAGAGTGCGTGCAAAGGTCAGAGGACAACTGGAAAGAGGTAGTTCTTTGCTACCATCTACCACGGATTCCTGGATGGAACCTTAGTCATCGAACTGAGGCAGCAATCATTTTACTGCTGAGCCATCTCACTGCCTCTCAACCTTCATTTTGGGAGACACAGTCCCTCAGTAAACCTAAACTTATCGGTTTGGCTAGGATGACTGATCAATGAAAGAGCTTCAAGGACACATCTATCTGCAAGGCTAACTCAGAACCTTATGCTTTCTGGGCACCTTACAGACCAAGTCATCGCCCTGGTCCTGTCTCACCCATTTCTAATCCACATTCCATATTCAGTAGTTGGTGTTGGTTGTTGACTGTATTTTGAACCTACTGTTTCTCCTATTCCAAACCGCTTATTTTAGTGGCTTTGAACAGTGGCTTTGTTTATGGTACTATGCAAATCTACTTACCGGGGTGGAAGACAAGTTTTTCACTCCTCTTGGCTCAAAGAACGTGCCACAACCCTTAAATTTAAGAACAAAAAAGAAATTTTGTTGATTTTTATATAAATCAGAGGTAGAGGGAAATGCATGGCTGGGAATCCTTGAGGTGGCTCTGCTTTGCTTTGCTGAAAGGGAGAGTACTGAAGAGAGCAGCGTAGGTGCTCTCTCACAGCAGAGAGCTTTCAGTCAGGGACACTCACGGCAGAGAGCTCACACATGGGGACACTCACAGCACAGAGTCCCCACAAAGGGTTGCACATTGTGTGGAATGACCACCAGAGTTCTGCTCGGCAGCAGTATGGATTGATCGCTAGCACACGTTGAATCTTAGAGATTGAGCTCTGGTGCCTTCAGACGAACACAAGAAGATGCTTTGTGGAGGTGCTGAGATGTGCCATTGTTGGTAAGAGCTATCAAACAAGTTGCATGTATATGGGGTGGGGGTCATCACCGTAAGTGGGACCCTCCTGCCTCTGTCTTCCCAGCATTGGGGTTACAAGAGGCTAACACGCTTGTTCGTTTTATGTGGGTTCTGAAGCTTGACCTCAGGTCCTCATGTACAGCAGTTTATCAACTGAGGTACTCCTAACCCTCACACAACAGCCACTGACACAGGTTACAATAGTAAGAAAAATGTTGGCATACACAGTTTTCAGAAGCTGCTCCTCATCTTGAATTCTTATTGTGTAGGTACTTGTTATAAATGCATTATGAGATCTTCTCAAAGGACCCTCTCCCTCGATGGAGCTATCTCTGTCACAGATGCAGCCAGGAGCAACCTTTTGTAACTCACCAGAGTCCCCAGAGTAGAAGGCACTTGGTCTGTCCATGGCAGGATCACACCAAGGTCCTGGGAGAAACACTGGTTTCTTCTCGGTGATTATTTCTTCCCAGCAGGGAGCCTATCAACCACTGCGATTCTGCACACCTCTCCTGCTCAGACCCTCAGAGGCAAGGACAGCTGGGAAGGGAGAGGAATGGGGAAAGAAGATTCTCCTCCACAGGTATCTGAGATGTCTGATGGAGTGAGACATGAAGTCCAGAGCTCCTGTGATGGATACATGTCCCTAGTGTGAGTGAGCACATGGGGGAAGGTCTAGGAGGGATGAGGCAAGTGGAATGGTTTAGATTTAAGGGACTTGATAGCAGGCCATGTTTGCATAAGATCGCTGTGGTAATCGGAATGAAAATGGCCCCTATTAGCTCACAGGGAGTGGCACTATTAGGAGGTGTTGCCTCACTGGAGTAGGAAATATGTCACAGGCCATTGAAGTCTCACATGCCCAGGCCAGGCTCAGTGTGTCTCTTCCTGCTGCCTGTTGATGATGTAGGACTCTCAGCTACCTCTCCAGCACCATGTCTGCTTGCATGCCACCATGCTTCTGTCCATGATGATAATAGACTAAACCTTTGAACTGTAAGTCAGCCTCAATGAAATGTTTTCGCTTATAAGAGTTGTCGTGGTCATGGTGTCTCTTCACAGCAATAAAATCTTAATTTAAACAACCTCTTTCTTTTAATTTAGACTTTCCAATTAGTAATAAAGCAAATTTTCAAAGAAGATCAAGAAGATCAGTTGGCAAAATGCCTGCAGCACCAGCATGAAGACCCAAATTCAATCCCCACACCCACATTAAGTAAAAAGCTGGGAGCAGTGGAGTTTGTCTGTATTCCCAGCCCATGGTCCTGGAGACCAGAGGATCCCTGGGGCTTGCTCTCCAGCCAGCTGAGCCTAAACAGTAAGGCCCAAGTCCCAGTGAGAGACCCTGTCTCAAAAACAAACAAACAAACAAACAAACACAAGAATATGTAGGAGATGGACCCTAAGGAAGGATACCTGAAACTGACCTCTGGTCTCCAAATTCATGTTACGAATGCACATATGTGCATCCTCAAGCACACAGGCACATATCACACACACATGCATGCATACACATGCACATACATACACACACATGTGCATACACACACATGCATGCTCATATACATACACACACATACACACACATATATACACACATGTGTACATACACATACATGCACACACACATACACACACATTCACACACACATACATACACACACATTCACACATACACACACATACACACACATATACACACAGACAAACACACATACACACACATATACACACACATATACATATACACACATGAACACACACATACATATATACACATACACACACATACACACACATGCACACACATGCACACACACATACATACACATACACACACATACATATGAACACACACATACATACACACACATACACACACACACATACACACACACATACCCCATAAAGGAAATGCAGCTGGCAGTAAAGCTCAACAGTGGCTTGGGGATATTGTCTTCTTTGCAGCAGAATCTAAAGCACTGAACTAGCAATATATAGATCTTAAGTGGCTCCTTAGCTTTGAGAAAGTGTGAACGGAGGCTGGTCTAAACGCCACCATGAATGTGCTTATTTTATACAAAACTTCAGAAAGGAAAACCAGAGAGGCCAAAACGCCTCAATTTTCTCCCCTGTAAAGTAAGGGCATCTCTGGGGGCGTTTGACTGAAAATGTCCTCCAGAGATTTCAAGTTTGAACACTTGGTCCCATGCTAGTGCTGCTGTCTGGGGAGGTTGTGTCTCCTTTAGGAAACAGCCAGTCAGGAGGAAGTGTGTCATTGGGGGAGGGCTTTGAGAGTTTATACTCTCACCCCATCCACTTCCCCCTCTGCTTCCTGTGTGCCATCAGGATGTGATCTCTAGGCTCCTGCCCCTGCTGCTGGCTGCCATGCCTCTCTGTGACAGACTCCCCTTCTGGAACCTGAAGCTGGGATGAGCCCTTCCTCTGTCAGTTGCTTTTGCTCATGGTGGTTTATCATAGAAGAGCAACTAATACACACAATCCCCTCCCCTGTTCTAGTGTGAACTCAGTGGAACTGGGCATGCACAGCACACCTCAGGGTTGCCAAATGAGTCACACCTAGGTAGTGCCCTAGGCTCCAGAAACTTCCAGAATAGAGGAGAAAGCAATGGCAGCCCATCAACATGGTCATGCCATTAATTTAGCAGCCCAGGGTCAATTTTTGGCTTTCAAAATGGGGACAGCTACTACTTAGAAAAAGGAACACTGGACAAGTTTGTATACAGTCCTAAACTACACTGAACTGCACAGGGAGAAAAATCTTCCCTCTCCAGGTTCTTGTCCAGAAACCTCATCACATGTGGGCCTGGGAAGCTGCCAAGGTGTTTCTTCTGCAGAACTAAAACCAGACAGAGGCTACAGAGATATGTTACCTTCACCCCAGGATTGGCATTGGCCACAGCTCTGCTGAAGGACAGAGCAGGCATCTGGTCTTGCACAGCTGGCTGCATCTGTGAGAACCAGAGAAAGAAATATAACAGAGGTCGGAGTTACTGAGGGCAGTCATAAAAATCAGCAAAGCAACCTGGGGGTGGGCTTTGAGAGTCTATACTCCCACTTCCATGCTCCCCTGTGCTTCCTGTGTGCCATCAACCTAACCTAACCTAAAACATATGACAGCAATGTCATCGGGGAGAAGACATTTGCCCCACACACCTGGATGGTGCATTTGTGAGAGGGGATATTTTACTGACTGTTATTTGCAATAGCTAGTTAGGAGGTTGAACTTCCTACTGTGCAGAGTTTTATGTCAATCCTATCAGGAGACCCCAGATCTCAAAAATCACCTTCTCTTAAGGTGCCTGTAATGGCCCTCAGATTTCTTCCTACCCTCACTCAGCAGAAATCATTCATTCTCCAGGGACTCCAACATTGATGGGTGCCTCAGTGGGGCCCACCAGCCTCCCCACAGACAGGGTGGGCATCCACATGGTCCCAGAGATCATCCTAGCAGCCAAATGTGACAACGTGGGTGGATGGCATCTCAGATGGAGTCTTCCCCAAAGAACAGAATGTCCCTGGTGTAGGGACTGTCTTGGCTGGCATGGTCACATGAGATGGCTAGACAAATAGGCATGAACATGTTGGAATGAGATCAGCTGTCTGCATAGGCTGCATGGTTGTCAGTGTGTGACATGACTTTGATTTAATTAACTGCAAAGTCCACTAAACTGTAGGGGAGTGCAAACACTGACATCATTTTATATACAAAAGTCCAGGCAGGGCCAGCAAGATAACCTAAGTGATGCTCACCAACATGGAATAGAAACTCTGGTTGACTGACCCTCGGCTTTCAGAGTACTAGAGATGCTGGGACAGAACACTTGGTTTCTAGCTGCTGTTGGGGGAGCTGATGGAATCTATAGGGTAGAGAGGCATTGCAGGTGGAGGTAGGTCTCTGGGGTGGCCTCTTGAGGGTCACAGCACAACTCCGGGTCTGGCCTGAACTCTCATACAGTGAGAGAAGTCATGCCCAATGCTCCTGCCCCCATGTTCCCACTCACCCCTGCCCCCATTCCATTCCTGCTGCAATGGCTTATATCTCCTGAACCAAGAGTCAAGAAAAACAAACAAACAAACAACAGCCTATCTTTGGTGTTCACAAAGAGAGAGTGTATGTCTAATGGCCAGAAAAGACAGAATTTCATTTTGACAATTTTGCTGTTTCTTAGATCAGCTACTTCTAGCTTCAGAGGAAGACCGACAGGGGAGTCGATGACACAATCATGGCCCATCTGGCCCAGCCCAAAGGGATGAGACACGGCTCCACTTCAGCTCCACTTCAGCAGGTAGGAAGATCCACCCATGCTGGTCCTGACTTGATGCCCAGTTGAGCTGTGTCAGGTGGTTTCTTAGGCATTGTCCTCCAGTCAGTTACCTGGGGAGCTGATTCCATTGCTCCAGGCCACAGAAGAGAATGTGAGCTTGGGTAGTGTATGGCTGGCTCAGTGACATGAAGCCAGGAAGACATAAGGCAGAAACCATCTTGTTCCAGCCAAACCAGGGAGGTCACTTCTCACCCTCTGTGTTGCAGGAGGATGGAGCAGAGGTTCCATCTCAGGATGACTGACCGTGGTAGAGAAGCCAACTCAGACCCCCTCACCAGGGAGCAACACAGTGCCACCCAGACAACAACCTGACAGAATCATTCTCTCCTATGCCTGGTTTCTCAAGACAGCACTGGGGACACTGGGCCAGATAATTCTGTGACTGGTGATATTTGACTCTAGCCCTGAACTCAGCCCACTAGAAACCCATAGCATCTCTTAATTGCAACCATGAAATGTGCCTCCAGGCATCACCAAGTGTCCTCCCCTCCGGGGGAGGGGGGTGCAGTGGTTGAGAAACACTGATGAAAGACACAAATGCTTCTGCCTGTGCTGTGCCATTTTGGAAGAGATGCTTTCCTGTGTCTCTCTCACATGGGGATTAAAAGTAACAAAATGAGGGGCTGGAGAGATGGCTCAGCAGTTATGAGCACTAACTGCTCTTCCAGAAGATGCAGATTTAGTTCTCAACATCCGTGTGGCAGGCAGTTCACAGCTGTTACAATTCCTAAGTCCAGTTCCAAGGGAATCCAATACCCTCTCTGGCCTCTACAGGTAGTGCACACGCCTGGTGGACAGACATACATGCAAACACTCACACATACTCATAAAATGAGTAAATCTAGGAATCCTGTGCTCTAGGATTTGTTTCATTGCCACCACTGCCATGCCACATGTCGCTCTGCAGTCACTACCTGGGCTGAAAGAGCTTTGCTTTCCTCATTATACACAATCAGTGTCTGGTTGCCACTGTCACTTGGGATAAAGCCGCTGAGCCTCTTGGGTCCAAATACGCAGGAGCACCGCAGCAGGCAAAGGAGAGCAGCTATGAGAAAACAGAAGGGATTGAGCAAGCTCAGCTCTGCAAGAGGCTTCAAGAGGGCCAAGCTCTGTTCACTTCCACTCAACTGCTACCTGACAGGGTCTGGTTCCATCTAAACTGGCTCAGGACTTCAAGGCTTAACAGCATGTGGGGGACTCAGGCAGACGCCAACACTTTTGTTGAATTCAGTGCTTGATATTAACTGGCCAAGAATATTCTATTGTTTCTTAGACTAACTGGTGCCCTTATTAACCTTAGCCATGCCCAGGCACCTAGACACCTGTGTACCACTGTAACCATGGCTACTGCAAACATATGCTCACATTTGGACCATGTTCCTCTGTGGATTCTGTTGTTTACATAATTGCCTGCATATGGCAACTGAATTTCGGTTAATTAGCGTGTCTGGCAACCTCTGACCTGAACAAGTCTGGAGTTCACTCTTTTCTCCCACCCATGCACAATGTGTCCTGTGGTCCTATGGCCGGCGAAAGGGGCTGAGCTCCCAGGAAGCACTCACCTGACAGAGCCATAAGTGCTGCACAGACTGGGGACAGAGCCCACCACAGGAGCCCTGTATTTGAATGCTCCTCACATTCAGATCCACTGGGGCAGGAGCAGATCCTCACGTGGACTGTCTGCTTCTGGGCGAGGCCCTGTCGGTCTGCTACGAAGAGTGGCACCAAATAATCCCCAGGCGGGAGGCTTCTCAGCATTATGAGTTCAGCAGAGTGGCCTGCAAGAGCAGAAAGACATGAGTGGGCTCATTGGTCCCTTGTGTAACTCCTTGCATCCAGGGCAGAGGCTCAGAAAGTGAGATAAGACAAAAGTTCAGAAAAGCAAGGAGCAGATAGGAAAGAAAGAGGCCCCCTGTCTCAGGATCTGGATGCCTTTCTTGTTGGACACCCGTTCATACATTCAAATTGCCTATAGTGAGGACAGTGAATATTTTCCTAACCACACATCAAACGAGAATTATAGATAAACTGTGATAACCTGGGCCAAAATGATCCATAGCCTTGAGTTTTTAACACCTCTTATTCCTGAATATAAACAACACCCCTTATGAACCTATGTTATAGCTTTATCAACAGAAGAAATGTCTGTAACCTTGAAACCTTACTGTAAACTATACTATCTGAACAAGCACCTTAGAAAAGTTCCAGGATCTGACCTACACACCCACAGGATCCTGCCCACACCTGCCTAAACACACAGGATCTTTTTGATACCCATATCACCCAACTTAGACCCACAGGATCCTACCTAGACCCATGGAATCCTGCCCACACCCACTGGATCCTGCCTCTACCCACAGGACATAATCTACACCCCAGGATCCTGCCCACACCCACAGACTCCTGCCCACACCCACAGGATCTAACCTATACTCCAGGATTCTGCCCACACCCACAGGATCCTGCCCACACCCACAGGATCCTGCCCACACCCACAGGATCCTGCCCACACCCACAGGATCCTGCCTTTGACTCATCCATGCTCCTATAAGAACCCTCATCTTGTCAAGCAGGGCTGGGATGAAGCCCTCCCTTTGGCTTGTCAGTCTCTCTAGCTGGGATAAATAGACATTTCTTTATATCTTTCTCACAAAAAGTCATGTGGTGACATGCTCTAGGACTCAAAGAGCACCATTCACATTGTTACAGCCATGGCTGCAGTTCACTACAAAGATAAGAACCCACATGAAAATTGGGAGAGAGAAGAGGACAGAGCAGACACTTGAGTGTGCAGTCATCTTCCCCCATGGTGTCAAGAAAGCCAGGAGTGACAGCAGGCACGTAATACTTCATCAAGGCAAGCTCACCCCAGCCCTTGTGCCCACCGTCCTTTCTGGAGCTTAGTAAGTAAGCCTGGCTGGTCTACAAAATGCACTTGTCTTTAGGTTCTCCAAGTGTCACTTGAGACTGAAGGACCCAGTGTCCCCATCTTAAATCACACTTTGTTCCAGTCTGGGTTAGTCTCCAACCCATACTAACCTTCCCCCTCCTTTGTCCTCAGCATCCAAGTCTCTTCCACAGCTCCCTGGGCATTGTCCAAATCAAAAGTAAAGGGGTCAGCGTAGGGGTCCAGGTCAGCATCCTTGGCTTCTAACAGCAGTGGCTGGCCCCCAGCCGACTCACAGACCTCCAAGTGTCGGGAATGGGGCTGGAGAGTTGGAGCATTGTCATTGACATCAGACAGGAAAAGCATCAGAGTCCCTGTGCCAGTCATTGGGGGGAGGCCTAGGAGAAGACAGAACCCAGGCAACAGAAGAGGTGACGATACAAAGAAAGATGATAAACATGAACTTACAGAACATCAGCGTCAGTAGCTCCTGAAGTGGGGTGCCTGTGACAGTCCATAGCTTCTCTGTCAGGGTGTGGCCCTGCTTGGTAGACACCTCCAGTGTAAGCATGCTCACACACACACACACACACACACACACACACACACACACACGGGAGTATTGGGCAGCTCAGATAATTCCTGATGGGTTTTAAGAGAAGAGGCAGGGTGTAGAATCACGTGTCCTGTCTGTCAGTCATGGTCCATGCCATAGCAGTGCTGGAAGGAATGAGTACCTGTCAAACGGGAGCATGGGGGAATCCCCAGGGAAGATGAGGTCAGCTCTAGCCGGCCTGCTGGGGACATTGCCTGTGATGTCAGACTACACCATTTTATAAAGTGTACTGGGGAAAGCTGGGAAAGGGGGGCTGGGATGCTAAAACCACATGTAAGTCCACTAGGTGACTGGTCAGGTATTAACAGCTTTTCAGGTCAAGGAGGATGGATCTTCCCTCATGATCAGCAGCTGGTAAAAACAGGAACAGAAATGCAGTACTCTGGCCCCAGGTGGAGACATGGCAATCAATCAGACTGTCCATTGAGCATTGCTACCCACTAAAGGTTTTCTAGTGAAGAGTAAAGACCTGAGGGACACTGGGAGGGGAAACACCCTTCGGGAAGGGTCTGGTTTAGAGACTGTAGAAAGAATATGAGGCCTGACTAACAGTGAAAGCTAGTAGTGTTCTCTCTGGCCACTGGCCACTCTCCTTGCCCCGTAACTTGCTTTCCTCCTCAGTGGGTCCTACGGCCACTGTCCACTCTCAATCCTCTACGATAAACTCACTTGTCTCTGCACTCTGGGACATCATCTCTGAATTATTCTGATGGAGTGGAGAGCCCAAGGGAAGGCAGGATAGGATCACGGCAACAAATTTATGATCACTTAGAAATCACCTTTTGTAATTAAAAATAGATCAGGGGAATCATGAAGCCGTCCATAACAGAATCATGGAACCATGACTGCCAATTGGCCGGCTTCCGTTCCTGAACATCAGCTAGCATCTTGCCTCCCTAACGTTCTGTCAGATAACTATGCAAATGAGCTGGGCAGGTCCATGGTGCTTGGGCTTTCATCTGCAGGCTTCTTTAAGTACGATTCTTAATGCTACTTGAAGATGTTCATACATGCAGCTTTCTATTTGGATGCATTTAACTTCAGCCTTGTGGGAATATTGAGAAACGTGCTAAGACATGTTTTTAAAATCACTTGTCCTGGTTTATGACAAATGTGTTCCACTCAGTCACATTTGCTGGAGCTTACGAGCCATCTCAGGTATGGGAAACTGCTAAATATTTATCACACATCGTTGGACTTGACAAAGAGCTACTGCATTATCTTACAGGCAGATGAGACGGGTGGGCGTGATTGCAGACTCCTCACTGGCTTAATTGTCTCAGCTGAGTGAATACTGCCCCTCTTTTAGCAGTATCGGTCTCTGGTTTGCCATTACGAGAGTTATTATCAAAAATAATCTCTAGCATAGAGGCAAAGTAAAAACAATGTTTATTTTATAATTTCCTCAGTGATGCTAAAAATGGCCTCCCTCAGGAGGCCAGAGCCAGCACTGTTCATTCCCAGCCTTGCCTCAGCACTCACCATTGTCAACGGCATGAACGATGATTGTATAGAAGCTGTCATTCACATGAGGGGACTCCCGGTCTATTTGCCTTTTGGTGGTGACCACTCCTGATTTCTCATCCACGGTCACCCAATTTGCTGGATCATGAACCAGTTTGTATCTTGTAGAAAGAACACACACACACACACACACACACATGTTTCTTTTAACTACAAAGTTTTACCACAAGACAAATCATAGGCATGGTAGTACATGCTTGCCATCCCAGCACTTGGGATATAGAGTCAAGTGACCATGAGTTCAAGACCATCTTCAGTTAGAAAGAGGGCTTAAGACCATGCCTCAAAAAATATTTTTATTAACAAATCAAAATATATTATAGACCTTCTGTGGTGGTTTGAAAAAGAATGGTCCCTGTAGGCTTGGTCACCATGGAGTAGTGATTTGAAAGGAACTGTTTGAAAGGGTTAGGAGGTGTGGCTTTACTGGAGGAAGTTTGTCACTGGGAGTAAGTTTGAGGCTTCAGAAGCCCAAACCTGGCCAGAGGTTTCTGCTCTTCCTGCTGCCAGTGAATCTGGATGAAGAACTCTAGGCTACTTGTCCAGGTCTATGTCTGTCTGTATGTTTCCTGCTACCATGGTAATGGACTAATCTTCCAAAACTGCAAGCAAGCCCCAATTAAATGCTTTCCTTTTCAAGAGTTGCCGTGGTAATGGTGGCTCTCCACAGCAATAGAAACCCTAAAAGAACTACAATTCCCATCACAAGTAATTTGGGAATTCAAAGACAATTGAAACCCAAATGCTCATCCAAGTGTGCTGAGCTTGAAGGCTTGGGGATGACAGTGAAGACTTCAGCAGTGTGCCAAGTCCAGGGTCACTAGAATAAGTGTCCTCCCTTAGGAGGTGTGCCTTGGGGAAACACTTAGTGGGGGAGCAGAGCCAAGCTTCCTGTTCAGTACAGCATGCCACAGACACATGGGTCTTGACCCCCCCTCTTACAGTGTCTGCTTTGTAGTAGATCCCAAAGGATTCCCTCACCTGAGGTTCATCTTCCCAATCTTCACCTTGTGAACAGGAAACCATTTTAAACAGTAGACAGAAGACAGAAGGTTTCTGGGAGTGGCTGCCATCAGATGGTATCCATTGGAATCTTGTCTAGTTGCTAACCACTATGACTCTGGACCACTATTCCACACTACAGAATTCGTGTACTCAGCCAGCAGCAGCAGCAGCAGCAAAGCTCAGGCAAAGAAAGAGCCAGATAAGGGCAACCTCTCCGTGGGCTTTGCCTTCCTCATCTGGGAAAATGTTTCTAATAAGGTTCACCAGGATCCCTCTTGTTAGCCAATGGGCCATAGCTTTTTTCTCTTGCACAACTTTACCAACTAGAGAACGTTCCAGTAGCTCCTGTGGCTTTATAATGTTTACAAGCCAAGGGCAGAAACTCAAGAGTTCAGACATAGATTATCTTAGCCCCAAAATGCCCTCAAGGCAAATTTGGTCATTAGAAAGTAACTAACTACAACCAATGTACATTAGACAGTACAAAGTAAAACTCTGCTCTCTAGACACATCTCCCTGTCATAGAAGACACTCAACCAACACCCTAGCAGATACCATGCTGTAGGATTTCATCTCTGGAGTGGTCAAGACATAGGGACAGGAAGTAGAGTGGTGATTGTTAGAAGCCTGGGGAAGGGGACTGAGGAACAGAATCTGGGGAAGAGAAAAGATGTCCAGGGGACTTGGAAAATGAACTGGGAAGGAACCTGGGGAGCTGGTGTTTGCTGGGCACAGAGCTTCCTTCTGGGTAAACAAAAGATGTTCTGGGTGGTGTGTGAATGTATTCAGTGCCACAGACTGAACTCTTAAAGTCAAAAATACTTGACTATTAAATATTTCATTTAAAATATTAAATATTAGTAAAATTATTTACCTAGAAGCTATGGCATCTGGAAAGAGAGACATAGAAACGTAACAAATCTCTCTCTCTCTCTCTCTCTCTCTCTCTCTCTCTCTCTCTCTCTCTCACACACACACACACACACACACACACACATATACATACATATACATATATAGTCTATGATGAATGGCCAGAGGGAATAAGTGGGGGCAGGGGAGGCCCAGGAGGAAGAGCTGAGGATAGGACTCAAGTAGACTAATAAATGGAAATGGAAGATGGGCTCACTCAGCCAGGAGCTGCAAAATGAGTTGGATTAACCCAGACAATGAGTATTCACCAGTAGCTTGTTACACTTTTACTCCTTGGACTGAACCAGTCTTAGCAACATTCTGTAGCAGCCAGGTGGCCAACTATCCCCTTCCCGCCCCCTCAGAGTCAGCCACACTTCCTGTTCCTCTGTGCCCACCTTATCTGGTTGTCAGCTCTGTCTGGGTCTGTAGCATTGAAATATCCCAGCTGGATGGCAGGCCAGGCTCCATCCTCCTCACTGACGATGAAGCTCTTAGGGTGAAAGGCTGGTGGGTCATTGGTGTCCAGCACCTGCACGCTCACCGTGGTGCTGGACATTGCCCTCCTCAATGGCTGCAGCTGGCCCTCCTTACAAGCGAAGAGCTGCTCCTGATTCTCCACAACAATGAGGAGGCTGTGTGCTACTTGAGTTTCATAATCCAAAGGCTGCCAAGGTAAGGAGGGCTTGATTAGTACCCACTGCTCCCCTGGCTGGAGGAAGCTCCACGGAGTCATGGGGGAATCCAACAGAGGATAGAAATGATCAAAAGCCAGTCTTCAGAGCCCTTACAAATCACTTATGGGGCTCACTCTTCCTCCTCCTCTCCTGGCTGCACAGAGCCTCCATCCATCAGTGATGAAAAATGCAACAGAAACCAGAACTCATGAAACATTTAAGTGTTAACCACACCACAGGAACAAAATCAGAGGAACTTGGAGAAATATAGATACTAATGATCATAGTTACTCAGGGTACAAAGTGGCCAGGGACATGGAAGGGCTGAGAGTCAGGAGTTTTGAAGAACTGCCAGGGGCTTAATCCTGACACTTGGTTTCCCATGGAAGGCAGGGAAGGGGTTTGGAGTCAGCAGGGGCCAAAGCTGCTTTCTCTTTTGGTGATTCTTCTGTCTTTAACTCTTTGCTAGGCTGTGGCCAAGAGCTACTAACTTTTGGTAATTTTTCTCTTTCTTTAACTCTTTGCTATTCTAAGGCCAAAAGCTGCTGGCTTCTGGTAATTTGATTCCAGCTGATAGCTGCAGGGGAGGTAGAAAAAGACTTAGTTTCTCTCTGGTTCAAGAGCCCCTTGCTGGTCAGGTGAGAGGCTTGGAGTTCATTAACTCTTTGTGAGCCAGAGAGAAAAGAAGAGGAAGAAAAGAGAATTCAAACACACACACATAGACACACAGACACACACACACAGAAGCACACACACATACATATACACAGACACAAACACATTTTGGCCATACCCGACTGCCTGTCTCAACAACCCATAAGTGTTCATGCATACTTACATAGATACCTACTTACACACATATGTATGTACATACATATAGACAAACAGACACTATATAGGTTTGGTGGATGGGGCTGAGCCTCAAAGGCTGCACTTTATTTCTTCTCTATGGCAGTCTGTTCCTTCTTAGACAAAAATTCTTTATAGAATCACCCCATAGGTAAAATGTTACACTGAGGGGGAGGTACAGAAGGATGTCAATAGTTCAAAGCAGTGGTTCATTCTCTAAGCTCATTATAAGTTCAAAGCAACAGTTTCGCACAGCCTTGCTTTATCATAGTGCATACCTGTGGCTTCATTCTTGGTCCTGACCTAGAGTAAATGTTTTTCCTCAATCACAAATTTGTCCCAAGCCTGCTTTCTATCCTAATGCAATTAGCCCATGACACATGAGGTTTACAGAGCTCTATTTGTAACTTTATTCTATAGGGGGCTTGGGATTACCTGTATCAATGTAAGAGTTCTATAAAATCATTATCAGAAATCGTGAAATCATTAATTCATCTATACAGATCTGCAGAAAATCTACCCAATAGGGTGGGCTAATGCCCAGGAATCATTAGGCTATGTAATAGTGGCAGGAAAAGCATATCAGCAGCAAAAGACAATCCTGAGATGAAGTCTTTGGTGATCTTGCATCTCATAGCTCACCCAATGAAGGCCATGCAAAAATGGTAGACCATCTCCAGAAAAGACACTTGCATGTCATGGCAATTTCTAGATGGCTTCTGACAAATAATTCAGTGGCAGGCAACTGTGAAGAAGGCTGTCAGGTACCTTACTATGCACAGTGGGGACTGTCACTCCTTGATATTTCCTGAAGCTTGTTCAACTAACAGGCAGAATCTTGACTCTACCCAGATGTATTGATTCTAGCTGTTCCTTCCAATTGACTTAGCTGTACTGTGAGAAGGGTCTCACTGAAAGCCACAGAGTCTAAGAGCATTGGAGTCTGCCTGCCCTGTCAGATCCACCCTCTCAGCTATGCAACTTTATATAAAGGGGTCTGTCTGATCTTTAATTCCCTCACCTATAAAATATGGCAAGAATATTTTCCTCCAGGGCCGGTTACTCCCCTGCATATAGTAGATATATCCCTGTGCTCATCACACATGACAACCCGCACAAATGCCCCAACGTTTACACTCTAGACATTTAAAATGTTTTAAACACAGGAGATTAAAAGAAGAACTTTTAGTTGGAGAAGCATGTTTAAAGGAATGGGGATGTGGCCCAACCAGTACTGCCCTTGCCTAGCACACAAAAAGCACCATGCTTGATCCCTAGCACTACACAAAGCAAGCATGGTGGTACACACTCACAATCCCAGCACTCCAGAGTTAGAGACAAAACCAGAAACTTAAGGGAATACTCTACTACATAGTGAGTTTAAGGCCAGTCTGCAATACTTGAAACCCTTTACTGAGAAAATAAATAAATTTTTAAGTTCACTTTCATCGCATCAAAAAAAAAAAAAATCCCACCAACAATATCCAACCTCCAGGGCTCTTGTGAACATAGTAAATTTTATCTCCAACAACAGCATCAAAGAATCCAATATGATTTTTAAAAGTTGATTATTATCCTTTCTACAGGAGGAGCCCTTGACCCCTAGACAAAGGGCTCAGCGGCTACTGTATTCTTTGAAGGGTTGCACAGAGCACAATATGCACTCAGCACACAGTGAGTGTTTAGCAGGTACCAGCCCCTCAGGCATTATGGCTTGTCCTCCAGACAGGGACCCCACCACCTGGTCTTGACTTTACCTTGATAATACTTAATAACCCTTGGTTGGTCTCAGGGTCAGTCACAATGTCAAAATGTCCCTCCTCGTTGCCATCCCATATGTTGAATTGTGTTCTCCACGCTGGTGTAAATGGAGAATCTCCATCTTGAACAGGGAGATACAATATGTCCTGTTTGACTTGACCTTCAGAAGTCTGAATCTCATACTGGAAGAAATAATCATCATTTCCATGTCACAGGCACAGAAACACACCATGGAGATGGAAAGCAGGAAGCGAGAGAAGGAGTGTAGGAAGCGAGAGGAGGAGGGCAGGTAGCGAGGGGAGGAGGGCAGGAAGCGAGAGGAGGAGGGCAGGAAGCGAGAGGGGGAGGGCAGGAAGTGAGAGGAGGGCAGGAAGCAAGAGGGGGAGGAGATGTGTTCTTAGCAAGACACATGCAGCCTTCAGGCATTCACAATCCTCCAGTTATAGTAGAAAATTGATTCAGGAGCATGGACCTTCATACAAATGGAGTCCTCTGAAACTCTGTCTACAGCTGGGTGATTTTAAAGATACTCAATGCATTATTGTGCTGAGAATTTTCAAGATGCAATATACATCTCAGCCTATGAGCCTTAAGTATCTCAGCTCTTCCTCAACAGGAGACAGATTTGTTTGGATCAAGGTGACCGTCTTTCTAGCTCGTATGGTTCCTTGAAATGGCTCATTTTTCAGTATGTTTTGGTGATAGGTCTCTGAGCAAGCACAGCAGGACAGTGATGTATTTTTTTTCCAGGCTTACTTTTGAGCACATAGATTTGTCCTAAGCCAGGAGAGGATTCTGATACAAGGTTTAACTGTAAGATTATTTTGCCATTTGTATAAACTTTTGGATGAGGTACTTTCATATGAAAACATCCCACGTTGGTTTATGTAATTTAAAAAGTTTAAATGACACATTTTAAAATTAATTGCTTGAATCATTAATGCAACAGTTACTACGTGCTAGCAAAAAATTAATAATGATAATAAATATCTTCTAGGAGCTGGCAATGGATGCATGGGGTGGGGCAGATTAGGCAGAAACTAGAACAAATTAATTCATTAAATAGAACACAATGAGGAAGATGAAAGAGCCAAAGGCTTGGAGCACCCAGGAGGGGTACAGGGTGTTTACTGGGTCATCAAAAGAAACCCTTCTCAGAATCAATTTTTGTGTGCATGCACATACACTTGCATGAACCCCCAAAAGACAACTTAGGGTTCAGTTCTCTCCTTCTATCTGTGTTCCAGGGATGATAGGATAGCAGCAAGTTCTTTTGCCCACTGAGTCATCCTGAAGGCTCCAACCTTGCTTTTTGAGACAGGTGTCCCACTGAGACCTATGGCTCTCCAATTAGGCAAAGATGGCTGCCAATGAACCCTGTGCATCCTCCTGCTTGTCCTCAACGGATACCACCATGTCTAGAGTTTTATATGGACATCATTCTCAGGTCCTCACACTTGGGCAACAAGTACTTTACAGATTGGATTCTCTGTCTAGCCCCAGGTTGACTCCTCTGTTCCAGTTTAGGTCACTCTGGATAACTGCATGTAACTTGCTCATGACCCGGTAGAAGTACCTAAGCCTAGGACTTGGGGACCTTTTGTGAGAGGCCTTGGAATTCAGGCAGCTATGACTTACATGATCTTCTGTAAATGTAGGCATGTGGTTGTTGCTATCTTCCACACTGACATGAATGGTGGCTGTGGATGACAGGGATGGCTCTCCACAATCACTTGCTCTGATGATGAGTGTGAACCGAGGAGCAGTCTACTAGGGAGGAAAAGGAATGCTAAGCCCCGCAAACACAGGAAAGGTGAACATTAATAAGGACATTTCCGTCTAGCAATGTCCATAGCAACAGTTAAACCCAGAGGATTCCCAACTGTGTATGGGTCCACCAGAGGTCAACCCTGGGCAGTGTTCTTCAGGCACTGTTTGCCTTCCTTTTTAACTCAGTCTCTCTCTCTCATGGAGCCTGGAGCTCACCAGTTTGGCTAGCTTGGCTGGTCAGGGGCATTCTAGATATGTAGCTTTCTCTGTAACTCTGGGACAACAGAAACTTGGCTAGAGCGCTCAGCTGTTGTTTACATGGTCCTCCTTGACTGGAGCTGGGGTCTGTCTGCTAGTGCCACAAGTACTCTGTCAGCAGAGTTAGCTCACCAGACCTGGTGCTTTTAAAATGATAAAATCTACATAACCTCATAATGTAAGCATCCTGAGAGTCGAGCTTCACCGCTGATGAGATCAATCCGAAAGCCACTTTCTCTCAGTAATGGCGTTTGAGAGACGAGGAAATAAAGGACTTGAGAGTTTGGAGTGTTTTCTTGATCCAAATCGACCGTTAACAACTGAAAAATAGGTTGACCTAGAAAGAAGTTTTTAAGAATGTTATTGATGGCTAAAGGCAGTTTGTCAAAGTAGAAAGAGGGAAAAGTCTTTGCCAAATGCTATCAGGGCACACACCAGAATGAATAAGATATTTAAATGAGAATTCATCATAGAGACATACAATACAAGATACAAGTGGATATTTAACCAAGGCTAAACTTCAAAGAGCTTTTCCAGTCATAATTACCATCGCAGAAGAGTGCCGGACAAAATCAATGGATGAAGAAGTTTTTAGATATATTGAAAAAAGTACACAGACAAAATTTAAAAGTAAATAATAAACTGAATAATACATTCGAAATTCCTGTGGCAAGCATGCATTCTTCATGTAGAAGGAGCAAGTTGTGACCCAGAAGGAAATGACAAACAGATTAACAGAAAATATTGACAGAAAATGGACACGGCAAATAAACAAGCAATTGATTACCCTAAAAAGGGGGTGGGGGACTGAGCTGAGAAGTGTATGAAGATATTAGCCACAATAGGAGGGATGCACAGGCAGCCCTCGGCACACGTTCATCGCTGCTGCCCAGTGAATATGTGATCCTCTCCAGTTCTGGCCAGTTTGCAGCATTCACCTTTCTTCCCCAGAGCTTAGTTAGGCCTCATGAATGATGCCTGACTGAAGCACAAGATTACCTCGAGTATGTTTCTCAAATGCACTTTACAAAAATTCCTTTTAAAAGGCATCGACAAAACAGTCTGCATTAGAAGACCAAGGAGAAACCTCAGAACTTGTACACACACACACACACACACACACACACACACACACACAAACCTAGAGCCTCCCGGAGCTCCACCTTTGTCTCTCTAGGTGTGGCTCTGTTGTTAAACTGCATGTACACATTGGCTCTTCAGATACCACACCTCCAAATCTTTCCAAGGCCACACAAAACGAAGCTGGCAGAGCAAAGACTTCTGTGGTTCTGGGTCTGCAACCTCTGAAGTGTGAGCTGTAAAAAGTTTCCCTGGGTAAACAGGATCAAAGTCCTCATCATATCAAAGCAGGAAGGTAAAAAAATAAATAAATAAAAGCCATCCAGGGCAAAGAAAGGAGGAATACACACACAGTACCACACACCCCAACACACCTGCAGCTTGGCTCTCTTTCACACTGACGTTGAATTCCTTCTCAGGAAATTGAGGTGCATGATCATTCACATCTCTGATTCTAATGTTGAAAATCAGGGATTCATCCACAACTTTCCCTGTGGATCGATCCACGGCGTCAATGTAAACCTGGAAAGCAGAGAACAGTGATGGCTGTGTCTACCTACCCTGGCTAAAGAGCTAAGATGTGTGGTGCAGTCCCAGTGTAGGGACTGCATCAGCGCCACGAGACCATGTTGCTCCAAGGACCAAGCACAGGTTCCTAAAGATCAGAGGAAAACAGTTTGGGGGAAACTCCTCATTTGTTGTCAATGTCAAATTTGGTTTCTCCACTTGGATAGAGGTGCTGGGGAACTGTTTCTATAGCTTATCAATGTTCTATTGATAAAGGAAGACACAGTGACTATTACTGAGCTGTGAGAACAGTAGCCATGTGTGGGTTTTTGGGAAAGGAATGCCTGGTGGAACCAGCATAGTCACTGACACATTAAGTTAATAGAAGGTCACTGTCCTCACAAGCCTCTCCAGCATGCCTAAGAACCTTCCTTTGCCAGAGGCACCAAACTAGTAAGTTAAGCTTGTATGTTGAGAACACTTGGGAAAGCTGAGCAAATTAACCCAGATAGAAAGAAGTAAATAACAACGATCAGAGATTATCAATGAAATGGAAAATGCCAAACAGCTGTCATGGAACTGACGCTAGTCATTTAAATGATTGATTAAACTAACAATGCTCTAGAAAAATTGATGAGGGGAATGGGGCGCAGAGAAAGGACAAGGATTAAAGAAGGTCTCAAGGTCATAAATGTAAGAAGAGACATTACTACAGATCTTACGTTTGTAAGAAAGACATAAACCCTTTCTCCCCTAAGTTGCTTCTCATCAGAGTGCTTTGTCACTGCATCAGAAATGAAACCAGAACACACACACACACACACACACACACACACACGCATATGCACACATTCATGCACATATGCATACACCTGTGTGCTAACACACACATGTACATACATATACACATAAGCATACACGCATGCACACACATGAGCCCATAATTTTTTTTTTACAAAGAAAACAGCCTAAAAGGGCTATAAACTGCAGGAGTACAGCTCCATTATAGCCTGTCAATGGCAAATGTGTATAGATGATAGAAGCTTTGTGGTTCTCAGTAAGGAAGTGGGGAGTGAGTAGAGCCTAGGGGACTTTGGAACAGGGAAGCTATTCTACAGAAGGCAGTGATGAGGGCACCTTATCAACCCATGGGATGCAAAACACCAAGAGTATGTCTGGACAGGAAGTAGGCAAGCAATCGGCTGTGGTTGGTAGTACTATAAAACCCTAGCTCATTAGTTACAACAGAGACGACATCACTCAGGGCAGCCAAGATGCTGACTGCAGGGAACTCTGGGAACTCCCTCCACTTGCTGTTCTGTTCTTTCAATGAATCTGAAAATGCTGTAAAAAGCACATCCCACTGATTGCAATATTAAAATAGGGCAATGGTGATGACATAATTCAAACTGTGCCATTAATTATAAAATAAAAATTGGAGAAACACACACACACACACTTTTAGCTATTGATCTTCCTGCATGTGAGAGAGATGTGTGTCTATTTTTGGATGACTGTAACCTGCCTCACTGCTGCATTTCCCTTGCTCTAGAATGCAAGCTTTGCTTTGCTGGAGGTTGGGAGGCTATAGGGGCAGAGCCTGCTGGGAGCCTGCAGGAATTCACTTGCAGCAAAAGGAACACAGCACCCATGAGCTGCAATACGGAGGTGCCCTCAAGCACAGGACCACTCCACAACGGGGCCTTGGTTACAGACACAGGATCCTCCTAAGGGTGTCAAGAAAACCAAGTTCCTTAAAGAAGGGGCGGAAGTACACAGGCAGACAGATGGACCGGTCTCACCCTTGCAGAAGCCATAGGAAGCGGCCTGTGTTCTCTGTACTAGAGAGAGAGGGTGATTGGCTATTCAACCCCTGGAGAGAGGTAGAAGAACCCAGCTCCAGCCGGATAGCAGAGCCTGGAACATGTGTCTAGTTTTCCTTCTCACCTTCTCACCGTGCATCTCTGAACTAGCCCGGGCAGCCTCAGTCTCCTCCGGTAAGGCTGACGGATGCTGCAGGGCTCCTACTCCTGAGCTACTCCGCCTCAGGGATTCTGGCATACATTTTTAAAGTTTTCACAAGCAAATTGGCTCTCTCCCACTCTGTTGCTCCCTCGTCCTCCATAATTCATGGCTGCGCTGGCAGCTCTCTGCTCCTTAATCACCCTGACTTCTAGCTCTCAGACTGGGCCAACTGTAATCCTCCCACTTAAACAAGAACCATGTGTTTGTTTTGTGTTTATTATTTTATATTCCATTTATTATCCTAAAAGCTACATCTGAGACCTTTAGTTCTGACAGATGCCCGAGGAGCCAGAGCACGGTTTATTCATTGGCAAGATGCAAAGAAATTCCAGGCGACTCAGTCACGATGCAGAAAGGAAATACAACCGGTGTTTTCTGTACTTGGAATGGTTTTCAGCCTTTTGTTATAGCCCGGAGATTTACACCCTTGGATAAACAACGGTGCAGCACTTGCATGACGGACCGCCATATGGCCATTTGTAATTACACACACAAGATCTATAGCCTCACACCCAGACTAGAAGAGGAAGCATCTTAAATGCCCAAGGCACAATGGGAAATCAGTTACATGCATGACTTAGAAGTGGGTCAGGCTGGTGGAGCATGGATGGTTGATACATAATTATTTGAACGAGTGTAAAAGGATGGGTTGGAATGGGTGCTTGTGTCTTGTGAAACTGAGAAGATTTAAAATAAACAGAAGAGATCCCTACACAGGAAAAAGAGGACATTCTTCTCTCTATGAATCCATCATGAATCATACTGCAGTTCTCAGCAGAGTTTTACAGATTTCTTTTAGGTTTATAGCTTTAACAAGCCAGTCAACACCCTCCAACTCCCAAACCCAAATTCTATATGTTTTGTCTAATTTTAGAGTCCCTCCCCCCATACTGGCTGGTTTTGTGTGTCAACTTGACACAAGCTGGAGTTATCACAGAGGAGATGCCTCCTTGAGATCCAGCTGTAAGGCATTTTCTCAATTAGTGATCAAGGTTAGGAGAGCTCATTATGGGTGGTGCTATCCCTGGGCTGTTAGTCTTGGATTCTATAAAAAAGCAAGCTGAGCAAGCCAGGGGAAGCAAGCCAGTACGAAGCATCCCTCCATGGCCTCTGCATGAGCTCCTGCTGACTGACCTGCTTGAGTTCCAGTCCTGACTTCCTTTGGTGATGAACAGCAATGTGGAAGTGTAAGCTGAATAAACCCTTTCCTCCCCAACTTGCTTTTTGGTCATGATGTTTGTGCAGGAATAGAAACCCTGACTAAGACACCCCACCCTCAGGTTGCATTGGGCATCAGCACACTTCTGCAGTTTCTCTTTGCAGCCTCAATGTGTTTCCTTGGTTTGTAGTGATGTCCTGTCTTCTCAGCATCTCAAAACTAATAATCAGCACTTAAGAAGAGAAGCAGCTGACTAGAGGAAAACATGCTGGGTGACATGTGGCCTTTGCCATTTCCCACACTTCCCACGACTGGAGATCTCCACCTGAGGGTGATGTTCTCATGATCACAGTGGAATTTACCCTCATGCTCTGGAAGCTGGAACTGGAACCCATTATGTCAGGAGCCTAAGATGGAGCCAACTGAGGCTTCTCTTCATGGGGTTTCTGGTCACTATAAGCCCAAGACTCCCCGGACTTATCCCTGGCCGGTGTCACTCAAGTCTCTGCCTCTGTCTCCTCGTAGTTTAACCCCAAGTATTCGCTTTCTTCTGTGTCTAAATATCCTCCTCCTCTTCTTCTTCCTCTTCCTCTTCTTTCTCCTCCTCTTCCACTTCCTTCTCCTCCTCCTCCTCCTCCTCTTCCTCCTTCTTCTTCTTGACATTGGCCAATCTGGCCCAGTATGACCTCATCTTAACTTCATTGCATTGCAAGGCCTCAATGGTCCAATAAAGACATATCCAAGCTCCCATTACTGAGACTAAGGCTCATCATTTTGGTAGGTGTGAAGGTAGGCCTCCTGGACCCTAGAGAGAAGACTCAATTTTACGAGCCTGGTCCCTCACCTACTCATCCATTGTACATACCTGAAACACTACCTCATGAAAGGCACTGCTGACCTTAAAGAGATGGTCACTAGGAAGGCCAGGGTCTTGCACCTCTTAGACTTTAATTCTGATGGGAGAGATGGACTTTAAAACCAAACACAAATGTACACATTCCTTAAAGTTCTGACATTAAAGAGAAAGTGAATCAGAGTCACGGAACAGAGAATGATGGGGTTGGGGTAAGTTCCACCCTGTGTTTTCCTCCGTGAAACTTCACAGTCAAATTAGCAGCCTGGGTAGCTTGATTTTTTTCATAGCATTTACATATTTATATAAATCTATATAAAGGACCATTGTGGGAGTGGGGGAGTTTACCTAGTTAGTAAAGTATCTATCATGCAAAAAAGAGTTGGGATCCTGAGGACCCATGAAAAAGCCACTCACAGTGTCATCTGTATCCTAACCGTGGGGCTATGGGGACAATAGGACCTCCTAGCTGGACAGCCAGCCTAAAAAGTAAATGGGTCTTGGTTCAGTGAGAGATCCTGTCTCAAAAAGAAAGATGGAGAGTAATAGAGGAAGACACCCATCTCCACATGCACAGAAACACACATGGAAGTGCGTGTGTGCGTGTGTGCGTGTGTGCGTGTGTGTCTGTGTGTGTGTGTGCGTGTGTGTGTGCGTGTGTCTGTGTGTGTGTGTGCGTGCGTGTGTGTGTGCACGCGCGTGTGTCTGTGTGTGTCTGTGTGTGTGCGTGTGTGTGTGTCTGTGTGTGTCTGTGTGTGTGTGTGTCTGTGTGTGTGTCTGTGTGTGTGTGTCTGTGTGTGTGTGTGTGTGTGTGTGTGTGTTCTTGCAAAGCAATCAAGTTAAGATGAGGTCACACTGGACCAGGATTGGCCAAATGTCCTAATAAGAAGGATATTCTGACACAGAAGAGGGTGAACACTTGGGGTTAAATACACACACACACACACACACACATGCACGCACGCACACACGCGCACGCACACACGCACATACACACACGCACACACACGCACACACACGCACATGCACACGCGCACACACACGCACACACACGCACACACACACACACACACACACACACACAGTGTGTCTTAGTTAGAGTTTCATTGCTGTGAACAGACACCATGACCAAGGCAACTCTTATAAGGGACAAAATTTAATTGTGGCTGGCTTACAGGTTCAGAGGGTCAGTCCATTATCATCAAGGTGGGAGCATGGCAGCATCCAGGCAGGCATGGTGCAGGAGAAACTGAGAGTTCTACATCTTGTTCAGAAGGCAAACAGGAAAAGACTGTCTTTCAGGTGTTTAGGAGGAGGGTCTCATTGTTCAACCCCACTGTGACACACTTCCTCCAATAAAGCCACACTCACTCCAACAAGGCCACACCCACTCCAACAAGGCCACACCCACTCCAACAAGGCCACACCCACTCCAACAAGGCCAC
>JADRCH010000172.1:3455548-3474233 GCA_019843965.1 Rhynchomys soricoides
ATTCATGTGTGTGCATGTATGTATTCATGTGTGTGCATGTATGTATTTGTGTGTGTGCATGCATGTATGTATTCATGTTGTGTGTACATGCATGTGTGTATCCACGTTTGTGCATGCATGTCTGTATTAATGTGTATGTGCATGTATGTATTCATGGATATGTATGTGCAGCCATGGAATCTTCCTGTATCTTCTTCTCCAGCCCTATGGGGACAGGTGTGCTCTGTGTAGAAATCAAGTCCTCATGTATGTCCAGATGTTGTCCTCCAAAAAGGACATCATTCACAGCAACTTCAGCGTCAATATGCACGATGCCTCTAGTCCCAAAGAAATAAGTTTCAAAGTCTCTGAATTCCTAACCCTTGAATCAGTATATTCAGACATTGAGTTTATTGATTAATATTGGGAGATTTAAATATGGGGCATCAGGGCTGGAGAGATGGCTTAGCAATTGCAGTACTGGGTACTCTTCCAGAGGACCTGGTTTCAATTCTCAGCAACTACATGGTGGCTCACAATCATTTATAACTACGATTCCAGGGGATCCAACACCTTCTACTGACCTCCATCAGCACAAGCATGGGTGATACACACATCTAGACAAAACACTCATACACATAAATTAAAAATAATTCTAAAAAAATTAAAGAAGAAATGGTAATTCTTGAAAATGAATGCAGAGATTGATTTTGTTTCTGTCCCAGACCTTGGAGCATCATTGAGGATTGTGAGAAGTCATCTGTCTGGAGAAGGCTGTCTGTCCCTCTGAAGTCCCTCACTCTAAGATGGAGTCTTATAAGTGAATGCTCATCCAGCTCTGTAGATTCATTCTGTCCTAATAGCGCAAATGTGCCCAGTCAACAGGCAGGAAAAGCCAATTGCATCTTCAAAGAGCATTAAGGCAGGAAGGTTTATGCTTTGCCAGAGAGGTACCTGAAGCCTACACTGCAGCTCCTGTCTGCTCTTTCTTCTTTTTGTGCAGCCTCAGAATAGCTCATCTGCATGATGCAGAAGGACTCAAAATTGTTCCCGCTGCCAAAATGACTCTGTAAGAGCGCTTATTACACCTCCATCCTGGACAATTGAGGCAGTTCCCCCCAAAAGGACACCATTCACAGCATTTTGCATAATGCTTTCCACAGTGCTGCTAGGACTGTCCCCATGCTGGCTTCCCCAGTTGCAGCCTACCTCAGGCTGTTTCATCAGAGAGGCAGGCAGGCAAGCTCTTTCCCCTCCACCCTGCATGCCTTTTCACAGGTGAGACTAGACTTGGGCCAGGTCACAGTTGCCATTCAAGCTTACCGGGTAAGGGGGAGCCATTATACCTTTTAAGAACAAAAAACCTACTAGAATTAATTGGGGGAGAGAGAGAGAGAGAGAGAGAGAAAGGGAGAGAGAACTAAGACCTCAAATATGAAATGTTCTTTCTAAAAATTCTTGCAACAATCTCTCTCTCTCTCTCTCTCTCTCTCTCTCTCTCTCTCTCTCTCTCTTGCTACATAGGCAATGATGGCCTCAAACTTCTAATCCTGCTCTCCTGCACAACTATCATGCCCCAGTTTATAGGACACTAGGGATTGAACTCTTGACCTTGTGTGTGCTGGGTAAGCACTCTACCAGCCAAGTTACAGCCCCAGTCTGAATACTTAAAATTTTAATGTGCACTTCCATTCAGGGAGGATTTGGGGGTCCTAGAAATCCGTATTTTAAATTCCCATGAGACATTTCTGCACAGCTTCCTTGACCTTCCACCTGTACCTAGCTTCTGGGCTCTAAACAGAGAGTCTAGGGCACCCTGGGGATGGAGTATTCAGGTCTGCACTTTACACTGGCTGTGTGGATCTCACTGAATACTTGGAAGATGATCATGAATGTATGGAATTGAATCTTAAATTAGACTTAAGTGAAGTTTAAATTGCCACATATAACTAGTGATGGCTGCCTTCTCTGCACAGAGAAGACAATACTGAGTGACCCTGACACATAGGGGTGTGTCAGGCCTGAGTCCCTTTCTTCGATAGCTGCATGATAGTGGGCAAGTGGTTTAACCTCCCTGGGTCTGAATCTCATCTGTGTGGTGATGCGTAATTGCACACAACCTCGTATACAGAATCCTCACAGTCCTGCCGATCACAGTGGTTTTGATGTGTGGTGTTCGAAGCACTTAAGACCATTTAAGAAAAGCTGAAGTGAGGCGACCCAGCAGGACAAGCAGGGAAACTGGGGAAGCGTTAACTCAGTTCAGACTGACTTCGTCAACCTGGATCATGGGGAGTCTGAGGCCAGGTGACTTATTGCCAACATACTTAAACTCAACAAAATTTGGAGGGAAAATTTCCCTGTGTGATACAATCCCCAGTGCCTAAAGAAACATACTTACACCAAAGCTCAACTCAGGCTGCATGCCACTTCTTCCAAAATGATGGATTCTGGAGATGTGCTGCTACCTGTACCATGTTAAGGGTCTAGGGAAGGATCTGGGGTAGTCTCAGTCATGCAGATAGCGTAGAGGCCATTCTGGGCTATTAGCCATGTCTGGTCCTGGTTGTGGGAGCTTGGGGGAGCGGCTGGCTGTACAGAGAATCTAAGGCTCATTTGGACTATTGGGTGTCTCAGGTTCTGGTTGAGAGAGCATGATATGACCTGTCCCAACAGATAACTCGGGTTACCACACGGTTAGTGACCCCGATTCCCAGATTTCTGGGTGGAAGAACAGGTTTTACATCCTTCCCATTGAAAAGATAATCTTATGCACTTAAGATTCCTGGTTTCCCTGAAGATCTGTGGGTGCAAGAACCTTCCTGCTCCCGGCACTAGAAGAAAGGCTATTGGATGTTTTCACCAGAAGGAAATGCTAACAGGTTGAGGTGATAGAAGTCTGTCCTATCTGACCTTTGTGCAATGCACACAGCCATTGAATTGTTATAGGGTACCCTGTAAGCACAACTTTATGTTTTTAACCTATCAGCTCTTTACTATTTAGTTTCTTAAAATGCTTAAGAGGCCAGCGAGATGACTCAGCAGGAAAAGGTGCACTTATCAGTAGGACCCATGTGGTAGACAGGGAGAACCTGTTCCTGAAAGCTATCCTCTGACTCCACATGGATGCCTAGGCATGCAAAGGCCCACTGGAGATGGTAGGGTACACCCAGACACACGACAGACAGACAGACGGACACACACACACACACACACACACACACACACACACTGTAAAAATATGCTTCAAACAGGAAGGGCCAAGTGTGGGCCTGTTCCTATGAATGTCTCCAGGCAACCTTTATTTCCTCTTGTATCACACAGTCAACTTGGATTCAACTTAACCAAAATTGGCCCTTTTAGCTCATTTGCCCACAAAGCACCCCTTCTTCAGGACCCCCTAAGTCAACAAAACACTGCACCTGTTCACTCTCCATGCCTCCCCCTTGCTCAGCTCCACTTTCATTCCCAGGCTCCTCTGGGGTCTTCCAGCCCTTTGTGCCCACCTCTAGGATTGATAGTCACTGTATTTTCAGGAAAGACACTGGGACATCCTCTGGAGTGAGCACTTCTGTCCCATCTCGTCCCTCTACTGAGAACCGAATGACATCCTAAACATGTATGCAGAAGTCCTAACCTGCGGACATCATCTCGAAACTAAGATGCTTCAGATTTCATCAAAATACAATGAAGACGTCCTCATGTGCCCTGATCCAATGACAGGAAGAGGAAGCAGACACCAGGAAGGAGACTGGCAATGACCTGGGCAGAGAATGGGGTGATGCAGTTATGGATCTTTTTAGCAAGAGGCAGAAAAGCCAAGAAGAGGCTCTGAAGGACTCTACCAGAGAGACTATGGCCCTGCTGCTGGTACAGTTGCAGACACCAGACCTTTATACCAGTGACCACACATTCCTCTTAGATCAGCACCAGATTTTGGTACATGCTTTTTTCCAACCCATTTGAATGTATGATTCTCCATGTATGGTAGCAGAAAGGCCCACTAAGAAGCCACTGCTGTTAGGTCTGAGTCTGGATGCTTTTTCCCAGGTAGCCTACCTAAGGTTCACCTCAGACTGCCCTGTCACCTGCCTCTGCAGCACACCACTCTCATATTCCGGGTGAAGCACCAATGACGTCAGCAAGCTGAGCATGATTGCTAGCAATGTATCATCATCATCATCATCATCATCATCATCAACTACAAAACCCCAGGCTTTCCTCCTAGTCCAGTTCCATTCTTTGAAAATAATCTCTCCCCTCTGTCCTTTGACTCCTACCCAGCCCAACCTGAGGATTCTTGGGCTCTTAGGACTAGAAATGACCAACCAGGAGGACGGTTTTCCACTGGGTGTCACTGAATGTGGAACAAGGCCATTAGCCTACAGAACACACTTCTGACTTTGCCATTTGGATTCATGTCAGAGTCAAGGAACTTTTGATAATTGTTAGCCACCAGGGAGGGAAATTATGTTTTCAATAAGAACACAGCCCAGGTAAATGGACTACACTCTAGTGGCAGATCATATATTCAAGGTATTTTGGACAATACAAAATCATCTTGATTCTTCTTAAGTACAAGAATCTGGGTGGGTAGATAAGAGGGGTTAGATCTGGGAAGAACTGGGGGAATATGATCAAACATGGATGAAATTCTCAAAGAGCTTTAAAGAAAACCATTGCAAGGATGTGGAGTTGAGAGAGAAACCAATACACACAACCCAGGAGAACAGGCTGTCTTTGTGGACATTAGGTGTGCATAGGGGAGGTGGCGACTTGCAAGCAGAGTTTGGAGGAACCTTGGAGGCATGGAGGGTTGGGTTTCTTCTGGCCGGTTTAGAAAATGATCCCACACCTGCTGAAGGCGGGGTTCTTCAACACGGAAAGGCCCTGCATTGTCCTTGCTAAAACCTCAGATTCTTCAGAATCATAATCCCCCCGGGTCTGCAAAGTCCCTTCAGTCAAACACTGAGGTACAGTCCTCAGGAGGATTCCTGCCTCCACACCATCCTCACTTCCCCTTGGAGGTGAATTAACCACTTGGGCACTGTGCTAACACAACAGAGGCAGGAAGGTTGCCATTTCCTTACTGAGCTGGCAGTAGGTGCAGGCAGGTACGAGGAAGGATGGAGATGGGGTTTGATTTGCAAAATTCTCAAATCCAGGCTGACGTGGGGGAAATAAAACCGGGTTCTAGGAAACACTATAGATGAGATCAATGTCTCGATTAAAAGCTCAACTCTTGACACAGTAAACTGCAACGGAGATGATTCTTGTAACTCCAAGCAACTGGTCCTAGGCAAGGCATCCACTTTCAGCACACGGGGCTCTGCTAGAGTGTCAGCGTGTCAAGACAACTCCCTATTGTGTTTGCTGCTGTATTGTGTGTTCTTCCAAGACTCTGGCTCAGCAGAAGTCTAACTAGTGACTAGCGAGTGTAGCCCCCTTCAGTCAGTGATCAGAAAAACCAAAAGGAAGGCTGAAGACACCACTAGCCCACAGGAGCCCGTTTTTCTCCTCCTGGCTACAGAGGGGTTATTTAGTACTGCACTGGTTTGCTCCAGTTGTCTCTAACACAAGATGTCTTTAACTGAGACTCCCTCAGTTCTTTTCAAGCGGGGGGGGGGGGGGCGCTGTTGGGATGTGTTTGTAATGACAAAATCTAACTTCAAACCGTGTTTCGTAAGTTCCTCAGCTCCTCCCCACTCCCTCATAAGATGTGGATCTGAACCCCACACTTACCTAAATCCTAGAACCCTGTGTGCCTATATTACTGTAAACACAGCCAGCTCCCGCCTCCGCTGAAGGCCTGCTTCTCTCCAGGTTCAAGTTGTCCTGCTAAATTCCTTTAGCCTACATATGCTGTGCACAGTTCCCAGCACCCACTCAGCTCACCTGTGGAAATGACAGCAGCAGTAGTAACCAGGCACATCCTCTGGTGTCCATGCTAGGGTAGGCACCTGACAGTTCTTGGAGCCTGGCAGCCTCACCAGGAGACAGGAACCTCCTCTCCAGCCAGTGACATCACTTCTAGTCACTCTCCTGGGTTCTTAAACCCTGACACATGACCTTGCTGAATCTTCTATTCTCTGCCCTGCTTTTGTGTGTCAGAGAAGGAGGGCTGATGGATAAGGTATAACCTCATTTGTGGCCACAGGGTTCTAGGGAGCGGGTGCTCGGATACCAAACACCAGACTCATGTGTATACAGAGAAGTGGCTGGGCGTGGGGATTACAGCTCAGCCAGAGGAAAGAAAGCTGGGCCCATGGGAAGATCCGGGTTTGTTTCTTTGTTTCTTGGTTGGTTTTTAGTTTCTAAATAGAAGTCCACTAATCCCTCTGCAATGGGGTAATTAATGGTTCTTATAATCACTCAAAACTGGAAAAACAACCTCCCAAAATTATATAGGGAGCTATTAGACATGGGGGTGGAGGAGAGAGAGAGAGAGAGAGAGAGAGAGAGAGAGAGAGAGAGAGAGAGAGAGAGAGAGAAAGCATGGTGGTGGCTCAACTAGTGTGCCTGTCAGTCCCCTTTCTGTTTTCTAATTGGACCCCTGCTGGGTCAGACATCCAGTGGATGTTGAACACAGCAGTAAGAAAAACAGGGGAGAAAGCTGTCTTGGGGTACCAGAGCTCCAGTGGAATCTCATATAATTATGCCCGGGGAAGATGTGTGAGGAAGAAAGAGAGGAAGAGAGAGGATGTGAATGCTCTGTAGAGTATTTACCCAGCAGTCACAGGGAAGGCCCCAGGGTTCCTTCTGCCCCGAGTACTGAAAAATAAATTACAATTCTCCAGTGCATGTTACAAAATCTTTATTCCAAGCATACCTGGGCTCTGGGGTATAAACATTTCTACCCACACCTTTTTTTTTTTTTTTTTTTGGTTTTTTGGTTTTTTGGTTTTTCGAGACAGGGTTTCTTTGTGTAGCCCTGGCTGTCCTGGAGCTCACTGTGTAGACCAGGCTTGGCCTAGAACTCAGAAATCTGCCTGCCTCTGCCTCCCAAGTGCTGGGATTAAAGGCATGTGCCACCCCTCTTATGAACATTGACGGAGTTAAAGAGTGGGCGGAGAAATGAGGACCACCCCCACTTCCACCTGTAGCTAGAGTCTCTGGGGAAACCTGGGCCGTTTACCTTCGATTCTGGGAAATGGTCACATTGGGATTCTATGATCCCACCTGTCAAGGGTTGCAAATTTTCAAGCAAAACCTGAACTCAGACTCTGACCACCTTAATTAATATATGAATTATCTCCTTATCGTGCCTAAAGTAATGACCAGGTTTCAGCGGGCGAAGTGGGCAGCAGTCCATGTAAGTTTCCTGTACTCTTGGAGTGTGAGATAAAGCTGAATGTATGTGCTCAATGTTATCATCTTAACTCATCGGATCTTCTGGTATTGAAGGTGTCATTAGTGTGGCAGGCTGGTGGGTGCCCTAAGCACAGAGAGAATCGGGTAACAACAACTGAATTTAGTTTGTGTTCACTTCAGAGCTAGCAGATCATTCTGCAGTGCAGCCTGGGAGGCCTCGGAGCAGAGCCACTAAATTCAATGTTTGCAAGTGTCCTAAGCTATGTGTAGGCAAGTGCAGTGCAGAGCCCGCATGTGAGAAGGAGGTGGGTATCACAATGCTCTGGAAAGGATCCGAGGATGCTGGGGAATGGCTCTATTTTTACTTGTTTTAAATTGAAAAAATAGGATTTCAATATATGAAAAAAGACCAAGCTTTCAATGCCCACAAACACTTAAAACTGGGCCAAATGCCATTTGGGGATTAGCCTTTCTCCTGTAGGCTGTGGTCATCTCAGGCTTCAGCCACACCAGCTGCACCCTCATCCTAGGGAGTATTATGCTTTCTAAACAACTGGGGTTTCTGTGACAACTGACCAGGGTTCCTCAGTGGGCTTGGGAGCACAGTAATAGCTTACACAGCTCCCAGCTGACAACCAACCAGAAGCTCCCCAGAGAGGAAAAAGAGAGGTGAGAGGCACTGTTGGCCACCTCCACTCAATGCTTACCTCAAACGCTCAAGGGAGGCCAATTTTCCTCAGATGTTCGACATTTGTTTAATGACATCACATGGATTCTCAGAAATAATGGCTTTGTCTCAAATATTCCATACAAACCCATTTCTGAGAGTGTCAGACACTCGCTGAGTTTTGCCTTCAGTGCTGTTAGACAAGGTGGCTTGAACATAGTTGTTTGTTCAGGAGTTGGTGACAAAGACCAACTTTAGTCGAGAATAAAAAAGCATTCAATGCATCTTATCCTGAAAGCCCCAACAATGGGGACCAAATATCTTAGGACTTCAGAACTGATCCTGCTAGGCCCTCACCTCCATCTTAGCCCAGCCCTAGCTCCCCCCACTTCTGCTGCCCATGGCAGGAGTGATGGAAGGGGTGTTGGTTTCTGCTTCATAATTCTGGGGCTCCTCCCTAGGCAGGACAGGCCTGGATGTTCTTTTTTTAATTCAAGAGCTACATGGGAACATTTCATGCAAGAGTTATGTGGGCACTGTTGAAGGGTCGAGGTGACTGCACTCTTGACTGTTTGGCTTGGCTTGAGGGATGGGAACTGCAGCTAAATTTGTGGAAGCTTCAGCCTTCCTATAATGTTAGCATGATCATTGCCTGTGTAGATTGAGTAAACACCTCTAGAGTGGCCAAGGCTGGAGCTGAGCCTTCCTCTTGCCTCCAGTGAGGCTCTTGCTGGCTAGGGAGGTGGAGGCCTTGACCTCAGAGAGAGAGAGGGCTCTGGTGTGGCATGTGGTGCTTTCTCCACCAGGATAAGGTAGCAGAAGGCCCAGAAGACCCTCATTCAGAGAAGCGTGGAATACCCTCTGTTTCCCATTCTCAGCCTCTGAGGAAAAAGAGCCTTGAAGATCTAAAAAACAGGGAGAGATGTCTTAGTAAGAAACCACATCTTTCTTCATGCTGGAAAGGAAGGAAGAACACCAGGCTGGGAACATGGGAGAGCAGCCTACCCAGAGGACAGAGATTGGACTTCCATCAATGTTGTCATCAACCTTATAAACTGGACTTCTTCAGCCAACCCAAGTGACTAAAGGAAAACATACCCAAGATGGATAACTGAGACACTGAAAGAGGTCAGGTTAGGAAATCAAAACTAGCTCCTGTTAGGAATCCACTAGATCAAGACTTCTAGGAATAGTCACTCATAGCTAGTTTGATCATTGAGTTCAATGCTCAGTTCTCATGGCCACAGGCAAAGCTTGACTCCTTGGGAATCTCAAGAGAGATTTGTGTGCTGTGGTGGGACATGGGTCCCTGTGAGTGCAGGTGTAATTACATGTATGTGTGGAGGTCAGAGGTCAACCTTGGTCACCATTTCTCATTAGACAGGCTTTCTCATTGCCCTCGAGCATGCTAATCACCTTATGCCATCTGGCCAGCAAGTCCCAGGGATACTTCTGTCTCCCCTTTCCAGCACTAGGATGGCTAATGCCACCATAAGTGACTTAAATTTTTCAATTACATTTATATATTTATCGTGTGTGTGTTCATGTATGTGTATACTTGTACATGTGAAGGTCACATGGTCACCTGTGACAGTTGGTTCTCTCCTTCCACCATCCACTTCTCAGGGGTCAAACTCAGGTCACTGCACTTGACCGAAAGCACTTTCACCCACCGAGCCATTGACTCAGCCCATGTCTGGATTTTTATGTGTGTTCTTGGAAACAAACTCATGTCCTCAACACCTGTGTGATAAGCATTATGTTGACTGATTTGTCTCCTGAGCCAAAAATAAATAAAACAGACAAACAAATGTTAAGGAGAACTCTGCTCTCAGCAAGTCTGAATCTGCTGTACAAGTCATGTTGGCCACCAAGGGAAGGCTACAGGCTCCCAAGGCAGAGATATCCTAGTGCAGCTGGTACCCAGAGGGAATCAGCTGTGGGAGGCTTCAGACAGGAGGGGCCAGGGCAGCTGAGGTGACCTGGTAGCTATGGGGAGAGCACAAGGAGCCTGTGGGTGCTTGCTATAAACCTTTCAACCTTCCTTGGTGTGGGACCATGAAAGGTAGCTTGGTTTCTGGTTGAGGATCAAAACCCTGGAGACCCTGAAGGGATGGTAAGAGTTTTGCCTTCCCCGGCACCCGGCCCCCCTCTCACTAGCCGCCCCCCCCCCCCCCCATAGCTTTGAGGCCATCAGTCATGTAAGGGCAACTCCCCAAGTCCCTCCACAGGTAGAGGATGCGACCTGTGGTCATGTAGGCTCAAGACAGATCTCCATACTAATGAGGTAACTAAAGGCCTGGAGGGCTTACCCAATAAGCTTTCCTTCTCAGACATTCCTCCCTGCAAAAGGTATTTAACCTCGGAAGTGGGGTATGGTTTACTCATCCACTTCCCACCATGACAATAAATGCCTTAAAACCATGGACTGCCTCCTTTCATCAGGATCCGCCATGGGGAGCCATGGAGAGGCCTTCGTTTATAGAGCCGCTATCTAATCTCCTATAGAAGGTCTCTCTGTGCTCTCAGCCACGACCAAGCCAAGCTTAAGCCCACCACCACCGTCAAGCCAAGAACTCTCCCTGTGGGACCAGCCAGAGCTGCCCATTTCTTTCCTGACCCCAGGCTAGATCCGGCCTGCAGGCTCCCACTCCACTCTCAGCTCTTCCGTGGCTTCCAGTGCTGACTGGGTATCCGAGAGCCTGAGAACCAGTCGGCCCTAGACTCTTCACAAGCCCCGGGGCCCCAAAGCCAGCTCTGGCTGTCCTGGCCTCAGACTGTGCTTTCCCACCCCCAGAGCAATGTCCCGGGGCTTACCTACAGCCCAACACCCACCTGACAACTGCGTGGGTAAGCACGGTCAACTCTCATGTCCCTCCTCCCTAGATTGACATGCCCTGTGATGGAGCCGACTTGAGACCCCATCAACCCTACACCTTGGGTTTGAAAATGCTCACTATACAACCACTAAGGATGGGCCTCATCCCAGATGCTCACCCACACCTAGCTAGCTGGCCAGTCAGTGAGCTTCGGCGATCCACCCACCTCCGCCTCCTGACCCCTGCCTAGAGCTGGGTTTCCAAGTATGCTATGCCCACCATAGCTGGCTTTTCACATAGGTACTGGGGTCAAACTCAAGTCTGTGTGCTTGGCCCATAAGGCCACCACCCATCCCCCTGCCTTCTTCTCCACCTTTTGTCTCTATGTTTCCATACTAACAACACTGCTGGTAGAATTATCAGACCCTTCAGTCATTTGTCTCAGTGGGTTTTAAAGGCAGGGGTTTTTTGGAGGGTACAAGGTTAAGAAGAGAGAAGGGGCTTTAAAGGGGCTTCTAGGTGACTTCCCCATATCAAGTCCTCAATGAAGACATATTTCTTCTTTTTAAAAAGTTTTGATACTTCAGTGTGTATGGGTGTTGTGCCTGCCTGCATGTAAGTGCACCATATGTTATGCAGAGTTCCCGGGGAAGCTGGAAGGGCTAGATTCCCTGGAACTGGAGTTACAGACAGTGATGAGCCACCACCTGAGTCCTGAGATCTGAATCCAAAGCCTCTGTAACAGCAGCAACTCAACCTGTGCACTAGAAAGGAAGGTTTCTCCAGCCTGAGGGTGTCAAGGCTCTATTAAAATGCAGATGCCTCATTATCTGGGGAGGTCCACAGCATGAGCAGCATAAAACCCACTGTGATGCTTAGAACTGTGACATTGTGCTGCTTTCTCTACAGAAGCAGAAGGGTGTGGTCCTATGGCCACCCAGTGTTAGAGTCTAGGCATACACATGCAACAAGACTGCTGACAGGCAAACTTTGCCAGTTTCCTTGACCAGGATCCTTCAGAAGACGCCATGGCTCAAGCCATGCTGTTTTGTGTAAGGAAGCCTGCACAGCTGGGTAGAAGTGCTTATGTGACAGACTACCAGGGACACCTGGAATGGGCTCTGTCTTTGAGGCAAGAACAGGAGATTGTCTTCTCTGCCAGCTCTTGCACAGAAAGGTCGTGGAAGGAAAGAAAAGTGCTCCCGGTTTCCAGCTGCTTTCTGGTTCTAGCTTTTTTGGCTTACCTCAGAGAGAAGAGGTACAGAGATTAGGTCAGAAAGGTCTCACTTCTGAACCCCTTGGTTCAGGGTGTCATTTCCTGACCCCCATGAGTTTAAAATGTCGAAGCTTTACAATGGCAGGCACAGCGATCTATTATAACATCCCACGAATATTTAAAGTGTTATTGTTACTGAGTAAATACTGCATTGATAAGTGCAGGTGTATTTACTGATGTTTCATAAAAGTGGGCTCTCCGTCGAGATTTTATAAATGATGATGCCATTTCACATCTGCTAGGCAGGACCTTGTGATTAGGGAACATTCCAGAATCCCCCACTTCAGTCAACCACTCCTAAGAATTGACTTAATCTCTGGTGGCAGAGGACAGGTGATCGAAGGACTTGCTTTGTATGGGAAGCCAAGCATTCCTCTGCTCATTCCGTTTTGAATTTACTACAGAGGTTTGCACCATTAGAAGACAATAACAGACTTCATCAGGGTCTCACAAGGTTTGGTCACCACCTAGTGGATGACTGAGGAGCAACTGCTAAAATAACTGCCATTCAGGCCCAATCTACGCCTGGATTTTAGACCTCCAATTTGGTTACTTTGGCTAATATCAGAGAACCATTCCGAACCCAGCACCGCGACCGCCACAGTTTAGCATCCTTAGAGGCACATGCTTTGTCACCAGAACTGACTTTAGGAAGAGGTTGCAAAGGAAGGCGGACCCTGACCTCTACCAGGACTTCCCTCAAAAGCTGACTCCCAGATGTGTGAGTTAAAGTGTGAGGTCGTTGTGTTGCTAAACTTCCCTCCCTGGAGATGTGAATGATGTCTGCCCTCCTCCAAAAGTCCCAACGATAAACCAAGACAAGGCATGGCCAAAGTGCACTCTGGGAAACAACGTTTCTTAGGCTTCCTTACAGGACGGCAGTGGTGTCACAATGGTGTCAGTGGTCTTAAGGCTGCCACAATGGAAAGACCTCACTCAGCAAGGACTAACCTTCCCCCATGGTCCTGTAGATGGAGCCCCTTACCTCTCCTTCCCAGCCTGTATGCTCTAGCAGATTCCCCAAAAGCCAAGCACAGTTGCATGTGTGGTTAGGAATGGTTGGACACTCGGGTGAGAATCCCACAATCCTCCTCTTCCTCCTATGAGGGGAAGTCAAGAGTCAACAACCCAGCTGTGGTGATTCTTTGCAAGAGAGCACAGCTGAATGCAGGATGATGGTGGCAGTTTGGCTGGGAGGATAGTCCTACACAGCACGCACAGTGGACCTGCAGCCTGCTCCTCTTCTGCCTACTCCTCAACATCTTTGAGAAAGACAATGATTCGTGTAGTTCACAGCCATGTGCCTAGGACACATGAAACAGCGCTTGTTCCTGGACAGTATCGGCATGAAGGTGAGGAGAACAGAATCCCATCCTCAGCAAACCTCGGGAATAACCAGAAAATAAAGACCGATTGGAAAGACAACTGCACTGAAAAACAACAAGAGAAATCACATCAAGCCTGAAGGTTCCAGATAACGTTTAATTTGTCTCAAGGAAGGAAAAGTCCAAGTTCACAAAAGCTTACGTGAGTTCTGTTTTTCTACGTACAAAAACACACAGCATCACAACGGCAAAGGAACATGCTGAATGTGTTCATAGTCACTTTAATACAACCTTCTACATGTACACAAATAAACAATCAATACTGCCCTTACCTTGAATACAGTACCACCAGGAGTTCAGATTTCTACCCAACTGTTCAAGGAGATGAACAGAAAGGAAAAAAAGAAAAAGAATGTGTAAGCCACCCAAGAAGCTATCCCTAGTTCTTTCTAGAACACGATCTCAATAGGCCACAGGTTCAGAATGAGCCTTCCTTTAGCGTGAAGATCATGACGTCTGTCTCCCCCCCCCTCTGCCCCCCAAGGGCTGTGACAGGTCACAAATTCTATGACTTCAAGTTGGCTACAAACGTTCAGCTCCTTTGGTCATTTAAGATTTGGGAAATGGACCAAGCCAAGCCATCAGTGATTTTTCCCTCCACTCACTGATGTTATTTAATCTGAAATACAGATTTCCTTATATTCCTCCTGGGTTTGACTGGCTTAAATGGGAGGGGCACGTAACCATCCCTGAGGTGAAAAGCACTTCCCAGAAGGTGGCCCTCCGTCACTGTAGCCGGATAGTCTGGTTTGGCCTTGAACTGACTGAGTTCACAGTTCAGCGCCCAATGCTGTCTACTTGCCTACATGGGGAAAGTTTTCAGGGATCATGGAAAAAGCTGTGTTCAAATAACTACACTCAATGTGACTACAACAAACCATACAGTTCAATAGCACCCAGGTCCTCTCCAACAACACTGTTCAACTCAAACTGGGTAAAGAAGTAAACAAAGTCACTGCTTTGGGCATCCATCTAGGGCTGTCTAAACACAGGACATGAATTCTAGTCCCTAGATCAGGAATCAACTTCAGTTAAGTGTCCTGGGGACAAATGCATGAGTCACCATCTTTGCATTCCTTAGTTGTGACAGTTTCAGCTCAGACTCACACCCAGCAAGGGAAAAGAAACTTCACCTTCACCTGTCAGGGTCTAAGAGACCCACATGGGTGTATAACAGGAAAGAAGCTCTGTTAGTGCTACTCTGGGGAGCATAGGTGTGTACGTGTGTATATGACATCATGCTTACATTTAATGGCCCTGAAGCTTCCTAAGGATCTGCATAAAATCACTGTGGGGGTGGACTTTGAAGTTCTGCCCAGTGCTGAAGAGACCCTCCTATGAGCTCCCTAGAAGAAAATCTCTTCCTGTCTGCCTTTGGATCAAGATACAGAACTCTCTGCTCCTTCTTCAGCATTGTGTTGGCCTGCATGCCCACCATGTTTCCTGCTATAAAGAAAATGGACTAAATCTCTGAAACTGTAAGCCAGCCCCAATTAAATGTTTGCTTTTATATTAAAAAAAAATAACAATCTAGAGAAAGTATAAGGGAGGTGTCAGTCATGGTACAAATAGTCTGTGCTCCAAGGAGCAGGGAAGTGTAGCCAGGTCTCCCTTAGGTGGGAAGAGGGTATAGGGTGGTACTGTTCTCCCAACACAAGGTGCATACCCTGGGCAAATGTGGACACTGCATCCGTGGGCTGTCTGCAACATAAATGGATCTTGGTCACATAAAAAGGTATGAGGTCTCCATGTAATAACAGGTTTTCTCTGGGGGGGAAGGGGGAGTGCAAAAAGAATCTGAAAATAAAGTCCGAAAGAAAAAAGGGCTGAAAAGTTCACATATAGTTCTGTGTGATTAAAAGCACGCCTTACAGAGCCTTTTTACATTTCACCTTAGCAGCTGGTTTTAAGGGTAGCGCATCTCAGTCAGACACCTGGGGCCTTGTGAAAGCCATTGTTAGTTCCAACTGCAGCACGTAACCTTTGTCCTTTGTCTCAAAGGTAAAAACAAAAAACCAATAGAATTACCATGCCCAGAACAAAGGATGAAGCTACTAACTACAGTCCTTAATACATAACCACTGTCTGTGAAGCAGCAACCAAAGAAGAAGGTCTGCAAAAGCTCACGGAGGAAAGCTCCCCAGGCAGAGAGGACTGGGATGCAGCCTGTGTGGGAGGTAGGAAGCCACAACCAGATAAGAACACTCAGGATAGTATCCAGTAACTCTCCCTCACACACACACACACACACACCCTGTGTGTGTGTGTGTGTGTGTGTGTGTGTGTGTGTGTGTGTGAGAGAGAGAGAGAGAGAGAGAGAGAGAGAGCGAGCCTCTATCATCTCTCCTTTCTCTCTCTCTCCTCTCCTCCCACCCCTGGCCCCAGGCATAATTAGAAAACCCTGCTCTTGCAAACGGAAACAGACCCTTAGTTTTGACACAGAACAACAGGATATGGTCCTTAGTCAGCAACTTCACAATTTACATTTGAGTAATCATACAAATTGCTCCTGGCTACCCAAAAGTCTAGTGTGCCTTGGCATTCTTTTTTTGCCTCATCAGATAGGAGAAACAATGGTCCGGCCGATGTCTTTCTCTCTGGGAAAAATCTACAAATGATGTTAAGTTCAGTTAAGAGAACTCAGAAATGGGCTAGAGCACTACCCCTGGACTTAAAGTGCCTTTAAAAATGCATCAGATAGGTGATCCAGATGCCTTTGCCTCTGGCAAGGAACTGCTTCAGATAAATGACCCTCAAAATAGAAATGCATGTGCTCCCTGAGTGGAGTGGAACTGAGGCTGGGGGGGGGGGGGGGGAATGGAGCAACAGATGAGAGAAAGACAACAGTGTGAAAGCAACAGGCAGTGAGCCAGTGGGGCCTTTCTCCTGCCACACACTAGGGTTTCTTGCTTAAAGCAGCACACACTGTTTTCCACACTACAGAAACAGGGACACTGGAACTGGTCTACGCTGGCCACCTGGCACTGCTGCTTCAATCCTTTGTGTCACAGACACATGGGTTCATGTTTACCTATAGGGCCCATGAACGCTTAAGACTGTCTGTACAAAGAACAGCTTACTAGACCTTACTGAGACCTCGGAAAGTAACTGTTGAGGTGGACTGGGGTAACCGAGAGCCATCTTGAATTAGCTACCACAAATGGGATCAAGCTTGCAGCCACCAAGTTGGAGAGAGCTCCCATTTTTAGACATCTGCAGATCTTTATAATTCTTTGCCTCAGGGGTCACTTTAACTTATACGTGCTTTGCTTGGCTCCATTTGTCTTGGGTTTTTTCTCACTGGATGAAGGGGCATAACCACAGTTATTTGCACTCCCCTTTTTCTTCAGGTCCACGTGTGCTTGTGTCCTGGAGGCCCTAAAGGAATCCACTGGGTCCAGGAGCACTGCAGATTGCTTGGGAATTCGGATGTTGCCGTTGGCTTCCATTGCAGGGTTGCCTTCGGGGCAGGGTAGAGCACGGAGCTGTAGCTTGGGACCTTTACTTGATGATTTCTTCTTCTTCTCCATCCTCAGTTCAGGGGCTTGCTTCTGGGAACACAGCCTGGGTTGACCAGGCCCATCCACAGAGTTAGGCAAAGTCTCAAATGCATAGTAGGATGGGTGGGCTTCTTCATGGCGAAAACCTTTCTTTCGTGAACGGCCTGACTTTGAAATCCCTTCTGGGGATGCTAAGGGCCTGGACAGGGCACTGGTAAGAAGCTTACCCCTGCCAGGGCTTTTCAGCACCCCAGAGGCACCAGGGGCCTTGGCCTTGGCAGCTCGGGCCTTCTCACACTGCACAGTCTGGACTTGCAGCCATTCTAGTTGAAGAAGTCTGTCTATGTACTTCCCAAGGAATCCCGAGGCCCGAGGCAGGGCCTCGCTCCTGCACTCTGTGTTCAGAGCAACAGCCATATCCCGGAGGTCCCAGGAATTGAAAGGAGGCGGAAGAAAGTCAGAGTAAGAGTGTCCAGACTCTGCCTGGCTCGGCTCTGGGTGAAGACTGAAGGAAACTGGGTCTATCTCTTCGGCTCTGAGGTTGAGGTCTGGAGGTGTGAATGGAGAAGGGGGGATGGCCACTCTTTCTGAGTCTGACAGGTCACTGGCACTGTCCTCATCAGCACCTCTCTTAATGATCTCCATGGAGTGGAAGTCAAGGAACAGCTTGCTTCCAGAGGCAGCCTGATACCTGGAGCTGAGCGCAGCCCGCTCCTGTCTTCCCTCTGTGGGAACGGTGTCCGTGAGTTTATCTGCTGCTGGCTGGGAGATTCCGTGGAGGCTGCTCCTTAGCTGGGAAGAGACATGGGGTCCTTGTGATCCACTCTGCCTTTTCCCTGAAGAAGTCTTTGAATGCTGTCCTTGATTCCAAGATGAGCCAGCATTTATACTGCTATAAAAAAGTAAAACTGTAGTCTAGTCATTAATGGCTAGGGAAAGAAGAGCCCCTGTTAATGACTGTGAGCCCTCCAGGTACTTTATAGAAGCTGGTTTCTATAGAAACAGCTTCCCCTCTGTACTCTAGCCATGGCCAGTCGAGAATGACTGCCCCGAATGTGGACACATATATGCCATTTAATGGTAATGATGAACATCTAAAAACTTAACCATTTTTCAATGTGTTTTTAAATATAATTTTAGAGCAATTGTGTATACCTTAAAACACACATACCACTTTTAAAATCTGCCATAAGACTCTTGGTCTGTTCTATTAGTGTTTGAAAACACTCAGAAATGCATCTGGGCTTGGAAGCACATGCCTTTAATTCCAACACTCAGGAGGTAGAGACAGGCAGATCTCTGTGAGTTCAAAGCCAGTCAGGGATACCTTGTCTCAAATAAATAAATACGTAAATAAGTCTTGTGAAACATTCAGACATAAACCTTGGAGTCTCATTTCATAGACATAATTTAGGGGAAGTGGAGATACAATGTCAACTCAAAGTTTTGCAGGCTGGGCTGTGGGTCAGTGATGGTTTAACTGCCTTGCACGTGCAAAGCCCCAGGTTTAACTCCTGGTACCTAAAATATCTGGCAGGTTTTTCACTGATTTTTTTAACATGTGGATATACATACATACATTTTAACACACAGACACACACATACATGCATGTTTTAATGTATGCGGGTATGTGTATGTTTTAATGTATGCATATGTGCATGTCTTAATGTGTGTGGATGTGCATGTCTTAATGTGTGCATATGTGCATGTCTTAATGTGTGTGGATGTGCATGTCTTAATGTGTGCG
>JADRCH010000172.1:3474243-3503916 GCA_019843965.1 Rhynchomys soricoides
TTAATGTGTGCGGATGTGCATGTCTTAATGTGTGCGGATGTGCATGTTTTTGCATGTATGTATGTTTAGTGTGTGCACATGTATGTGAAGCTCAAAGCTGATGTCATAAATCATTCTCAATCAATCTTCCTTCTAATCGTTGAGGCAAGGTTTCTTAGTCAAACCCAGAGCTTATCCATATGGCTAGTCTTACTTGAAGTTTACTTTTAATCTTTTTAATTATGTGTATAGCGGGTGGTACTTATATAATGAGATTGAAGGAGACGTTGGAGGCTGAAGGCATCGGATCCTTTAGAGTTGAGGAGAATTGCGAGCCATCAAAAGTGTGTGCTGGGAACCGAACTTGGATCCCCTGCAAGAGCAGTATGTACTCCTAAGTGCTGAACCATGTCTCCAGCTATATATGGCTGTCTTGCCAGCCAGCTTGCTCTGCGGTTCTTGTTTCTACCTTCCAAGGCTGGAAGCACATGTGAGTTGACACAACAGCTTGCATGTATGTGAGTTCCTGGGGAACTCTGGTCCTCACCTTTGCCCAGCAAGTACTTACAGCACTAAACCATTCCCATTCCAGACTTCACTGGTTAACCACCAACTGGTGGAGACTCTGAGCCAACCAAAACTTCACTATGTGAGTTTTTCACTGTTCGTTAAGATCTATGCCAGGAGTCAAAAGTTTATTACTACCTTTTCAAACAGGAAACAGTCAAGAAAGGCTGTGTTTAAAAAGACCAGAAAGACACATGTTCCACTATGTTCATAGCAGCCATATTTATAATATCCAGAAGCTGGAATCAACCCAGGTTTCCCTCAACAGAGGAATGGATACAGAAAATGTGGTACATTTACACAATGGAATACTACTCAGCTATTAAAAACAATGACTTCATGAAATTCACAGACAAATGGATGGATCTTGAAAATATCATCCTGAGCGAGGTAACACAGTCACAAAAGAATGAACATGGTATGTATTCACTGTTAAGTGGTTATTAGCCCAGAAGTTTGAAATACCCAAGAGTCACTTCACAGCAACAGTAGGGCTGAGTGTGAGGTACCAGATGAAGGAGTTGGAGAAAGGACTGAAGGAGCTTGCATCCCCAGAGAGGCAGCAACACTGGCAACTGGCCTGACCCCCCAATACTCCTGGAGCTGATCCACCAACCAAAGAATACACATGGAGGGACCCATGGTGCTGGCCACAAATGCGGCAGAGGAGGGTCTTGTTATCCATCAGGGGGAGCAGAGGCCCTTGGGCCTGAGGGTGTTAGAGGCCCCAGTATAGGAGAATGCGAGGAAGACAAGAGTGGGTGGGTGGGTGGGTGGGAGAATACCCCCATAGTGGCAGGCGGAGGGTGGAGGGAATGGGGTTAAGGTTCCAAAGGGGAGATCTGGAAAGGGGGAAACATTTGAAATGTAAATAAAATATGAAAAATAAAAATAAAAAAAACAACAACAAAAAGACCAGAAGGGGAGACAAGATGCACTGTCAGGTAAAAGCACCTGCCCCCACTAATGACCTAAGTTTGATCCCTTCGACCCACGTAGTGGAAGAATTGGCTCGTTCAAGTTACTTTCTAAGCATGTGTGCACTGTGGCATGCATGCACGTGCACACAAAATAAACAAAATGTAAAAAGAAAGAACAGAAGCACAGTCCTGTAGTACCATGATAATTCAGTACAAATGGGACAGCCAGCAAAAAGAAGTAACAACATTGCCTTCACTCCTGATACACCGTGAACTCCTAGAGTGCTCTGCACTGAGGTAGAATTTCACTGGAGTTGAAAATACCTTCTTCTTGGTTTATTTCTCAACCATACATTATGTAAAGGTGGTTTAAATATACACTAATATATGTAAAATATACACTAAAGGTAATAGTACTTCCTTATGACAGGAGTCAGACGGGGAGAAGAGATGGGCAAAGGTACTTCCTGGAAGCTGAGAGGAAGTGGGCAAAGGTACTTCCTGGAAGCTGAGAGGAAGTGGGCAAAGGTACTTCCTGAAGTGGTTTCTTTGTGCAGGGATCCCAACAGTACTCAAGGATTATCTGAAGAAGCATCACCCTTGTAGGGAGCATGGACTATGTTAGTTCAGTGCAGCCAGGCAATGTAAACAAATGAAGAAATGGCTGTCACTGGGAATTCACAACTGTTACCATTTTTGTTTGCGGACTGGAGAGATGGCTTGGCAGTTTAGAGCACTGGCTGCTCTTGCAGAGTGCTTTGGTTCAGTCCCAGCACCCACTTCTTCCCCAGTTCCAGGGGATCCAATGCCTTCTCCTGGCCTCCTAAGTCCCAGGCACACAGGTGCACGCAGGCAAAATACTCACAAAATATACCCAAATAAATACACACAAAACAAAAATAAACAAGTCTCTAAGAAGGTTGTTCACAACCAGCTGCCCTGACACACACCAGCATTTAGCAGCACCCCCCCCCCCCAGCACACAAGAGAAAGCCAACGGAGAGCAGCTGATGGACACTAGCTAGGGAAGCTTGAAGACACTGGTCTGCTCATTTCTGCTGTAATCAAAGCACAAGTGAAGCTCACTCAGGAGAACTGAAGAGAAAGGACATGAAAACCAGTTACCTGCTTTTCTGATGACCGTCCCTCATCCTATTCCTTGTCTTGAAGAGGTCACAGGGCTGCTCATCATCTGAGGTTTGATGGGTTGTCTAAAAAAATACAGGTTACTGAACAGAAAGTACTGTGAACTCATATGCCTGTGAGCAAGTACACACACACACAGACACACACACACACAGACACACACACACACAGACACACACACACACACACATACACGCACACACACAGACACACACACAGACACACACACAGACACACACACACAGACACACACACACAGACACACACACACAGACACACACACAGACACACACACACGCTCCCCACACACATAGACACACACACACAGACACACACACACACAAAGACACACACACACACAGACACACACACACAGACACACACACACAGACACACACACACACACACACACACACACACACACGCACCCCCCAGTAGCAGAACTATCCTCCTAGCATGACATGACTGTTACTGTCTTGAGTCAGATCAGCTGATCATCCACAGATGCAAGATCAGGCCTACTAGTTTCCCTAGCATAAAGAACACCCTAGAAAGATAGGGCCTATCAACATTCCCCAAGCGACAGAGCTGGAGAGGAAAGCAGTCAGATCTCCACCCAAGGGCCCCCCCCTCCCTCCCGCCCTTGCCAGCAGCCTGTCATGCCTACTTCCTCAGCAGCAAGTGATCTTGGGAATGGAAGAGTGTACAGGAGGTAGAAGGTGGGGGTTAGGGGGAGGGGTCCAGGGATGCTACTTTTATGCATCGTGGATGTGGCTGCTTTTGAGTCACCCGTGTTCCTATAAGTGACCCCAATAAACTCCCTGGTTCCCCGAGATGGACTTCAATGGAACTATTTATAGAGGTGCCCAATCTAGTGTTTTAAAAATAAAAATTAACAAATCATTATTTATTTATATTGTATTATATATAACAGAACACATTCGCAACATATGCATACGCACACACAGAGCCATGCACTTGAAGCATATGGCAAGAAAGTGCTGAGACAAATCTAAGTAAGAGTTTCTCTCAGAGTTACATCACCTTCTCTGCAGTACTCAGAATGGTCTTGCTCAATCTGCTGCCAGATGATGACAGCTGGGGAGGTGGCTTCTTTATTCCCCTTATCTTCGGAAAGGCCGAAGCGCCACCGGAACTGGAGGCAGCAGAACACTGACAGTAAGTACTGACTGCAACTGACCCTGCCAGCATTGGGTTGCCAGTCCCTGTGTGTTGTATCTGGACCACATGGAAACCCCGAAGCTGTCTGCGGCTGTACAGGCTCAGACACACTATGCATGAACTCAGACACACTATGCAAACATGGTGCAGTTTCATCTGCACCATGAAATGAGAAATGGGGTACTGTATGCTTACAGTTCAATCATCTGTGTATGGTAGGGGAATGTGTGCATATGGGTGTGGATGCCCTCAAAGACTAGATGAGAGCATCAGGTCCCCAGGAGCTAGGGCTGAAGTTGTAAGCACTGCTGGGTAGTTGTGAGCTACCCAGCAAGGGTGCTGGGAACGCTCACATTTTCCCCCATGGCGGCTATTCAGTATAAGACCACTTAGTGAGTGCTGTGAACGGATTCCACAACCCCACACACACACACATCCACTCCCAGGGAATAACACCAATTAAATTTGCCTTTTACTCGGAAGCCCCCCTGTCTATGCATTCACATACTCATTCAGTAATTGCAAGACAGTCTAAAAAGTACAGACTGTGCACGAAGCCCACATCCCACAGAGATAAAACTCTAGAGGGGGAGGGGCATCCCTGAATGCTTTTGTCTTCTCTGTCATACCAGTCCACTAATCATCAGTGCTGGACGGACTGGAGAGATGGCTCAGTGGACCCCAGCACCGTGTGGGTGGCTCATGAGAGTCTGTAGTTCCAGTTCCAGGCCAACACCCTCCATCGGCCTCCCAGAGCACCTGCGTTCATGGGTGTATACACACACATGTAATTTCTTTTAAAAATTTAAAAGATCATCAGTGTACTAATACCCCCAATATGTGTTACATGCTGTCTCAGTATGAAGTGCAGGTCCCAATACCAAAGGCAGTCATAGTTCCTGTTATGAGGGGCCTGCTGAAAAAGCAGGCCTGGAAACTGAACATTGTTCTCCCATAGTTCCCCAGCTTCTGTCAAATAGAAAAGAGATGGGATCATGGGAAATTTTCTGAACCAACCCTGGGCTTTCCCACCATCATTATACAAGACTTTTAGGTTTGCACGTGCAGATAACAAAAATCATAACAGAGCCTTTTATGGTCAATTACCCCACAACCAACAGGCTTGATTCCTTTTAGACAGAGAAAACGTTCTTGGCCCACTCTGTTTCATCACCCCGATCTTGCTGCTGTGAAGTAGGGAAGAAACCACAACAGAATGTCTGACCCAGATGCTCTCTTTAGAATTTGTAGTGCCATCCTGGCCCCTCATCTACCTGAAGAACTTGACACATAGTCGTGTGTGTGTGTGTGTGTGTGTGTGTGTGTGTGTGTGAAGTTCCTCAGAGAAATAAAAGCCTATGGTACAATCAGGATGCAGGAGTGGGGACAGCAGACAGAGGGGGTGAAGCACACAGCTTCAGCTTGCATGGCAGCAAAACTAAAGCTCAAGAGATTCTGGCTACAAAAACGATCCTCAAGAGCCAGAGGGCAGCTGCACAATCCATCACGGGCATTAGCCCCTTTCCCTGTCTTCCTCTCTGGCTGCAAGCCCGGCTAAGGGAAGCAACATTCCCTCCCCTCCTCCTCCCCAAGGAACTGGCTGCCTGGCCAATGGGGAGGCACAGCATGGTGGGGAGGTGTGGGCATGATGCTTCCCTCAGCAGCAATCTTTCCTGGGTCTGGCCGCTGGTCCAGGTTGCTGGAGAAAGGTGGCCAGAGCTGGCTGGCTGGCCGCTCACCATAGTCCCAGGGCCAGCTGGCGGCCAGGCCAACCGAGGCTGGGCTTTGTCCCGCCCCCACCCGGTACTCCTCCAGCCCAAGGCCTCGCAGCAGGCACCCAGCACGTCCCAGGCTGCTGCAGACACCATCGCTGATGGATGGGTGCAGCGCGCAGGCACACGCACCAAGGAAACCCAGCAGACCTGCTCCGCGGCCTGAGCGCAAGTGACGAGGTTCCCGGGGGGCGGCGGCTGCGCTGCGACGGGAGGGCGCGCTGCGGCGGGAGGGTGGGAGCGGGGGTGGTCGCGGGCCGTGAGGTTCGGGCAGCGCGGGGCGGCCGGGCGGGCTGGCGGGACGCGCCCGCGGGCGGCGTCACGAGGGGCGGGGCGCGCCGGGGGCGCGCCGGGAAGTTGCGCTTGGAGAAGTTGCGGGCGGCGGAGCGTCTGGGCGGCGGGGTTGCTGGCCTTCCCGTAAGCTCTCGGAAGAAGGGGAGAAGCGGGCGCCACTGTGCAGGGTGCAACGCTCTGGGAAGCCGCCCTGGAGAGCGCCACCCGCCGTTCAAAACCGCCCACCGCTGATACCCGGGCCAGGCCGCGAGTACAGTCTCCGTGTTGGGAGCCGTGCCTCGGGGCTCCCAGAGGCTGTCCAGCCCTAACGCCCAGTGGCTCGGCGGTGACGCCCGCCTGGCTGGGGCATGTCAAAAGGCCGTGGTTCTGCCCTGCTGCCTTCGACCCCGAGGTCCCTGAAACTCGCGCCCCGGAGCCTCAGTTGCCTCTCGGACATGGATCAGCGATCCTGCAGACCCCCGGGCTGCGACCCTCGGCTGCGGCCCATCATCCAACGACGCTCGCGCTCGCTTCCCACCTCCCCCGAGCGCCGTGCCAAGGCTGCGGGAGCCCCGGGCGCCGCTTGCGGGGCCGGCTGCAGCCGGCAGGTCCGGGTGCGCTTCGCTGACGCGCTGGGCCTGGAGCTGGCGCAGGTCAAGGTGTTTAACGCAGGCGACGACCCGTCCGTGCCGCTGCACGTGTTGTCGCGCCTAGCCATCAACACGGACCTGTGCTGCAGCAGCCAGGATCTGGAGTTCACGCTGCAGTGCCTGGTTCCCGACTTCCTGCCGCCCATCGAAGCCCCGGGCTTCGGAGAACGCCTGGCGCGGCAGTTCGTGTGCCTGGAACGTGTCACCTGCTCTGACCTGGGCATCAGCGGCACAGTGCGCGTGCGCAACGTGGCCTTCGAGAAGCAGGTGACTGTGCGCTACACCTTCTCTGGCTGGCGCAGTGCACATGAGGCTGTGGCGCACTGGAGAGGGCCTGCAGGTGCCGAAGGTACCGAGGACATCTTTGCCTTCAGCTTTCCAGTGCCTCCCTTCCTGCTGGAGCTCGGCTCCCAGGTACACTTCGCACTGCGCTATGGCGTGGCTGGTGCCGAGTACTGGGACAACAATGATGGTCGCGACTATAGCCTTACTTGTCGAAGTCATGCCCTGCACATGCCACGCGGGGAGTGCGAGGAGAGCTGGATCCATTTCATCTGAGTTGCAGGCTGTGAACCTGGAGCTTCCATCTCTGCAGATCGCAGTCACTTCCCCACTACTGCAGCTCTCTGAGCGGCCATCTCCCATCCCACCCTTCCTTCCCAGTGGTCTGGCCTCCTTTTTCACTGTGAAGCCCTGCGGCGGTAGCCTGGCCTGTCTTGTAGTGAATTCTCTGGAGAGCCTTGCGGTCAGAGGACCAGCAGCCTGTGTAATGCATTGTGGGGAGGGTGTGGGAGGGCAGACGCACGGGATTGTGGTCCTCATTTTCAGGAGGACCCAGGTCGGTGTTTTGCAAGAAAGGCTTTTTGCATGTATCCACAATGTGCCTAAACACAAGTAGCTGTTATTTATTATTGTGAAGTTAGCCTTCCATCCATGGTTGATGCTTTCTCAGGAATACTCTAGATTTAATCAGCTTGAAGAAGTCCTCTTGTCTGTTTGCACCCACTGTAATAATTGTAAAAATACACAGTGTGGCCTGCATTATGGTCCCTCGAGGCATTTCTGCCCTGGGACGGTGAAAACCTGCGACCATGTTTGCTGCCAATGTCTGTAGCCTTCCAACAGTAGAAACTATTAATAGCGAAGGAACTTAGGGCTCATCTGTCATCACACAACCATTTCGGGGCCTCGAGGCTGCCCTGGTTAGCCGATGCCTCCCACATCAACAGCTGGGAAGGAGTGGACCGAGCTTCCAACCCTGCAACTTAGCCCAGACAGTCCTTTCTCTTCAGGGACTGCCTATTCATGCGTTTGTCTTCTCCTGGTCTGGTTCTGAGTCTGCTTGTTAGCAGGTCATGTTCTGTTTAAGTTTGAAACTACCTGAGCCTTCAAAAAGATCTTGCCTTAAGTAATTTATGTTTTCAAGTGGCTACAGGGATTCAGTCAGGCGTGCCCTTCCTGGAGACCTTTTCCACGAAAGAGGTGACTTTTTCATTTCTAAGTATGGAAAGATTCCAGCATTCATATTTTGGAAGTCAGCTTCCAAGTGAACCTGGGTGGTTCTCAGAATTCGCCAGGGCACTGGAGGAAAAATAACTCACAGATTTTTATTCACCTGATGGGTTTTTAAATTGAACTGTCGTGTCAGGTTTCACAGATACCTACCACTTTATTCTTTGTGCCTTCGGTTAGGAAAGTTGCTGACATTTTTTTAACGGGCTTAATTCCCAGTTTAAAAATGTTACATACTTTAAAAAACAAAACAACAACCAAAACCTCCAACTTAGTCCAGACTACTCACTGGTCCCTGCAGGGTGTCCCTGCTGCTTAAAGCCCCCATGGAGAGACTGGCAAATATTTTTTGGTGCTGAGCTTTGGTTTCTCTGACAGCGCTAGAACTGAGGTGGACAAGACCTCCAAGATGTGGCTTTTGCTTTTGAGACAGTGGATGTTCTGTGACAGACTTGGAGACACTCAAGGCGAGTTGGAACAAGCATTGATTTTTGTTCATCGGCATGGCAGAGATGCATTTTACCCTTGAACCCATTAGGTTTTGATACTTGAAACTTCTGCCTTTTAAAATCCCAAGAACAGTGTTGGGTTCCTCTGGTACCTTTCTGTACGGAGACAAGTTTTGATTTAAAATGCCACAATTAAACCACTCAGCCTTTGGCTGTTAGGACTCTGCACTGTGTTGGCATTCAGGAGTGAGAAGCTCCCAGTGGCAGTTCCCACTGCTTAATGAACTGTTCAATTAGGTCAGTGAACCTCCCAGGGGTGGGGGTGGGGGGGTCATGGCTGCTCTGTCCTTGGCCCCTGTCCAAAGTGCAAGAGAATGGTCCAGACTCTTCAAGTAAAGTCAGGATTTTGGGAGCACTGATGCTCAAGAGTATGTAGAGAGTTTTACGATCCACAGGAAAGCCACTCACTTGTCCGCAGGTTCTGGTTACAGAAAAGCAAATGATGTGGCATCAAAATTAGAAGAACCTGAAGGTGCCTTTTAAGACATATCAACAATTAGAAATCTAAAACTTAGCGATAATTCTGCTTGATTAAAAAATATAAATAAGAGCTGTAAAGATAATTCTGGGTGGACTTTCTGTCCCTATGACACACTTAGGCCTGTTGAGATGTAAAATTGTGTTTGTCAATTGTGCACTTGCTGAGTTGTGTTTTTACCACCTGTCACTTAAAACTGTTTTACTCAAGCCTGAATATTAAAGAACACATGCAAAACCATCCCTTGGTTAAGCTGGTGTGCGCTGCGGCCTCATTCCAGAAGACAAAACTCGAAATGTCTTGGTGCTGAGATCTTGCAGATGGAAATGTCATTCTTCCCCAAACATGGATGAGGACTGGGCCTTCTAGGGACTTGTGCATTAGCAGCAGAGTTGTTTGTGTGTTGCTAAAATCCCTTCCCCAGGAAGATGGAAACAAAGCCCACCCCTCCTCCTACCTCAGGAAAAAGCCAAGGTACAAGAATACCAGTTCTGTCTGGGAACCAGTGAGTTCATTAGGCCTATTTTGGGGCAATGGGTAAGGGGCTACAGGAAGGAGTGGGGGAACCTTAATGCATCCATAGTGGATGGTCTGCACCCAGCAGTGACAAAGACTCCCCCAAGGCTATGTGATAGAGTACATCCTATAACCCTTCCCGCCCTTGCCCTTTCCCCTGGTGGTTCTCCATCCCCCCAGTGCTTCCAACCTTCAGTACAGTTTCTCATGTTGTGGGGACCCTTGGCCATAAAAGCACTGATTGCATTGCTATTTCATACCTTTAATTTTGCTACTGTTATGAACTGTAATGTGAATATATCTGATATGCAGTATATCTGTAACCTCTGTGGGATTGTGACCCACGGGTCTATCCCTTTACAGCAACTCAGAGACCATTTCAATTGGAGCAGAATTGCATACGTGACTGGTTGGATTGGGAAGCCAGCTGCACTCGGGTGGCTCCTAGTGCCCTTCCTGTCCCCTCCTCCAGAGAGGAAAGGTCAACCACCAAGAAGCCCAGCTATGATGGTTTCTGGCAAGCAGACTAGCCAAACTCATGAACGTGGCCACCAACTGGCTTGGAGGATAGTCCTGTACAACAGTGTGTGTGTTTATAAAAACTAGAACATCCTAATTATACTTCAGGTCAGAGTTCAGGGACAGTGGTAACTGTACTATTCTTACAGTCCTCTGTGACTCCTGGGGACCCCAGCCTACTCTATGACTTTCAGCAAAGTACAAACTTACACGTTGTGGAGGAAGAAAACTAGCATTCAGTGTGCCCTGTCTTATTTGCTTGGCCAAGATTGGAGATCCTTGGTGTGTTGGAAGTCAATCAGTCCTACTGTATAGTTGATAACCCACATTTTCTTAGCTGAGAACAGTGAGGCGCAGAAAGGTGAATTCTACTTGCTCTTCCACAGCCAGCTCGCCTCAGGTTTAACATTCAACTGACTATACAGCTCCATGTTCCCTCTGCCAGGGGATATGGCCCACAGCCTGTTCCCAATAAGAACAATGTACGTGAAAAGGGCTGAGAGATACAGCTCTTAGCTTGACTAACACACACAAAACAGGAGGTTTAATCCCTGGCACTGCAGAGAAAGTGCGTGACTGGAAACCAGATTTTGATAATGACTGATACGGTTTTCTTCCAAACTCTACGGTCTAGAGCCTTTAAATCAAAACAGTCTGGGTAAGATTAAATGAGTTGTCTTACTTTTCTATTACTGCAATAAACACGGGGACCAAAAGACACTCCAAGAGGAAAAGGTTTCTTTCCTCTTGTACTCCTGCATCACAGTTGGTCACTGAAGGAAGTCAAGGTAGGAACAGAAGCAAAAGCCATGGAGGAGTGCTGCTTACACTTTCTCCTCCGCGCCCCAGCGCCCCAGCAGCTTGCTGAGGCTGTCTTCTTAGCCACCTGGATCACCTGTCTGGGGGGGGGAGGGACTGCCCACAGTTAGCAAGGCCCTTACACAGCAACTGTTAATTAAGACAATACCCTGAAGACTTGCCTCGGTCGGGGACTATCTTCTGGGGGGCTTTTTTCAATTAAAATTTCCTCTTTGCAGATAGCATCTAGGTTTATGTCAAATTGATAAAAACCACTTCGATACTTTGTTCCTTCATGTTACTGTTTAAAAAGAAGACACTGTTGTCTCTACAATAAGAAGCTAGTTGGGAAATCACTAGATTGCATCATGGAGGGTGGTAAGCCTATTACAAGAAAGCGGAGCATGAAGATGTAAGTCTCTGGTCATGAGGTTGACACACACTGATCTTATGTGTTGTATTATATACTGTTAGTACTTAAGTGTATAAGTCATTCACAAATCGTTGAAAACTAATTGTCTGAAACGCCCTCTAAAAGCCTGTCAACGGTTCATGTTTTATTTATTTATTTGTTTATTTTTTAATTAGGATATCCTTTGACCTATAATTCCAGCCATTCAGGAAACTTAAGTTCAAGATGCCTGCCTGAGCACCTTAGATCCTGTCTCAGAAAGTATAAATCAACGGTAGATCACTTGTCTGGCATGTGTGAGACCCTCAGTTCAGTGAGGAGTGGCTTCAAAACTCAATTTAACAAGGCACAGAATTGGAATGATGTTTGTAATTCTAGCTAAGCCAATGTTAGAAACACTGCAGGTTTTATTCTGTGATTTGAACTGCTTTGGCCCTCAGGGTTTTTTTGTTGTTTGGTTTATTTGCGTGTGTGTGTGTGTGTGTGTGTGTGTGTGTGTGTATTTTTAAGCACTTTCCAAAGCATATTTAAATCAGAAACGCGTGCTGGGCACTTGTGGAAGGCTGTCCTCTGAGCATCAAAGCTGTGATCCTCATGAGAGCAGCTGTTACTATTGCTAAGACCTGAGAATAATTCACATGTTGGCTATTGACATTCTTCATAGAGCTAGGTGCGTGGTCACTGGGCCCTCAGCTGATTCTCTCCCTCTCCAGCTAGATGTAATTCTGTTCTAATTGCTCGTGGCTCGTGGGCTTCGGTGCAGCTAGAGTATCTAAGGGGTGGAAGATTGCCTCACTCAGGGGATGTCTACTGGTGCAACTATGGGGAAGTCGTCATTAATCATCCATGATGGGCTTAGGTTATTCGGTGATATGGCCACTTCAATGTCGCTTGCATCCTGTAAGGAAGCTGGGCAAGCTCTGTTACCTAAGCTAGACGTGGGTGGACAGCTTTTGGGCTGTCATTGGAGCTATGTGGGGTAAGTAGACATTAGATCTCATACCCCCCAGGTACGGCTAAGGAAACACTCTGAAACCTGGCGCAGCTGCAGACCAACCACGACTGAGGGGCACCCTAGCGCTATCATCTGATGTTTTTATTTTTTCATCCTCTATTTTTTTAAAAAACAACTATTGCTTTTTTAAAGATAAGAAATCAAGATATTACTAAAACAATACAATTTTAAACTTTGATTTGGCACCATCTGTATCAGTTTCTAACTCGCCTCTTGTGAAGCCACGGAGCTTCCATTAGGTCACAGGATAACCGAAGAGTTGAATAAAGCAGTTACTGTCTGTCACGGCGATGCAAAGCAGGCAGCATCATGCACGCTGGTGGAACTTGTCAAAACACTGAGTCATCGGGTTATTAATTTAGGACACAGGGAAAATGGAGAAGCCACAGCACTGCCGATAGGGCAGGGACATAGGGGCATGAGGACTGCCTAGTTGAGGGGTGGTGGAGTCCCACATGGAGTGCTGGTTCCTTCTCCTAATGGTCATGTTTCCTCCCAAGGTGGAACTGGCATGGCACAGCGCCCTCTGCTGGCAGGCGGTCCTACAGCGCACAGCGCCCTCTGCTGGCAGGCGGCCCTACAGCGCGGCATCACAGCTCTGGGTGCGTCTCAGAATAGGAAAGCAGCTAGAGACCCCTACAGACCCCATCCCGTCACTTCCGGCTGACCTAGCGTGGACAGGGCAGGGGTCATCGGAAGTGGGGCCGACAGGCGCACAGTCCTTTCCAGAAGCGCTGGATGTGCTCCTACAGCCTAAAGTGTCTGCGGGTAGGGGGCGTGGCCTGGACGGGAGGCGCTGATTGGACGAGCGCTTCCCGCTTTCCGTTGGCGCCCAAGAGGTGAGGAGGCGCCATCACACTCGACGGCCCTTGCCCGCGGAGGCGGTCGCTAGGCCCGGGTGTGCTGCGCTACTAGTGGGGCAGGTCAGCGAGAGGCTGTGGTGAGGACACGAGGCGTGGCTGCGTGGGTGGCATTGACCGCGATAAAGCTCCTAACCACATGGCTAGGCCTGGGGTTGGGGGGGGAGGCCTTAGTGCTGAGGAAGTCGGGATGCGCGAGTCCCCAAGGCCCTAAGCATGCGCACTGTGTGTGCTGGGGGCGGGGTGGGCACTGGAGGCTTGGGCTAGAAGCTTGGCGGCTTCCTCACACTCTTGGTTGGCCTCTAGTAAGGTGGAATCCCTACTGTCTTCCCGTCAGGCCGCAGCCTAGCGGGCTCCTCCCCCTGGGTGAGGGCCCGCCCCCTCCCCCAGCTTTGTCAGGAGACTGCGCACGCATGTGCAGTGCCTGCTCGAACCTGCAAGCTTCCTGCTCGCGTGCTTGCGGGTTGGCTTAACTCTTGGGTCTTCTGCATAGTCACTTGTGTCTCCCTGTTTCTGAGTTGTTCTGGGATCAACTGTCCAATAATAATCGGATCATGCTCAAAGCCTGCTAACGGGACCCAACCCTGTGTGGGGAAAGTTCTGTGCTCCCTTTGCTGGTTCATTTATGAGTGCCATAAAGATCTTTTAACCTTCTTCCTCAGGGCGGGGTGGGGGTGGGGGTGATTTGATTACCTTTGTTTAGCTTCCCCTTTGACTTGCCTGTATAGACTTTGGCCTATTTGACAGGTAGCCCCAAAGAGCTGGCTTTGGCTTTGTTGCAGTCAGCATTCATGCAATGTGCTGAGTGTGTATGTAACTGGGTTCTTTTCTTTTTTTAATCCATCTATATAGATACTAAAATTTCATTTTCCTTAGTTGGCTCCTTTGTACAAAGGAAGACTAGAAAATAGAACCATCTGGCTAGCATAATATATCTTTTGGCCGTAACTGTTCTGTGCTGTGTGTAGATGGCTCAGAGCACTTTGGGGAAATTGCATTACTTCCAATTGTTTTAGTTGTGAAACATTATGACAGAGCTGCACTGACAGCTGCTGGCCCTAAGGAAACAGTACACGAGATCTCTATTTTAAGTATCAACTGTTTTAAATCCCATTTTCAAATTGGAAATGAAATAAAATGTTACAGTTTTCAATTTCATTGATATACTCTAACTGCAGTAAAATGGAAAAGGGGATGTAAAGGTAGTTTTATTACTATTGGCAAAATACCTACTCTGAATGTATTCACTATGGTTATTTGATAGTGGACTGGTGATTTTTGTATAGGTAATAAAGACCTACTTAATTTATAAATCAGTATATTTTATATATTTTCGTTTACTAACAATCACTTAAATAACCACTTTTTAACAATCATTAGGATTGAAACAATACATACTTTCAAAGTATGTTAAATGAGTATATTTTCATAAAAACATGCATTTTTAATATTTTTCTGGCATATTGGATTTTCCTTAGAGTTAACTATTGGCCTTATATAGTAATCTTAAAAATGTCTAAGCAAATTGACCTTTTTGAATAAATGTGACTCTATTTTGTAGTAATGAGCTTACCCAATATTCTAATGGTTGCTTGCTAGCTAACTGCTACCAGCAAAGATTTCTATGAGGTAACTTAAGATCAAAGAGGCTCTATTAAAAGAAAGAGAAAAGTTTATGATCTGGGAGAAGGGAGCCTGGGGATAAAATGATTATGCGTCTGAGGCTGGCTCATAGAGAGGACGCCCTGCCCCTTCCCCAAGCTCTCCTTTCTTTCTTTTGGTCAGTCTTACTCCCCAGTCCTACTTTTTCTCTTACTACTGATATAAATAATGCATGTTCATAGATCCAATATGTGAATCCTCTCACCCTTTCATTCTTAGCACATACACAGATGTCCTTCACAGAGTGTAGCTAGCTTTGGAAGAAATCCCTGCTGATAGAGGCAGTGCTACAATAAGTATTAAGAAGTCTTTTTGTACTTTTAGGTTTCTGTAATATGTACAGTTAGACATGGAACTACATGCTATAGAACATGGACAAAATTTTTGCCTTTCATCTCTACCTTTTTCAAAGTACAATTATTGGTACACATCGTTTTCTATTTTTCATATTATCAGACTTTTTAGTTTTTGCCATCCTATTAAGTGTTGGAGTAGGTTGTTTTAATTGGAACTTGTATTATAGAGGTAGCATCTTGTCCTTCTGTTAGCCAGTTGTCTTCTGTTAGCCAGTTGTCTTCTGTTAGCCAGTTGTCTTCTGTTAGCCAGGTGTCTTCTGTCAGTTGATTTTCAGGTTCTGTTTTCTGAATGACTTGTCCTTTTATCTTTTTCTCTTCTGTACTTCTCTCCTTGATTCCTCAGTTCTTCAAAATTATTTTAATGTATGCCTTAGGAGAAAAACTAAACATCCTTATGATAAAATGTATAATTTAAAGTGTATAACAAACAATGTAAAACGGGTTAAGAAACTATTCTATTTGGTATAAGAACATTGAATACCATGTTTTAAGATTTTTAACTGTAAGTACATTGAACACATGATAGGATACATAAAATGTTTTTCTCTCATAGGTGTCTGTCTTCTCCTATTCTTAAATGAAGTCACAATGCCAGTGAGACCAGACCTCCAAGTATGTAGTTTTTAGACCACAAACAAGCATTTTAATCACTAAAATAACTTTTGTGTACTTACATATACCTGTTGGTATATTTTTAGCAATGATAAACTTAATGCTTTATGAAATACTCGAGCAACATAAATATGGTTTCCTTTATTAAAAGTTTTAAAGTATATTAACATAAAATATCAAATGTATTGACTTATTGATGTGTGCTTTCAATATTGAAAATAGTCATTCACAGATTAACATACCTGGAAATTCAGATCAAAGTTTTAAATTGTCTGATCCCTACATTTATATACATGCAGTTTACAACTAAGTCTGATCAGATTGCAGTCTGAAAGCTTCCTTGTGTTGTTCTGTAACAGAGGGGATAGCAGGTTTGATAAAAGTCATACTAGGGTAATACTTAGGTTGAAATATAATTTTTAAAAGGATAAACTTACCTTTAGGCAGTTTAATTTTTAAATATCATGAAGTTTGTACTCAGATATGCTAGGATTTTATTCTTGGATTAAATATAGTTTCTATAATGTTGATTTTATTTTTTATTTAGTTTATGATTTTGAGTTGACAAAGTTTGTGATTTTATTTGAATTGATAAAGATGTAAATATAAATTGGAAGTTTTTAATACAATATTTTCTATTTGAAATTATTACTATAGAAAATCAGTTACTCTAGATAGCGGTATGTTTTTTAAAAAATATTTTTTAAAAATGTAAGTATTTTATGAGCTGATTTGATTATTTTCACTCAAAAACTATTCTTTGGTAGCCCAATTGCATAGAGTGACTAATTTTGATGGAATATCTGTGCTATTAAATATATCTCTCCAGCAGTTGGAAAAGTGTATTGATGATGCTTTGAGAAAAAATGACTTCAAGCCTTTGATGACACTTTTACAAATTGATATTTGTGAAGATGTGAAGATTAAATGCAGCAAGCAGTTCCTCCGCAAGTTGGATGACTTAATATGCAGGGTGAATAATCATTTTGTTTAATAGCTCCTAAAATTATTACATATGATTTTAGAAAGGCTCCATTCAAAAAATATAAACAGAGAAAGCCTTGGACAAGCTTGTTTCGAATGATTTAAATGTTTTATCAACATGTGCTTATTATTTGAGACTTTTCAACACATTTAACTCTTGCTTCTAAAGTAAAATGTATAAAATCTGTGTTTCAAAGGCTACCATTATTAATCTGAGGAAAAAGATTACCTATAAACAATTTATTTTTAGAGATCCGTCACCATATTTACGGTGATACACAGTGCTTAGTGATTTCAAAAATAAAGCAAACACAAAACATTTCTGAAATTTATATTTAAAAAGAGGTAACTACGTACTGGCTCCAGGTATCCAAGATTGTTGATGAATCATTGGTAGAATAAGAATTTGTAATCTATCTGTGTTAGCTCATGCCTGTTAATCTAGCACGTGAGATATTGAGGCAGGGGGAATGCCACAAGTTGCAGGCCTGTCTCAGCTAAGGAATGAGATCCTGTCTCCAAATCGAAGTCTTAACTTTTAACTCTTTAAAATGGAAGGAGAAAAACTGCTTCCACAGACTTCTAGATTTTATGCAGGTGACTTTCCAATTTGCCATTAGCTGGGTGGTTGGGACAACTGGCTTGATTAAGCCGTTCTTCTCATCTTTTCCATTATAAAGATGGTGAGAGTGGCTTCCTTTTCAGATATGTATATGAAGGTTGTAAATGAATGCTGATCCTGGAACAATGCTTAGTCCATTCTACTTTTTATTTGCAGCACTTTAAATATGCACATTTCATTTTAGGAACTTAATAAAAAGGATATCCAAACTGTTTCAAACATCTTGATATCTGTTGGAAGATGTAGCAAGAATATCTTTATATTGGGCCAAGCTGGACTTCAAACCCTCATAAAACAAGGATTAGTCCAAAAGATAAGTACTTATTCATAGGAGGGAAAGCTGACTGAGGTGCAGTTTCTATCAAAAGTCCACCCACTGAATGGAAACTTAGAAACTTTATGCAGAACTTTTCAGGGTATAGTGAATATTTGTATGATGTGTATAAGGTAAAGGTGCAGAAGGAAACTGTACAAGTTCTTGACAGCCATGACAGCCATTTGAGTTTAGGGTCACAAGATGCCAGTGGGCCTTTATTTGAATGATTTTCTGTTGACTAACTCATTTAGGTTGTTTACTGTCTGACACCTACACTAAAATACAAGACACTGATTTTTATATGTTTAATTAGTTACATATAACCATCACAGTGATGGTTATATGGGACACATAGTAGGTACTCATATATGAATCAAATTAAAGTAAAATAATTCCCAAAATATCCAAATAATATAAATTGTCCTGATAATTTTAGCTGATTATAACAAGTGTGTCTGTATAAGAATTTAAAAAGGGAAGTGTAAGGCTCTTTGAAATGGAGTTATTATTATCTCCACTCCTATTTTAAGCAGTGAGGGAATAGACTGAGTTAAGACATTATAAATGTAAAATTGCTTTGATTATCAGTACTGGAGTTTTCATTTTTAAAGTCATTTTGATCTAGTTTTTTTTCACTAAACAAAAGTATATAAATTGTTAAAATGGAATTCAAATTAATTTATGTATTCATTTTTACATGGCTTCCTGGTTTGAAAATTCCAAGGAGATTATCCTGAGTCAACAACAATCAAAAGATGAAGCTGTTATGAACATGATAGAAGACTTATTTGATTTTTTGATGGTAAAAATGGCATTGACTGTTATACAGCATGTTTTTTATTAGAAAACCATCTGTTTTGGCTCTAAGAATCGTTAATAGACTGGCTAGTAACTTGATTGGATTAATCTGTCCGGACTGTCTAAAGCACTTAAGCTGTCTATATTAAATAGTTTATTAATAAATGAAGGTTAAATAGTTATACTTGAATTAAAATTTGTCATTTTAATAATAGCTTTTTAAATGATTTATAATAGTAAATTATAAATGAATTATTTATCTTTTTTAGGTCGTATATGACATCAATGATGAAGGTAAAATATCTTATTTCCATCAAAACAACTTGCTAGGAACTTTTAGTATAGATTTCTTAATTCCCATAATCCTGTCCTAGGAACTCATGATCTAATTAAAGAGTCAAAGTTTTTCTGTAAAGGACCAGATAGTAAAATTTTAAACTATGTAGACCAAGAGGAAAAAAATACAGACATTAGTTTGGTATTTCAACCAATTTCAAAAATGATTTATGGATACAATTAAGAATGTATTTTTGTATTATGAACTTGTTAATAAGGCAGAAAATAGTATCTTTGAATTTTTTTTTTAGGGATCAAAGTTTGTTTTAAAATTTAACATGTTAAATTTTTTAAAACATGTTTATAATGAAATTTTATATCTTGTAGAAAAGGCCAGTGTATCTTATGTGTGCTCTTCAGACTATCATTCCCCACAGTAATTACTTCCCATGACTGAAGATGACGTGGAGACTCCTTAACCATACAAAATGACTTTAATGTAGCAGTTTCCTTTTTACTAAAATCAATGCCCAAAAATATTACAGGAGCTCGAATGGAGCTTGGGAAAAAAAAAAACCATAATGCTCTCTGCATATTTGTGGAGGAATGGAGATCTTCATTTTTTTTCTCCTTTGAGACGGGATCTCACAAAGCACAGGCCACATCTTAGTAAGAAGCTGAGAGGCCTTGAATTCCTGATCCTCTTGCTGCTACCTACTGAGTGCTGGGATTTGAGGCATGTGTCCAGAATGCCTGACAGATTTTTTTGTGAACTCAACTATGTCAGAAACATAGACAAACATGTAATGTTTTTTCTAAGTGTCAGATTTCTTGAATAACCATGAATTCACAAAAGTACAATGACTTCAGTGGCATGGTTTGCCAGATAATCTGTGGTAATGGTAATGTGAAATGCAGTTTTTTTTTATTCCCATCTTAATTATTATTTACTATCATATCACCTAGCATACAATAAATATATCTTTATCTGTGCATATGTGTTTTACAGAAAGAATACAGCAGGATTCAAGAGGTTTTAGAACTGGGCTGGTAGAAATGTAATTAAGGTCTGTGTTGATAAGATAACCCAAACCACCGCCAGGAAAGACAACTGCTGTCTTAAAAACTGGCCATGAGAGAGTCAGGATTGAGAGCAAAGATATGGGCAATTGTGGGGACAAGACCAGGACAGGGTTTAAAGGAGAATCAGTGGGGCTCAGGTCCCTATTGGATGAGCAAGTAGATTGGCAGACAGCAGTTAAACATGCCTCCCCTTCCCCTCCCCAAGAGTGGGATGCTGAGTTAAAGTCCCAAGGATAGCTGAGAGTTCTCTGTTGGTTGGTACTTGACCCATATGCCAGGCATCAGATGACAGTTCAGTTGTGGGGCCATTGCTATAGCAGTGCTAAGTTTTTCCTCACTTTATGGAAGCCAGGGGAGATAGTTTTATTCACTCTCCTTGGTCTGGTTGGCTAATTTTCTTGTGTCTTCTTTCTCTGATATAACTTGAATACACCCATGTGCCTGTGCAGTCTCGATTCACCTTGATTCAGTCTTGACAAAAATGTAGACTTAGCTCCCTTATGATTCTGAGCAATAAGTCATGTATGGGTTACACTCTAGGGTATGGTGCTGGGTAGGTGGTGCTATTCATGCATCCACCTAAGCAGTCGACTATCCTGTGTCCTCAAAATAGAGTTAAAAGCTGCTTATAAAATGAAGCCTGTAAAAACACTGTGCAGTGAGGAGTGACTTAGAGAGAAGAACATAGCCTGATGTTGACAGATTGGCTTCTTGTTTTAACTTTTGGTAGTATAGGTAATGTGTAAATCAGAGTGGTGGTTGTGATCTTGTATGTTTGTCTTTCCATCATAATGTCACAGTTGGTTGAATAATAAATTCATGATACAGTAGACTCATTGGCAGCAATCTGCAAGTAATTCTGCTTCCTGATAGCCTTGGCCAAGGTAACTACAGGCTCTTTTATCCCAATCTTTGTTACTAATACTTATATCTTGAGATAACATTGTACCCATCATACACATAAGCACACATGCAGGTATGTTTATACATGTATAGGTTACATAATGACTCAAAAGGTTATAGATGTAGCAAAATGTAAAGAGTTTCAGAAAGTCCTGAGAGATCAAGTCTGGGAGAATTATAGGGATGCAGAGTCTCTGTAGGAATGAGGTCATGAACCCAGGCTGGAAGGCTACTGGGGATTTTGCTGCTGTCATAGACTACAGGAACAAAGTATGGTGAAGTTTATAGAGATGAGAAAATACCTAGGTCCAGATGTATGAATAGGTGGACAGGCAAGGTGACAGTTTAGATAGGTTATGTCAACTTTGGAGACAAAGACAACAGACTTCTGAGGCAACCGGGAAGGGGTTTCTTGTCAGTCTCTTCACACGTGCACTTACATGTGCGCGCACACTGGCTCACACCCACACCCACACACCGTGTGGTCAGCTGACAGGTGGGTGGAAGTGTTCCTATCAGAATGTCAGGTGTCCTCTTCATTCAGTCCAGGTAAAGGAGTCTCACCCTCTCTTTAGTCTGCTATGTCCACTAAGTTCTCAGGCCTGGTTTTCCTGATATGATTTTAATATACTCATATAATCTACAGTCCAAATTTACTTGAATAAATTTATAGGGTATTACCCTTTCTGCTTTGGAGAATAATTTATGTTTGTACCCTATGGTTGGCACTGGAAAGATGGTAGTGTTTAAGTGTCCACTAGGTGTAGAGTCATCCTGTTCTCAAAATGGAATCAAATGCTGCTAGCAAAACAATCTCTCAGGGCAGGATGAATATGTTGTACAACATGGTAGGGCACCACCTGATCTTAACAGTAGTGTTAATAAATGCCATTCATTAACACCAATTAGCAAAACAATTGCATTGCTGTTAGAGCCGTAAGCACTGTTCTGTCTTATAATTGGAAGTTTAATTCACTAACAACATTTTCAACTTTAACAAAAGTTGGTAACAAGATTGAGGACATCTCTTGTTGAGAATAATTTTTAGTTTGTCTTTGAGTGTGAAAGATGATAAAATTTGCCAGTGCTGAACCATTTGTCTGCTGTATGGTTGGGTTCTCAGGTGCTATTTATGATTAAAAATGTACATAGCTGATAGACTAAGATTATAATGAATGAATGCCTTTGTTACTACTTCAGTAAATGGGACAGAGACAGATGTTTTCTACAGAGTACCTGCTGAGAGCTGGTTCTGCAATACGTAATAAGCAGAATTGGTTTTGTGTGCTGTAGTTGTCAGCTTTTGAGCTAATGGAACGAAATTCTCAGTGGCAAAAGGATGCAGAGCGTGTTACAGTCTGTCACCTCTCATTTATAGACAGCACATACATTGCGCTAACTGACCAGGTGCAGGCTACTTTATTTCTTCTCCCTGGAGACTTAACCCTGATTGGTAACAGAGCTGGTGAATCACTTACACACATAGGTATTTACTGTTCTCAAAGTCAAAAGGTGTTAAGCAAATTAATGATTTAATAACAGTTAATGTTACTTTTCATTGATTGTGGTTTTGCAATTAACAATTTAAATTCCCAGGAAAGACATCCTAAGAGCGCTAGCATTATATTATGAGCCCTCCCACTGTAAATTATAGCTTTTCATCTTAGCTTTTTTAGTTGAGTATGGTCACTTTGAAAAGCTGTAATTTGCTTTTGCAGTATTTCCATTGCTAAAACTTCTTAAATCTATTATAAAGTAGCAATTTTCTCTGAATATATTTAGTTTGATAACCCAATTTTAAAATGGGAAGCTTTATTTTTTATACAATCTATCTTGATCAAGTTTTCTCCTCCATCAGCTTCTCCCAGATCCACCCCATCTTTATGCTTTTCTTCTTCTCTCTTTCCCTCCCTCAAGAAAAAAAAAAATCAAAATAATCAAAACCAAAAGGGCTCAGCAACAAAGCAAAACAATACATGGGGTCCATTTTGTGTGGGGCACCTACTTCTGGGCTTGGAACCTGCCCTGTAATGCTTGATAACATTCCATTAGGAAAAACATGGCTTCCTATCAGGTATCAACAGCAAATAACTAAAAGGTGAGATTTTAACTGAAAGTCAAAGCCCTGAAGTCACTTAGAGATTCATGAGAGTAAGAAATGTTGATTTGTTATGTAAAAGAATGTTTGAAGTATGACTAAAGTTAATGAGGCCTGTTTACATAAACACCTCAGATAATAAATGATTGTTAAGTTGATTTAAAATTAACATGTCAATAATAATTTATTCAGGTAAAACCCAAGTATTGGAAAGTTTCGTACCTCACATCTGTACCCTGGTTATTGATTCAAGAGTGAATTTTTGCATTCAGCAGGAGGTAATTCTCTTTTCAGACCTAAAAATGAAAAAGTAAATTATAAAATGAAATAACTTAGACTAAATTTCTTAAATTAATTTCATGAGGTATATTTCTGTTGTCTGAGCAATTCATTGCATGACCATATAATTTTTAAATAATTAAAATATATAACTGAATAGATTTATGAATGTATTTCACTAATGTGAGAACCTATACTGCCAAGGTACTAGGAGTTTTCTAGTATGTAGATGCCAATATAGCGTGTGTTCTGTATGCGTACGTGCATATGCATAACCATAGGAACAAAAATTAGTTTACCTTTTATTTGTTCCCTTAAGAAGAGTTATGTGTTTTCACCGTGGGTGAGAAAGCGTCAGTGAAGGAGTCCTCCTGTGCTGAAGTGCATTTTAGATTAGACGTTCTTTCCTTCATCGGGCTTACATCCCTACTTAGAGCTTTAAGTTCATATATCTGTTTCTCTAAATGCTTCTTAGAAAACAAAGTTACTTTTTTTTTCTCTTTCAGACTTTAAAAAAAATGAATTTGATGCTTGACAAACTACCTCAAGATGCCAACAAAATACTTTCTAATCAAGAAATATTAACTCTCATGTAATAATTTTTAATAACTTGTTCTGATAAATTGTTTAAAAATTTTAAAAAACATGCCATCACAAATTTGAATTAAGTGATGGAGTCTGACAAGCTTATAAATTGTGATATAATATGGTATTTATATTTTCTCCAAAAGTCAGTTATACTAGCCAATTGTATTTTTTCCCAAAACACAATGGGCTTTCTATCTAATTGATAATTAGTTTAGTATATAATTTCTTATTTTAATTCACAGGAGTGATATGGGAGAAAGGATTTTAGATGTAGGAGGTAAGTGTGTCTTTCCATGATTTGAAATCACTTCAAATTTATAAATGTTATATGTACCTTTGACAAAGTTACTAGATTCCATATGTTACGTTACCAGAGTACACAAAAGGAATTATAATCTTTTTATCTAAACTAAAAGAAGAATTTTTAATTAATAAAAATAAAGAGATGTCTTGGAATAAATAATTTGTCATGATAACAAAAATTAGATAAATATAAGTGTGTCCACCTGGTGACAGTCAGGAATGGTAACGTAATGCTTCAATACATTGGAAATACTTGTGCTGAAATTTTTCTTTAATGACTTATTGAAATTATAATGTCTAATATTTTTGTAGTTGACAGACAATTTTTAAACAATATTTACTACAAAGAACTTAATTTTTCTCTAGATTCCTATGATTAAATTTTGATTCAGTGACTTATATGTAGAATAAAGTATGACTTTAATATGTACTCTGATATAACTATAAACATCATAACAAAATGCTATATATTGTATAAATTGTTTTTCAATGTACAAAGTCTTAAATGATCCATGGGGTTTTTTTGACTTTTAAATAATGAACAATTGAATAAGAAAAATAATAAAAATTTTCTTATTTCTTTTGGTCGTGTGCCTTACAAAATGTAGTTTTATAAGCTTAGACTCTTGACCTCTAAACTGACTTAATTTTTTTTAAGATTATGAATTACAGGTGGGCATTGTGGAAGCTTTGTGTAGAGTGACCACAGAAAAACGAAGACAAGAACTGGCATATAAATGGTTTTCAATGGAATTTATTGCAAATGCATTTAAGGAAATTAAAGACTCTGAATTTGAAACAGTAAGTAGTATAAAAATAACAAGTTTAGTAAAGATTTTTGTAAAATTTTTAGTTTTAAAGCCCTTTTTTGTTTTTGAAAATTAGGATTGCAGAATATTTCTCAACTTGGTAAATGGCATGCTTGGCGATAGACGAAGGTAAGCTAAATGCAGCATGCAGCTATTTGTTGGTAAGGAAGTAGAGCTGAGCTCATTTTTTATTGCTAACCTGAACTGCTCCTGATGGCTTTGTTTGGCTTTGTACTTAGAAGGGAAATATATCTCATTTATTAGCTCATATTAATAGCTGAGTGTTTTAATTTGGTTTGCATTTTCAGAATTGCATGTATATTATTATTTGGTGTTTAAGGAATGATAAAAATCTGGCCATACATCTACACACTGGAGTGAAAATGTATAAATAACATAAGCAGAATTTTCATTATTTAATATCAGAAACAAGCATGAAATGATAGAAAATATAAATTTTGCCATTAAAATGTATGTGTTATGGGTGTTTTTTGCCTCTGTGTATGTCTGTGCTTTATGTGCATGCAGTCCTGAAGCAACCAGAAAAGAGTGTTGTATAACCTGGAACTGGGGTTAAAAGTTGTGAGAAGCCATGTGGGTGCTGGAAATTGAACTCAGATGTCCTGAAAGGACAGCAAATTCTCTTAACTGCTAAGCCATCTCTTCCGCCCAAAGCAACAGACTATTGTAGTACCTGGTCCCTGGGAATGTTCTGAATAAATTATGTTCGCTTTATTTACTGAGGAAGTGAAAGCTAGGGCTAGGCCTAAATGCAGTGATTCTTATTGCTAGCATTTGAATCCTAGATTCCCATCTGTTCTATTCTGTAAGTTATTTAAATCTTAACAGCTTCAGTTTCCTTAGCTGTGTGATAAGAATACTAATAATACTTATTACTATGTTTGTTACAGAGACTGACTAAAATACTTTAAGTAGTATCTTACCACTAAGATGCTCTAAGAATTTAGCCACTTTTACTTTCAATAATGACTCCTATCTACTTTTTACACATCCAAGGCCTGTGGGAACTTCCATTGTATTAATATGTAAGTGTAATTAGGAACACTTGTTCATACTTGAAATGATCTTTTTAACTGATATAATTCCTTTAGTCAAAGTGGTAAGTAAATAGCATCCTTAAAGTAATAATGCTTTTCTTTACCTAAACAGATTTCCAATACATTTTTGTTTAAAATAGTAATGGCATGGCCTGACTTGGTGTGTTTCATCTATTACTTCAGTTACTTGCAAGATTACAACAGGAGTATCATATTTGAGGCCAGCTCAGACAACAGTGAGAACCCCCCATCTCAAAATTGGAATTAAAGAGATTATTTTATTTAAAAATCTTATAAGAATCAACTTCCACTTGATTCTAGATATTGGTTTGTAGATATAACTTAATTCTTGGAAAGCTCATTTATTTTTTCCTAAATTGTTTTATGTTTTAGGGTCTTTACATTTCCTTGCTTGTCAGCATTTCTTGGTAAATATGAGGTAAGTTTTAAATTCATGCAAACCTCAATTATTGGATAATTTTTATATAAAAGTTAAATGGATTATGGACAACATAATGTTTTAAAACACTAAAGTACTAGACTTAGATGATGGCACAGCAAACTACTCCTGTCCTTAAAGTGACACCAGGAAAAGATGGATTAGTTCATCTTAGCAGAGAGGGAGGAGAACAATGCTGTAGTTCTTTACCTTCCTCCGCTCCTTAAAAGCATTACTGATGGTGATCGTTCATGAATATATTCAGACTGTTTTCAGTCTCTGCTAATACTTAAAATAGTTTTGATTTCTTGATCTAATTTCTATGTAAAACACTTAAGTAGCATTTCCTTGTTCCAAATTATCTAAATGCTAGACATTTCGGCCGTCTTCATCTACTTATACTTTATCTTTTGAAAGCATCCAGGGAATGTTCTACTTTATATGTGTTGCTGATTTCTAGAAAAAAAAAACTTCAAATAATAGTTCAGTCATGACTATAACCTGGTGATAATTTCCCATGCTTTATAAGCATTGTATATACTAGTTTTATATATTATGTTAGCTGCAGATACCATCAGATGAAAAACTTGAGGAATTCTGGATCGATTTTAATCTTGGGAGCCACACTCTGTCATTCTACATTGCTGGAGACGATGATGTAAGCTCTTACCCTTTTGTGTCACTGTATACACACGTGTGGAGGACATTCTTTGATTTGCTTTCAGAATACATGTTTGTATACTTTTTTAGCCATTCTTTTGATAGATTTTAACATTAGATTTTATTTTAAGGTTGTATAAGCTGTCATGCTAATTAAAATGAAACTTCTTTGATGTTTTTATGTTAACGAAATGAGTGGTAAATTTTAATACTAATTTTAACGTAAACCTTTCAGAAATGAATATTAGCAAAATTTAAATTTTTTTGGTCACATGAACAAAATGAATCAACAGTAGAAGATACAGCATGAAGGCTGCTCAGTGGTACAGTGCTTAGCCTGTGCAAGGCCCTTGGACATTCAGACACTCCATGAGAGCTAACATTGACAGATGATAGCAAATTTTACTCAGGCTTGCAACCTCCTGGGAAGATGTGACGGACTTGTAGAAGTGCATCTTAGTTCTATGTGTTATTATAGCCATCTGTGTTCCAAGGTGGAATATTTCCTGTTGTTCTGTTTGTTACCTGAGAAAGATATTGAACTCATTACTTCCTAACTCCCACTTCATATTTGGTATAGTGGCATACACCCGGCTCGAATTGTGAGGTCACTACCAGATTCTGAGAGAGTCAATTAGCATTTACTAATCTTGCTGTAGTTACTGATATTATAAGGAGACTCTTAACCTTTTAAATCTAGTATTTTTTTTTACAATCCTACTTCTTTTGTTTCTTTCTTTTTTTTTTTTTTCTTATTTATATGAGTACACCATAGCTGTCTTCAGATACATGAGAAGAGGGCATCGGATCCCATTACAGATGGTTGTGAGCCACCATGTGGTTGCTGGGAATTGAACTCAGGACCTCTGGAAGAGCAGTCAGTGCTCTTAACCACTGAGCCATCTCTTCAGCCTAGAATCCTACTTCTTTCCCACATAAAAATTTTGTAAGTGGATATTAGCCAATACTTTGTAGAGTTTCCACACACATTTTATGCTAGAATACCCTCATGGAATGTTTATTTTCAGAAACTATTATAGTTATTAATGTCTCACTGGTTAAGTGTGGTAGACTAGATGATCTCACCAGAATAAATCCACTTATACATTATTTTCAAAATACTGATCAAGATGCTTGGAGATTCTTCTCAGAATTATACTTTGGATTCTCTTTCCTCTAAATCTCTATGGTTATATGTTTTTCCTATACTCTGTGCTCTCCCTGGAAATCATTCTCCACATAGTGGCAACTTAAACCCCGGTTTTTGTCTCTTTAATGTAGCATGTAAGACATTTTACAGCCTTGGTACCTGGATATCCGTCTGAGATTTAGCAGTCTCTGTGTTTGAGTTATCCACATTTCACATCTTACAGGTCCCCTCTACCCTCCTCCCGGGATCCCTCTTGCAGATCTTTGCAACCTAGTTTCTGTGATAGTTTAACTGGCAACTTATCACAGCCTAGAATCACCTGGGGAGAGTTTTAATGAATAATTAGATTATGTTGGCCTGTGAGCATGTCTGGAAAGGTGGGAGATTGTCTTGATTATTAATTGATGTTGGAAGATACACCCACCTGGCACCAGTCAGTGGGTATCAAGGGGAGGGGGAGTAAACTGAGCACAGAACAAACCAGGACCCATGCCTTGCTTTTCTGTCTCATCTTGACTATGGGTGTGATGCTTTAGGTTCTCGCCTTAACTTCCCCATGGTTATGAACTGTAACCTAAAACTGTAAGTCAAATAAACCTACCTCTCCTAAGTTGCTTTTTGACAGCATATTTTATCATAGCAACAGACATGTGAGTAGGACAGCTCCTTCTAATTTATGTTTTAGTAAAAGTACCATCTGCTTATAAATGGGTTCTCTGGTTTAAAGTAACCTTGCCACCAAGGTACGTATCACATTGGCTTATGTTTCTTTGTTACAGTAGTTACTGAAAATAATTCTGTTTTTCTGTCTCATAAAATGCCAGGGATGTGGTTTTTTCTTGTTTATACAGGTATTAGGGATCATTATTTTTAGAATGAATAAATGGAATACTGGAGGTACAGAAAGTTGCATGTTTAGTAATAGATGGTACATGACATAGGAGAAAGCCACGGCATTGTAAAGCCACTTAGACTTCAACTGAAATTGATATTGAGGTTTTAAATCAGGAATAAATATATACTCAAGGGCTTTTTCCTCCTAAATTTAAGGATCACCAATGGGAAGCTGTCACTGTGCCTGAAGAAAAAGTTCAGATGTACAACATTGAAGGTACTAAACTTGAAGCTCATTTTTTTTAAATAATTCTTTTTTTAGTTCCTGTCATAAAGAATAGAACCTCCTCCCTCTTTGAGATAAGACAGAAAATAAAACATCTGTGGATATTCACATTCTACACCCCACTTCTCTTTATCTAAAAGCTTCGATATTTGGTCTGACCAGCATAATGTTGGTGTTTTCAAGGTTCTTACATTTTTATCTCATTTGTTTTATTAAATTCAAACATCTCATGTCTACATTCCTAACAGGAGTTACATAATGCTGCTGGACAAAATTATGAAATCTCACAGACTGGTAAAAGGCCATATTAAGTAAAGGTATATGCTAATCACTTAAGAGGACATATATCTTACCACATTTCTAATTTGCATATGAGTTCTTTTCCTACATGAGCTCTCTAGCTGTGTGTGCTCTCCTCTGTAGAACATCATCTGTGTGTGTGCTCTCCT
>JADRCH010000172.1:3503926-3581132 GCA_019843965.1 Rhynchomys soricoides
TCTGTAGAACATCTGTGTGTGTGCTCTCCTCTGTAGAACATCTGTGTAAACACTTTTCCAGTTTTTGCGGACCTGTCTTTTCACTTTTGAAGTTGTGTGTTCTAGAATACCAATCCTTTGGTAGATGCATTTCATAGGAATATTCTTAGTCTGTGTCTTGCTTTATAATTTTGGAGGGGAGGTCAAAGAAAAGCCATTAAATTTGAAATCTAGTTGGTTGGATATTTTTGTTATGCTTTGTTTTTTTTTCCCTGTGTGGTTGTTGCTTTGTATGACCCAAGAAACCTGTCATTCTCAGTCACAGGGGCTTTCTGTTTTGGCTTTGGCTTGTGTGTTTTAATGTGGTGAATGAAATCCAATTAGTTTTTTTCTGTGTTGACAGAAATTGTAGGAGATTATGTGGATTTATAGCTATTCTGTGATGATTTGCTGAAATGGTTTTCATTTCTGAGTTTCTTTGTTTCCATAGTCATACGCTGTGCCATTGAATATTGCTGCTCCGTGGTTCCTCTGTGAAGTCCTGGCTCTGTCAGACTGGTCTTGCATCCTGCTATTGTTACTGCATTCCTTTGACCTACTTACATGTTGTGTGCCAGTACCACAGTGTTCTCAGCATTTCATGTTCATGTGTAATGTAGCTAATTTATTTTCTGACATCTTGAGGTTTTCAGAAACACAGCCTTTGGAATTTTTTAAAGGTCTTACCAGTCATTTCCGAAAACTTGCTGGAATTACCACTGTAGATCAGTATGGGGATACTTGAAATAGAACTTTAATTCATAGAGATTCAGTTCTTTGTGTCCTTCTCTAAACAATGTTTTATATTTTTTTATTATGTCTTATAGTTCTTTTGATAAATTCTCAAATATTCCTCTTTGCCTTTTATGATGATAAACATAATCTTTAATTTCATTTTCAGATATTTTCTACTGGTATATAAAATACTTTTTAAAATATACTTTCCTTGTATCCTACAACCTTGCCAAGTTAACTGTTTAATTCTGATCATCGTGTAGATTCCTGAGGGTGTTCCATCAGTCAGTCCTGTTTTTAAATAACGATAGTTTTATTATTCTCTTTTCTTCTCCTTTTTCTCCCCCCGGTTCTTCTTTATAAAACAGAGAAAGCTTCCAGAACAATTATGAGTAGAGGTGATAAAATGTGGATTTCTTACAGACTTCTCAGATGTGGCTTTGGGAAAAGGTGATGCTTTACTATAAAAGTGCTGTGTTAGCTAAGCGGCCTGGTGGACACCCTGCACCAGGCTGAGCAGGCTAATGATAATTCATGTGCCTTTGTCTATGAAACTGTCATGGGTAATTCAAGTTGGTCAACATCCAGCCCTCCAATCATCTCTGTATTTGCTCATTTAAAACCATTTATTCTGTTATTTGGTCCCTAGACAGTCAATGTTATTTTCTTCAAAATAGATAAATAGATGTATGTTTACCTAGACTTTATATAAATGGAATCGTATGCCATGTAACGATTTTCTGGTTATGTTGTTTCAAATTAGTTTTAGCTACTTGATGTGGCATGTATCAATAGTTTCTTTTTATTGTTGGGTTAGTATTCCATCGAATGGCTATACCTTAATTAATTAATCCATGCCCAGGGAACTTTTGCACATTTGGAGTGTTCCAAATTTTAGCTGCTGCTGTAAATATTAATGTATAATCTGTATATCTATGCTTTACTTCTCTTATGCCAATTACTAGGGAGTGCAGTGCTTGTCTCATACCAAAGGTATATGCTTATCTATTCAACTTTAGAAACTTCCAGTGTTGGCTAAAGTCTTACCAGTTTAGGTTTTTAACCTCAGTGTGTAAGAGATTCAGTTTCTGTGCCAGCAAAATGGTTCAGTGGTTAAAGATACTTGCTGCTAAATGAATTTGATTCCCCAGGACCTACGTGATGGAAAGACCAAACCCACCCTGGGAATTGTCCTCTGACCTCTATTTGTATGCTGTGCATTTATGTCTACATAACCACACATGCATTCACATGCACACACAGAGACTAAAATCTAATAGCTTTCTTAAGGAAATAATTTCAATTTTGTTGAATCCTAACTTTTCTTGTCTTACTGCTCTAGCAGTAAGAACTATTACTACATTACTAAGAGAAATTATGAGAATACACATTTCATTTTGTTTCTGATGTCAGGAGAATTGCAAAAAATTCATATTTCTCATCATTAAGTATTTTTTACTGTCTTGATCTATTTCTTTGTTACTATAACAAAATACCTGTGATTGAATTAATATGTAACAAAAAGTTGATTTCGGTTTGTAGTAGTGGAGCCTGGGAATCTCATGATCAAATTACTTGTTTAATCCCTGGCAAAAGGGCCTCATGGCGGGAAGCAGAAGGGATCGTGTGGGAAGTGATTTTTGAAGAACCTGAGCTCACCTTTACAATAACCTTCTCTAGAAGCTCCATAAAAGTTGAGAAAAACATTAATCTGTTTATGAGCCAGATATCTGCCACTAATTAGTCAGCATGGCCAGAATGAGGAATTTTCAACTTGAATTTTACTGAGAGTGAAGCACCATATACATAGCATAGAACATTTTGGCAGTTTTTCATTTGTCTTAAATCATTTCATATATTTCACAGAATTACCTCTTGAAATTGTCTGTTTTAATTCATCTGAATTGCCTTTGGCTTTTTTATAAAGTCACTATTTCATTAATACCAGTGATACACTGGTATTTATTTCCTGTCAAGTAATTCTCCACGAAAAAGATGACTTCTATACAAAGAGATTGAGGAACTTAGGACTCTGTGTGGGTGATGGTGGCCCATGTTTCTTTTTAATTTCTGTAAGTTTATCCCAAAGGTGTAGTTATTTTAGGTTATTTGACTATGAACCTTTTGGGTTTCTGTCTTAACCTGAAAGCCTATGGCATCTATAGTTGTGCTTTGTAGAGAAAATTCTAGCTCAGCTCACTAGGCATTCAGTCCAAACTCTATTATAAGTGAGGAAATAACTGCATTTAAGACTGGCCTGTTTCAGGAAGCATTTTATATTTAAGCCAGTTAAGCAATTGCAGAATTAACTCTTTTAATAATTAAAATATCTAACTTATGCTTAATAATTGTACATAATTAGGAAGTACAGCATATTTCTGCTCGTGCACATAGGCAGTCCTAGTCAGAGAAATCAGGTAAGAAAAGCTTACTAGGGGGTCTCAGTAGCCTGTTCTGTCCATCTCCTTGTACTGCCCAGAAAATAAAGCCCATAGTTCCTTTAAAGTCTACATTTACTATTTACTAACTCGGAATCAATTTTGAAAGAAAAGTTACTACATTTTCTTTTCTCATTAATTTCTTTCCTTGTTACATTCTGTTGTGCATCTTTGAAGTTTTTACTGTCAAGTTACTTAACTCCTCTAATTAAAATTTCTGTCTGTGTGTATCTTTACATTGACTTCTCCACATCTGACACTGGTGACTATAAGTTACTTATTTTGTTAATGTCTTAGCTGAGCTCCAAACGTACAGAGAGCACCGCCGCTCTCACAGTCTCACCCTAGAGAGTGCCTCCTTATCTTCTGACCAATGGTGGGTGATGAAAACTGCTTGGTTAACCCCAGCAAGGAGGCTATTCTTTTTGTTTTTAATGCTTGAAAACATTTGAATCCTTTGACAAATTCTATTGCATGTTTAATTGTAGCAGGACGTAGGAGGGGGGCACATGTGAGAGGCATGGTGTACATGGAAGTCAAGAAGACAACTTTTGGGAGTTGGTTCTTTCTTTCCACCATGTGGGTGCTGAGGCCTTTGAATTTCAGGGTCATCAGGCTTTTGGCAGCAAGCATCATTACCCTCTGGTCTAATGCAACCAGGCCTAAAAGCCATTCTTGGCTGTTTCCTCCCCACTTACCTGTCACTTCCCTCTTCCTTGTATTCCTGCTTCTCATGGATTTTGTATTTGTCCTCTCTCTCTGTTCCCTGTTCACCATGACATGGTTATTAATGAGAAAACTAAATATTGGTTTATTTTAGATATGGACTACAAATTCATTTTAAATGATTTTGCAGTTGAAGCACATTATTACATTCATACTGGAATCAAATAATAACATCTTGATGTGTTACTAAAGTCTAGCATATTGATATCTGAGCAAGAAACTAAATAGTTTTTTAATCTTAGTAAGATTACTAATTTTAAAAAGCAAAGTAAATTATAGTTCAAGACATCAGAGCAAACACCAGACATCTCACCAAACAAATTGATAAGGTACAATAAACATCAATGTATTGCTATATAGATGGTCACAACTCATAATAGATGAATCTTTGTACCAAGAATTATACAAAATTATGATTCTAATGCTGTAGGTTTGCAGTGGAAGAAAACACTTCATTTAATAGATACTCATAAGTGACAGAAAAATGCAGTTCAGAAGCATGAAACAATTATTAGTGAGATCCCACAAAGATTTATAAATGCATGGATGCTTATCATCAGAACATGAAATAATCTTAAAACCACATGAGCTTTTACCTCTGAAATGTGAAAATTTAAGATTGGGCTCACGTGACTTGTTTAAATTCTTAGTTTGTACCATTGTAGCAACAAACAGAGTAGCACTTTTAGTAATTACCAATTCTTACCAAATAGTTACCAAAGGCCATTACTGTGGCAAATCCCATATACGTACAAAAGAAAGACATTTCCTATTTGAGCAAGCCTTATAAGAGTTTTAAAACTATATTCTTCATAAAACTATTTGTTCTTAGGGCAGATAAGAGTTACTCGCATCATTGTGGGTGTTCTGTTTTCCTTTGGTCCAAAAGTATATTCTATGGGACAGGTGTGGAGGCTTTTCCATGTCGGTAGCAGGAGCTTCAGCAGAGGCGGGCAGGAGCACTCGTGTATTAGGATTTACTTTGTACAGGCGGATTGATGAGTTGCTAGGTGGCTTTCTATGTGTCCTTGTGGTATGGAGTGTGGACACCTCATACATTGGGACTGGAGTGTGTCTTTATTGGATTGAAAAGTTCCTCAAGAATAAGGATTGCATCCTTCTCCCTCCTAAAACCCTAGATTTTTCAATTAAAATGTTATTAATAGTCAATATGTAGATTTAACAGAGATCTTTGTATATATGTATATCTAGGAATAATGTAAGTATTTTCTTTATCTTTAAGAAAGCAGCTTTTTCAGGCATATTCATGGTATGTTTTAAGAATTGGTTAGTACCTGAAAACTAGAAATCTCTAGTTAGGGCATTATTGTGTAACATAGATGAGAACACTGAAACCGAAAAATAAGGTGACCGATTTGTTTTTATAATTAGTAATAGAGTTGAGTAAACACCCAGTTTAAAAAATTTGAATTTTGATTCAATTTTATATTTTATTTATAGTATACAGACTAGTATCATGGAGATTAATATATTATCATTAATGTTGTTTTCTATATACAGTGCGAGAATCAAAGAAGCTACTGACTCTAACTTTGAAAAACGTAGTAAATATTAGTAAAAAAGAAGGAAAAGAGTTACTTTTGTATTTTGATGCATCATTAGAAATCACCAATGTGACTAAAACACTTTTTGGTGGAAATAAGTATAAGGTAAGCTTTTAAAACCTTGTGCAACACATAGTATTATCATAGTATTATCATAGTATTATCATAGTATTATCTTAGTATTATCTTAGTATTATCTTAGTATTATCTTAGTATTAGTATTATCTTAGTATTATCTTAGTATTACCTTAGTATTACCTTAGTATTACCTTAGTATTACCTTAGTATTATCATAGTTTTGCAAACTCAATTTGGGACTATAAGATTAATTGCTTTTTCATTATCAAATTCTTAAAATGGCATAGATTTTAGCTCTTTAAAATAAAACTGTGAAGGGGGCTGGCAAGATGACCCAGTGGGTACAGGCACTTTGCCACCAAGTCTGAAGACCAGAGTTTGACCACCAGGACCCACCTTTGTTGGAAGGAGGGAACTGATCCTCCCACCGCTACATGTGCACTCTGGCACGTTTGTATGAGCACTCAGCAGAGCCGTGCTGTGGAGAGCCTGCTAGCTCAGTGAGTCCTACTGTTCGGGATGCCTTATAAAACAAGTCTCAGGCAGCAGAGTCGTCTTGACAGTAGCTGCTTAGACCATTTCATGAGTTACTGCCATGTATTTAAATACTAAAAACATTTTTAAAATACTAAACATTTTGAGAATTATAGAAATGATAGAAGTAAACAGTTGGCCTACAGAAAGATTCCATAGACCAGAGAATACTCATTCAGGGTTATAGCGCAAAGTGTGACTATGGAGATGAGACTTGAAAAAGCCTATGGCGGAGAGATGTTATGAATGTCTGTACAAACCAAGTCCTGTTTAACTGAGACCAGAAGGTGACGTTTATGGGACTTTTTGAGGCAATCCTCTCTTAACAGATTTGGATAATGTAAAAGATTTATATCAAACCAGGCTTGGTGGTATACCTTTAATACCAGAATTCAGAAGGCAGAGGCAGGTGGATCTCTGAGTTTAAGGCTGGCCCGACTACATAGCAAGAGCCTGTCTTAAAAAAAGAAAAAATATTCAAAGATATATTTATAAGGCATCCTGTATAGAAGTCAAAGTGGAAAACCTGAGAATGGATAATACTAAGGAATTGAAGTGTTCTTAGACCATTTGTGTGTGGGTCATATTATGTGGGATTTGGGGGTAAGTGGCAATTGTGGAAGAAGAGGTAGAATATAAATGCACTAAGTAGAAAGAAAATGGCTTCACTTTGAATTAATTGAATTTTAGGAATATACCAGAAAACAAGGTATTTCAGTTGCCAAAACATCTATTCATATACTTTTTGATGCAAGTGGATCACAGGTATGTCTCTGACTTACTCAATTTTTATTCAACACTAACTGTAGTGGAAAAGCCAGTTTTAGAGGGTAACTATGTGAAAAAAAAAATGGTCTCAATATAAATGGTTTTGCAGCAAAATATTGTAGTTAATGATAATTTCTTTATAGAATTAAAAGATTATTGAAAACTACAATTTGAGTAATTTTAAAAATAAGTGACTGTGACTGGCAGAATTTGCTTGCAAACATGGCTGTGTCATTAGGTTATTTGGTGAAACTTAGAAAATGCCTAATAAGGAAAGATAAGAGGAACAGAAGCCTTGCAAAAAGTAGTGATTTTTGAGAAATCTATTTGATTTGTAGTTTTTCAAAGTAGAATTTTCTCCATTATAAATCTAACAGATTCTAGTACCAGAAAGTCAACCATCTCCAGTCAAAGAAAACCTCATTCATCTAAAAGAAAAATCTAACCTCCAAAAGAAACTTGTAAGCCCTCTAGACCCAGACAACAGCAACAGCCAGGATGACAGGAAAAACAGCCAGGATGAGGTAACTATGGTGTCTAGTGATTTGTTCTATTAAACGACCGCATATCAGTCGCTGCTGAAGGAAGCAGAGCTGGAGCATCGAGAGTGCACATAGTGCTGCCTGGCCAATATAGCACTTTGATTTGTGTTCTGTCTCTTACATATGCAAAGAGAAGCAAGGACTTTAGGAAGTCATGTTTATTATGCTGTATATTTGTAAATCCTAAATTGGAGTTACATAGAATAGCTACTTTTTCCCATTTATGCTTTTTTCTATCATTGTTTTAGTTCTAACATAAAGTGCAAGCTTAAAATGTCTTCAGTTTTTAAGTTCTTTTCTTCTTCACACACTGAGGCGCCTTATTTACGTGACACTCTCTGAAACTTATGTCCCCTTTATTCCCTGGTTCTACTGACCAATTTCTGTTACTTTTAGGAATCACTCTGAAGTGGTGTGGGGTAATCCAAACCCCTTAGTAGAATCATTGCACTGAATTCCTATAATTAGTTTATGAAGGAAAATATTAAAGGGTGCTTAACATGTTGAAAACATTTAAAATAGTTTTAAATATTCGTACATGTAAACATCATCTTCATGAATACTGAAAACCACAAGTCATTGGTTAGTTAAATATTTATAAAGTATTTTCAGCTAGTATATAAAGGCACTATATTGTATATGCCCGTGGTGAGCTATAAATATTTTAAAACAGTTGTTTTGTCTATTTGTTCATTACCTGCCATGAAGATGACACCATGTAAGTTAGCCTAAAACACAGAAATATGAGGCATATTGTATTTAGTTAAAAATACTTAACCTTTTGCATGTAGTCAAGGTAAAACACTGTGAATAACATTACATTATAGATTTAATGTTTAAATAGAATGTGTATTATTGTGACTGTTTCTCGTGGTTTAAGATCACTACACCTAGCAGGAAGAAAATGTCTGAAGCATCAATGATCGTTCCTGATACAGACAGATACACTGTGAGAAGCCCAATACTCTTAATCAACACATGTAAGTGTTATATGTCTTTCAAGATTTCAGCAAGTATTTTAAGAGAGGAATTTTTAATTTAGGGAAATTCTAGATATAAAATTGATAAAATTATGAATCACAGTATCTTCTAACTAGAAAATATATTAACTTAAACAATTTTTAAAATATTAATATTCTGTGTTAGTAATTTATCATGAATTAAGCAGGAGGCATCATAACATAGTGATTAGAAATAGTGTTGGAGTTTTCAAGTTTCTTGGATTTAGTTCTTTACTGCCAGATTTGTACTTGACACAGAATTCCCTGGGAAAATTCAGAATCAATTTATTTTCCAACCCGTGGAAGCAAAATACCTTATCAGTTGTTTAAAGGATTATGTAAAAATCCATCTGGGGGAGGAGAGACCCTTGGGTCTGAGGGAGTTAGATGCCCCAGTATAGGAGAATGCCAAGGAGGGGGTGGGTGGGTGGGGGAATACCCCATAGTGGCAGGGGGAGGGAGGGAATAGGGAGATTCCAAAGGAGAGATCTGGAAAGGGGGAAACATTTGAAATGGAAATAAAGTATAAAAAAATCATTCATTCAACAAATAATGATGTGAAATTGTGACATAGTACCTGTTACATTCTAGTACTAGTTGCTTTGATGGCAACTTAATAATGACCTTCCAGTCCAAAAATCCTAGTTGCTCACTGGGTGACAGCCGTGTGCATGGCAGACTTCTCAAATTAGTAGTTTCCAATTTGAATAATTCTTTGAGTCCTTCCTAGTGATTTTTTCTCCTCTTGTTAAATGGCATAGTGTACACTTACTCATTTAAGCCAGAAACTGGCCTGAGAGCCTCCGTCTCTCACCTTCCTCACCTGAAAGCACCTCTGTAACAACAAGGAAAACAGCACCTGTCTTGTTCTTTCAGCAAAACCGGGAAGAAGTAGGGCACCACTGCAAGCAATAAATCCTGCTGAGAAAGCTGTTTCTAAAACATCAGAAAGCGGGATGGATTATGCTCTGTCACTCAAATCTAGACAATCTGATGGAAGAAATAGATGGAATAATAGAGCCAACGTAAGGATACTTTGTGTTAAAATAAAATTTAACAAGTTATTTTTGAAATCCATACTGAGCTGCCCTCTTTTCCAAATACAATCTGTACTTATTTAGAAAATGACATGTTTTTCTCAATACCAGTTATCCTTGAAAAGGTCCTTATGGTACATGACTCATTGTGCTTACATTAAAACTCTATAAAGTATTTACTTCACTGTTCCTGAAACTCACACATTGCTAGGAGAAAGGGACTTTCTGTCACTCTGTATTATACAAACCCGTGTCTGCTGTAAGGAGACGAGTACAGAAATGTGAGATCACAGTGGGCTATGTCCTTAAGTATCTCTGTACACATAGCACACACATCCTCAGATACACACATAGCATGCAGTGAGAACCCACTGAAGAGGCAGAAGCCTACTCCCAAAGATGAAGGCTAACTTAAATTAGTGTGCCCAGAAAGATAAATGTCATAAGAGTTGAATAATATTGTAAAACATAGAGTAATGGTTTCCATTGTCTGTCTTGTTTAATAAAGTTACTATGTTTCTTATTTTATAGCTTAATCCTGAGTCTTGTACAATGACTAGTAGCACAGAGAGGACAGCTAAGAGGAGAGCTTTGTAACATAGTTTGCTGACAGTGATGGCAGATTAATCTGTAAGATGAATCTGTGGCAATAGAAAGATTGATTCAGGAAAAAATTACCTGGAAAATGGTCAAAATTTTTAAATTATTTAATAATCATACATTTCAGCTCTTTCAACATTTTCAAAAGAGAACAGAGTATGAAATCAACAGCAACAGGAGACACGTTTCTGGAGATTCTAGAAACCATGATGCCTTTAAGTGTACTGGCTCTGAGATAAGAATAGAAAATTTGAGGAATCATCTCCCTCCTTCCGTGCAGTGAAAGTTATTTTCTTGGTTTTTTGTTGTTGTTGTTGCTGTTTACATCTATTTATGTATATGAGTGCTCTATCTGCATGCCAGAAGAGGGCACCAGATCCCGTTGTAGATGATTGTGAGCCACCATGAAACTGAACTCAAGACCCGTGGAAGAGTAGCCAGTGCTCTTAGCAGCTAAGCCATCTCTCTCCAGCCCTATTTTCTTACGAAAGATAGGCAATGGTCTTAAGAGTATGTGCACAACATTCATAAAGTATGTATGCCATCTAATTTTCATACTAAGGCAAACTTACATTTTCAAACCTTAATGTTCTTGAAAAGTTGAATTCATATAATACCTTTATAAATATATATACATATATATATTTCTTCTGTTAATAGCATAACAAAACTACTGCAGTCATGCAAAACAAAGAATATGAGAACAGTGAATCCCCGGACCAAAATTTCAGTAAGTACTTTTGGGGATGAATTTTAGTCAGTGTGAGTACACATGCAAAACATGTTAGTGTGTATATGTGTAATAATTGTGCTGGCATTATATAAAGAACGGTTGATGGGATGATTCTCTTTTAGACTATATAAACCTTGCTGCTGGAAGTCTGTGTCTGGAGGGAGGAGGGTGCAAGGTCAATGTTGTCATCCCCAAATGTCAGCTTGTATAGGATTATACTCTCACTTTAGTCTCCCAACTGTGAGAAAAGGTGAAAATACCATGGTTTTCTTTTGTTTAGATGAAACTGAGAACACTCCCTCGGATGCATATGCACTGGAAAAAGTAGAGAAGTCTGGGTGAGTATGAGAGTGCCCGTCAGACCACTTAGCATTTGTTCATATGGTTTTAGATGAAGAAAATTGTAGTTGGCAGATTTGAAGGAAAGGCCTTTATATAGTCAATGCAATGTCAGTCTTAGCATTAATTGTTAGGTGATAGTTATGATGGAACAATGAGGAATAGGCTTTCCTATTTCTTCTCATGTGAAGCAACCAAAAGAGTTTGGGTTTCTTGTTTGTTTTCATTCTTTAATCTTTTTTTACAGTCCAGACTTTATCCCCTTCTCAGACCACCCTCCGACTGTTTCACATCCCACACCTCCTCCCCTCAACCTCTGTCTCCAAGAGGATGTTCCCCACCCATCCCCACCCCACCAGACCTCCCCAATCCCTGGGGCCTCAAGTCTCTCAAAGGTTAGGTGCATCTTCTCTGACTGAGTCCAGACCCGAAAGTCCTCTGCTGTATATGTGTTGGAGGCCTCATATCAGCTGGTGTATGCTGCCTGGTTGGTGGCTCGGTGTCTGATCAATCTCTGGTGTCCAGGCTAGTTGAGACTGCTGGTCTTCCTATGGGGCCACCCTCCTCCTCAGCTTCTTCCAGCTTTTCCCTAATTCAAATGCAGGGGTCACCAGCTTCTGTCCATTGGTTGGGTGTAAATATCTGCCTCTGACTCAGCTGCTTGTTGGGCCTCTCAGAGGGCAGTCATGATAGGCCCCTGTTTTTAATAACACCATAGCATCAGTAATAGTGCCAGACCTTGGGGCCTCCCCCTGTGCTGGATCCCAATTTGGGCCTGTCACTGGACCTCCTTTCCCTCAGGCTCTTCTCCATTTTTGTTCCTGTAGTTCTTTCAGACAGGAACAATTCTGGGTCAGAGTTTTTGACTGTGGATGGCAACCCCATCTCTCCTCTTGATGCCCTGTCTTTCTACTGGAGGTGGACTCTACAAGTTCCCTCTCCCCACTGTAGGGCCTTTCATCTAAGGTCCCTCCCTTTGACTCCTGAGAGTCTCTCACCTCCCAGGTCTCTGGTACCTCCTGAGGTTGCCTGTTTCTATTCTTTCTGCTGGCCCTCAGGGCTTCAGTCCTGTTCCCCCTCTCCCCCAATACCTGATCATGTTCCCCTCTTGCCCTCCCTGTTGCCTTTCTAACCCAGGTCCTTCCCTCCCTCCCACCTCTACTGTGATTGCTTGCTTTCTTCTCCTCCCAAGTGGGATTGAGGCAAACTCACCTGTTACCCTCTTGAGTTCTGTGGATTGCATCCTGGGTGTTCTGTATGTCTTTTTTTTTTCCTAATATCCACTTATTAATGAGTACATACCATTCATATCCTTTTGGGTCTGGGTTACCTCACTCAGGATGATATTTTCTAGTTCCCTTCATTTGCCTGCAAAATTCTTGATGTCCTTGTTCTTAATAGCTGAGTAGTATTCCATTATGTAAATGAACCACGTTTTCTGCATCCATTCTTCCATTGAGGGACATCTGGGTTGTTTCCAGCTTCTAGCTATCACAAATAAGGCTGCTATGAACATGGTGGAGCATGTGTCCTTGTGGTATGGTGGGGCATCTTTTGGGTATATGCCCAGGAGTGGTATAGCTGGGGCATCAGGTAGATCTATTTCCAATTTTTCTGAGGAAGTTCCAGATTGATTTTTTCCCCAGCAATGGAGGAGTGTTCCTCTTTCTCCACATCCTCGCCGACATGTGCTGTCACTTGAGGTTTTGATCTTAGCCCTTCTGATTGGTGTAAGGTGGAATCTCAAGATCATTTTGATATGCATTTCTGTGATCACTAAGGACTTTGAACATTTCTTTAAGTGCTTCTCAGCCATTTGAGAGTCCACTGTTGTAAATTCTCTTTCTAGTTCGATACCCCATTTTTTGATTGGGTTGTCTGGTTTTTTGGAAGTTAGTTTCTTGAGTTCTTTATATTTGGATATTAGCCCTCTATTGGATGTGGGGTTAGTGAAGATTTTTTCCCCAATCTGTAGATTGCCGATTTGGGTTTTTTGTTTGTTTGTTTGTTTGTTTGTTTTTTGGTTTTAAAGAACTAACTTTATTTTTTGAGCAGTTGTAAGTTTACAAAAAATTGAACAGAATGTAGAGGGTTCCTATGCAACTTGAGTTCCCAGACATATACAAGCTCCCTGCTATCAGCATCCCATAGTATAGTGGTACATTTCTTATACATTAGTAAATATGTATTTGCATATTATTATGTCAGATAAAGTCCATAGTTGGTGTTATACTTCACCTGTGGTGTTGTATATTATGTGGGGCCTTTACAAATTCATAAATTATTATATTCATCATTAAGGCATCACTTCACTGAAAAGCAGGCCTTGTCCTCTCTGGTCAGGTCACACTTCCCTCTGTGTGTTAGTTACTGCTTACATTTACTGTCCACAGGTTTGCCTTTCCCTAGACTCTTAGACAGAACATTCACCATAAACCCTCTCCCCATTGATTTCTTTCACTAAGTAATATGTACATACATTTCTTTTGTATCTTTTCATGGCTTAATAACTCATTTATTTTTCTGAAGAAAAGTCATACAATATTTGTTCGAGTTATGTCCATTTGAAATAGTAAGGTCCTAACTAGAAGACAGGTCTCTATTTTTTAATAACACAGTCAAAAGCTTTCCAGGTTCATGAGGTCCATTTATCAGTTCTTGATCTTAGTTAAAGCCTGAGCCATTGCAGCTCTGTTTAGGAAATTTCCCCGTGTGCCAATGAGTTCGAGGCTCTTTCCCACTTTCTCTTCTATTAGATTCAATGTGTCTGGTTTTATGTGGAGGTCCTTGATCCACTTGGACTTGAGCTTTGTACAAGATGACAAATATGGATCTATTTTCATTTTTCTACTACATACAGACTGCCAATTAGACCAGCACCATTTATTGAAGATGCTGTCTTTTTTCCATTGTATATTTTTGGCTTCTTTGTCAAAGATCAAGTGTGTGTAAGTGTGTGGTTTTATTTCTGGATCTTCAATTCTATTTCATTGATCAACATGTCTGTCTCTGTACCAGTACCATGCAGTTTTCATCACTATTGCTGTGTAGTGCAGCTTGAGGTCGGGGGTGGTGATTCCCCCAGCAGTTCTTTTATTGTTAATAATTGTTTCTGCTATTCTGGGTTTTTTACTTTTCCAGATAAATTGAGAATTGCTCTTTCCATGTCTTTGAAGAATTGTGTTGGGATTTTGATGGGGATTGCATTGAATCTGTAGATTGCTTTTGGTAGGATGGCCATTCATTCTGCCAATCCATGAGCATGGGAGCTCTCTCCATTTTCTGAGATCTTTGATTTCTTTTTTGAGAGACTTGAAGTTCTTGCCATAAGAGATTTAAAATACTAGAATGTGGAAAAGTTTTTTGAGTTTAGTGTCTATATTTTTTTAATCTTTATTAAATTATTCGTTTACATTCCAAAAGTTGACCCCCTTTCCAGTCCTCCCTTCTCTAGTTCTCCACCCCATCCCTACACCCAACCTCTGAGAGGATGCTTCCCCACCTGCTGCTCACCCCTCTTCCCTGGGACATCAAGTTTCCACAGGGTTAAGTGTATCCTCTCCCACTGAGCCCAGACAAGGCAGTCCTCTGCTACACATGTGCCCGAGGCCACCAACAGGCCCATCTAATGCTCCTTGGTTTATGGCTTAGTCTCTGGGTGCTCTGAGGGTTAGTTGACACTATTGTTCTTCCTATGGGGTTGCAATCCCCTTCATCTCCTTCAGTCCTTCCTCTAACTCTTCCATATTGGTCCCCAACCTCAATCCAGTGGTTGGCTGTAAGTATCTGCATTTGTCTTAGTCAGCTGCTGGTAGGGCCTCTCAGAAGACAGCCATGCCAGGCTCCTGTGTGTACACACAACATGGCATCAGTAATAGTATAAGGATTTGGTGTGCGTGCATGGGGTGGAAACCAAGTTGGGCCGGTCACTGGGTGAACTTTCTTTCAGTCTCTGCTCAGTTTTTGTCCCTGCATTTCCTCTAGACAGGAACAATTTTGCATTAAAAATTTTGAAGTTGGGTGGGTAGCCCCCTGCCTCAGCTGGGGGCCATGTCTATCTACTAGAGGTGGTCTCTTCAGGTTCTGTTTCCCCTCTGTTGGGTATTTTGACTAATGGCATCCCCATTGAGTCCTGGAAGACTCTCACATCCCAGGTATCTGGGACTTTTTAGAGGCTCCCCCTACCCCTTAACCCCCACTGCTGCAGATTTCATTTCATTCTCCTGGCCCTCTGGGCATGCATCCTGTCTTGTCCCATGCCTGATCCTGTCTGCCCTTTCTTTTCTCCTTTCCCCTCCCTTCTCTCACCTTGGTACCTACCTCCCTCTGCCTCCCATGATTATTTTGTTGGATTTGAAGTAGCTACACTTTGTCCTTCCTTCTCATTAAGCTTCCTACAGTCTGTGAGTTGTATCATGGGTATTCTGAACTTTTTGGCTAATATCCACTTATCAGTGAGTGTGTACTATGTGTCTCCTTTTGAGTCTGGGTTACCTCACTCAGGATATTTTCTAGTTCCATGCATTTACCTTCAAAATTCATGATATCCTCATTTTTAATGGCTGAATAGTATTCCATTGTGTAAATGAACCACCTTTTATGCATCCATTCTTCCATTTAGGGACATCTGGGTTGTTTCCAGCTTCTGACTATCACAAATAAGGGTGCTATGAACATAGCGGAGTGCATGTCCTTGTGATATGGTAGAGCATTTTTTGAGTATATTCCCAGGAGTGGTATAGCTGGGTCTTCAGGTAGATCTATTTCTAATTTTTTGAGGAACCACCAGATTGATTTCCAGAGTGGTTGTACCAGCTTGCAATCCCACCAGCAGTGGTGGAGTGTTCCTTTTTCTCCACATCCTTGCCAACATTGGCTGTCAACTGATTTTTTGGTCTTAGCCATTTTGATTGGTGTAAGGTGGAATCTCAAGTTCATTTTGATTTGTATTTCCCTGATGACTAAGGATGTTGAACATTTCTTTAGGTGCTTCTTGACTGTTCGAGATTCCTCAGTTGAGACTTCTCTGTTTATCTTTGTACCCCATTTTTAAATTGGTTTATTTGGTTTTCTGGAGTCTAACTTCTTGAGGTTTTTTTATTTTTTTATTTTTTTTGGTATATTTTGGATATTAGCCCTCTATCAGATGTATAGTTAGTAAAGCTCTTTTTCCAATCTTCTGGTTTCCATTTTGTCCTATTGACAGTGTCCTTTGCCTTACAAAAGCTTTTCTGTTTCATGAGGTCCCATTTGTCAATTGTTGATATCAGAGCCTGAGCCATTAGTGTTCTGTTCAGGAAATTTTCCCCTGTTCCAATATATTGGGGGCTCTTTTTCACTTTCTTTTCTATTAGATTCAGTGCATCTGGGTTTATGTGGAGGTCCTTGATCCACTTGGACTTGAGCTTTATTACAAGGAGATAAATATGGATCAATTTGCAGTCTTCTACATGCAGACCGCCAGGTAGAAGAGCACCATTTGTTGAAGATGTTTTCTTTTTTCCACTGTATAGTTTTGGCTAATTCACAATGAGATAGGATATGCAAAGATGTACTTAGGTATATAGCTGTGCAGTAATAGTAATGGTACTTTACTAGTATTTTTAATCTGATCATTTATATAATTTTTATATTCTGTATGACAGCTTTTTCACACTTAATTCCTTAGCATTTTCTCAACAAACATTTGAGTATTATAATACAAGCATCATGTCTTAAAAACTCATGCACTAATGTTTGATAATATATTGAGCAAATAAAATGTTTTCTAGATTACCTGGTGTTTTAGACATCTCAAAAAGTAAAGCACATTCCAGATGGGCATGTTGGACACCTGTAACAACTATCAAACTCTGCAATAACCAGAGAACCCGTGCTTTACCAGGAGACACTTTTACCCAAGGTGAAAACAGTCTTTCCAGTTAATACAGTAGTGTGTAGAGAAACAACACACTTATCCTAAGTAGTTAACAAGTAATTTTGTTTACAGAAAAATGAAGATGTTACCAATATATTCATTATAGAAAACTTTCTCATTCTTCCACTAGATACTGGTGTCAACAAAAAATGCACTAAACAAAAATCAGTATCGGATGATGATTCTGAAGAAACACAAAGGGTAAAATACAGTAAAGATGTAATCAGGTATAACAAGCCAGATGAAGTAGAAGTTTGTGAAAGAAACATTCAAGAACAAAATCATCCTAAATATTCACTAAAGAAAAATACTTCAAATGCAAAGAAGAATGATTGGCGTATTGAATCTGAAACTACTTATAAATCAGTACTCCTAAATAAGACAACTGAAGAATCACTCATCTATAAGAAGACATGTGTATTGTCAAAAGATGTGAATCCTACCATCTGTGATAAAAGCCCTTCTAGAAAAAGCATGAGGAGCCATACAAAATCAAGAAAAGAACTGACATCTGAACTTACTTCATGTGAGCTAGAAGAAATACCAGTGGTGAGTGTTGGATGTATTGATTTCTTACACAGAGGCTTAATTGATTGCTACACACTTGACGTAGATAAGTGCCTTGTTCTTTAGTTCAGTTCCTAAATGCTTCCTTAAGCTCCCAGTTCACCTCCCTAACATACAGCCTTGTGGAAGAGATTGGTATAACCAAGCATGTTAGTGTATATTAACTGTTCTGGTATTTCATAATGCTTCTTTTCTGAGTGGCTATTGCGAGTGCCATAAGTAAGACCTCCAACTGTCCTAGTTTGTCTTCTATCACGGTGATATATAAATGGTACACATGACCAAAATGAACTTGGGGAAGAAAGAGTTTGTTACAGATTACAGCCTGTCGTGAAGGAAAGCCAGGGTTGACACCACTCATAGTGGACTGGGCCCCTTCATATCAGTCATTAATCAAGAAACTGCCCCTACAGGCAATCTGATGGAGGCAACCCCATCAAGGTTCCTTCTTCCCTGTTGACTATATCTCTTTTAAGCGGATGAATAACCAGCACAAATGGTAAATAAAATAAGTGTGTTGGTGCTGGTAGTGGTGTTGGTGGTGGCTTCATTTTTATGTAAAAGAAAGTCTAAGACTGTTTCACAGAACTTGCATGTGATAGTCATTCCCCCCCCCCCTTGGAGCACAGAAACTTGACTGAGCTTCTGTTAGGGTTTGTGTATAGTGGAATGTCCCCCAAATGCTGTGCCTTGAAGGCTTGGTCCCATCTAGTGAATCCAATCTTTGAGAGGTGATTAGCTCATGAGGATGGTAACTTAACTTCATCAGTGGATTAGGTCATTGATGCATCCATACTGTGTGGACTGTTAGAGGGACTTGGCTGGAGGAAGCAGATCACTAGGGGCACTTTTGCAGAGTATTTTTTACTCTGGCTTCTTCCTTCTGTTTATCTTGCTTGCTTTGTGGTTGCTGTGAAGTAAAAGTAAACAGATGCTTCTGCCACACTGTGCTGCTGATTTTCACCTTACTTGATTACTAAAGTGAAAGGCCAAAAGAGACTGTGGAGTACAGTCTCTGAAATCATGAAGGAGAGATCACTTCTGTCCTTCTACGCTCTCTTGAGTATCTATCACAGTGTCAACCCGTTGCAACACAACAGCCTTCCGGAAGTTGTGTTTCTCTAAATCAACTTATTATCTTCCCTAAGAGTGCTATTTTTCCTGTCTCATTTTTCCTGAACTGTCTGAGGTGGATCAGTCTCCTATAGTCATCAGTCTGACATTTGCCGGGGGCCAGCCCCAGTACTTCTTCCTTCTCGGTTCTCTCTTTAGGGTAAGCCCAGGGGGAAGAGCCCGGTAGGGGCAAGATATTTAAGGTTGCTGTTTGATAACATTTTTACCTTTCTTAAGTCTAAGTCACTGTGCTATGGTAGCTGACCTGCCTGTCTGAGTTCCTCTGAGGCTAGAAGCTGCAGTCTCTGGAGTATAGCCCCACATAGTAAAACAGGGGAGGTTAAGTAATATAGCCTTTGTTCTATCTCGCAGGAGCTGTGTGGCTCTAACTCCCAGCCTGCTAGTTGAAGTTGCAGGAAGACAAAGGGACATATTGAAAAGTGATTTTAATCTTTATTTCTAAGTTCTCTCTAAAACGTTCTCTGTAAATGTTTTCTATGAAATTTTCTAAGAAAGTTCTTCTAAACAGTTCTCTCTAAAAAGCTCATCTTCATTTCTGTTTAAAGAGTTCTATCTGCTCTCTTCTCTTAATCTTGCTTTTTCCTCCTGCTCTAATGTAACAGTGCCCTTGCTTCGAATTCCTTACTCCCAATTCCTTTTCTCCCAATTCCTTTTCTCCCAATGCCTGTACTTATAATTTCTTCTTTTCAGTTCTGTCCTTGTCTTTGTCCTCAGCACTTATACATCTTTCAGAATACATGCTCACGTGGTAAAAAGTTCACAAGTTTACACATAAGTTCAAATAAATCATAAATTGAATACGAAATTTACAACTGAGAACATTTACATGCATATCTACTAAAAATAATTGTCAGCAACCAAAGAACACACATGGAGGGACCCAGGGCTCCAGCCACATATGTGGCAGAGGATGGCCTTGTTGGATATCAGTGGGAGGAATCGCCCTTGGGCCTGAGAGAGTTCGATTCACTAGTGTACCGGAGTGCCAGGGAGGGAAGACAGGAGTTAGGTAGGTAGGTGAGTGGGTGGGTGGGTGGGTGAGCACTCTCATAAACGCGGGGGGGGGGGGGAAGAGGATGGGATAGGGATTTTCTGAAGGGAAGACCTGGAAAGGGGAAAACATTTGAAATATAAATAAAATATCCAATAAAAAAAGAGAAGAATATCTGGCTAAACATTCCTTATCTGTCACTAGCTCAACAGGTACACACAAAGTTTAAAACCATAATTAAGTTATTGAAGTTTTTATAAATAAACCCAGTCAATATTTCATCTTCTATACTAGCACCTATAGTAAATCCCCAGTTCCCTTTTTATGACCTTTGATTGTTTTACAACCTCTTGGATTGTGCTCTAAGTTGTAGATGCCTTCTTGCTATCTCAGAAGCAATTAACTCATGACACTTGAAGACTGGCAGAGTTTTCAATGCAGTTTTGACATCAGAAAGGACATAATAGCAGTCTATTATAAAAGAGCTTAATAATTACTAATAAAATTTTAGGAATTCTTATGGGATCATCAAGAATTAAGAAATCATCTATTTGTCTATATAGCATCACTACAAGACAGTACATCTTTGTTCTGCAAAGATCTGTTCAAAAGAGTGGGCCAATACCTAGTTATTATTATATATGTTTAATAATAATAGGAAAAGCAGGAATCTGTCCTAAAATGAAATCTTCTTGGCCTTGCCTAGAGAAGTAACTCTGTCATTAATTTTGACAGTCTATGGCAGAACCATCTCAGGAAGATCACCTGCTAGTTTTTAGCTTCTCCTTGATAGCTCCTGGCAGACATTGCCTTTTGTTTACTAGATCAGTACAGAAAAGCTCCATAACTCAGTGACTCAAGGCTTTCCTGTTTTTCTGGAAGATCTGAAGTTGTCATACATTGTTTTCAGAGAGGTTCATTTTTTGTCACATTTTAGCAAGCCAATAACACATCTGTCAAGAAGGGATAGTAAGTAATAACTTAACTTCCATTATTTATAAAAACACAGACATCAAAATGATTTAACATACTACTTTTTGTTATCTTTTAAAATCCATATGCCTGACCCAAGAAAATATAAAATCAAGAGACCTTATATATTTAAGTGTTATTAGAATTTTTAAAACTAAATTATCTAAAACCTAGTGGTGATAATTCTTAATATGTAGTACTTTCATTTTTCAGGAATTTTCTAGACTCCATAAATACTAATCAATAATAGTAAAGTTGTAAGGTGCAAGATTAAAATACAAAAGGCCATCACTGTTGCAGAAACAAGCAGTTTTTAGTAGCAACCCCAAATGAAATTATTGTACAAAATCTACACAAGAGAAAAACCACACAACTCTGATAAAAGAAATCTAAGGAAATCCAAAAGATATTCCACACACATTATATTTTCAAAGTTGAGACATTTTGACTTTATGGCTTTAATGCAATCCCAGCAACCTATTTTGTGTTAGAAATAAACTCAACTTCAAATACTCATGATAGCCAGTGGGCGAAAGGGAGAACTGACAGTGCTATAAACTGACTATAAAGTTGCAGTCATCAAGACAGAACCAATACAGGCGAATGATCAACACCACAGAATCAAGAACTTCGACACAACAAATCCACTTCAACAGAACATTAATCTTTTCATGTGTTTCAGGCCCAAAAGACACTGGGGAATTTTATAAATAAACATTAAGATTACCCATGAGATTTTAATTCTTTTCTTGCTTATTATTGAGTTAGCTGGGTTTCTAGTATGATTCTGAAGAGAAGTGATGAGAGGCAAATTACTAGTCAATAGAGAATCTAGTTCCTCACAGAGTAAGTGTGATGCTATTTTTTAACTTCTTTGTAATTTTGAAGTTTTTTAAAAAATGTATGTATATAAATGTGTTGCCTGCATGCTTGTATGTGACCACATACATACACTGACCTTGGGGCCAGAAGAAGGTGTTATAATCCTTGAACTAGAGTTAAGGATCACTGTGAGCTGCCATGTGCATGCTCGGAACTGAACCCAGGTCCTCTGAAAGAGCAGCTAGTGCTCTGAACTGCTGAGCCATCTTTCGGCTTCCATAGTTATTTTTAATGGATACTAGTCAGCTTTTCTATCACTATGCTCCAAATACCCAAGGAAAAGATTTGGTTTTGTTTCATAGTTTGAAAGATTCAGTCTGTGGCTCTTGGCAGGGAGAACATGGTGGAACATAGCTGCTCACCTCCATAGTGACAACAAAGTAGAAAGAAAGGAATGGAAAGGAAGAAAGGAGAGCTCGAGGATAAGTTATATCTGTCGAAGAGTTATCCCTAGATAATTTATTTTTTTCCATAAAGGCATCTCCTACCTCTTAACCCACTCAACTCTGAATTTATCAGTAAAGTAATCCATTGATGAGATTAACACTGTTATGATCCAGTAACCTCTCTTAGTTAGAGCTACTAGTTGGGATAAAGCCTTCAACATATGAGCCTTTTAGGAGAAAATTTCATGTGCACACTATAGTGTATGTGTGTTTTATCTATGTGGAAATCTCCTGCTATCAGTTTGCTGAGATTTTCTTATTATCATTTTGTTAGGTGTGCATCTGTTGGTCTGTTGATGGTACTTTTCTCCCTCAGGCTATCTGAGGTGAGAGGTGAGAGGCATTGAGTTTTACTGTTGATACAGCCTTGCATACCAGGAGTAAGTTCTACTTGTTTCTGTAGTGCAGTTCTTCTCATGTATTGAATTTGATTTGCTGTCTGTGTTCATGAGAGCTAATGGGTATATTAGGGAGAATCTGATATAATTTCTCCTTTAAATGAAGTCACCAATAAACCCACCTAGATCTGGTACATTTTGTTACAGAAAGTTAACCATTGATTGAATCCATACATGCATGTTTTTTTCAAATGTCCCATTTCTCTTTACCTGAATTTAAAAAACAAAAAAAACAAAACAACAACAACAAAAAAAAACTATATCACTCAAGGAACTAGTCCATCTCATTTGTTATCAGCATGGTGGACACAGAGACATAAATTTTCCTCAGTTGTTTTCCTACCATTGTGATTGAGAGTGATGGTCACTTTATTACTGGTTAGCACTTTTATATATAATTCTTTTAGTTCTTAGTTAACTTTGATGGAAGGTTGCCCATTTTATTGATATTTTCAAAGAACTGTCTTTTCCCCCTGAAGTACTTTATTTTCATGTATAATAACTTTTAAAACTATGTACCAAAATATGTACAGCACTTAGTACAGCTCTGTATGTGGGTAGAATGGTTTGGACTGCTGCATAAAGTTCAGACTTATTCATTTGCAACTTCTCATATTTTTTACAGGTCTCCATAGAAGCAGATTTCTTTAAAATTTTTTTCAGCCTTTATTTTCCCTTGAAACTTAACTGGTAGTTTTAAAGAAACTTCTAATTGTTTCAGAGAGAACATTCAAAAGGGAAAAGATTTACTGGTGCAGCAGAATCCTTGATAAATCAAATTAATAAGAGGTATAACCCAAGTGATGGCATAATATCATCAAGAAAAATGAAAGAGCCTCAGGATGGCAGGTATAATCAGAAGTTGAGATAGGAGTATTTTTATCAGATACAATTAAATTGGCTTACACAGTATGAAAAAAAAGTTTTAGGGACACGTTTGAATAATATACCTTTCTACTAGAAAATAATTACTAATTTTTTATTACTAATAATAGTAGCAAATTATAAGACATAGGGCATTCTACAGTGTGATTATACTGTATAAAGTGTCAAAAGTATAAAACAAGAAAGTTGGCATTCAGAGAGAAATCTATAAGATATAAACAACTTAGAACTTTATTTATAGAACCCTAGTAGTGACTAAAGCAAGTGTGCTAAAAAATTTATTGCTTAATGGAGTATGGGGTGTCAGTGAAATGAAATAATTATATTAACTAGTATTTCTTGTTTGAAATATTTTTGAAATATTCTTCTTACAAACATCCATTCATAGGCTGTGAGATTGTTTATTCATGTTTAAATCATCCTGGCCTTATGCAGTAAGGGGGAAAAAGTACTTTCCTGAATTAACTATACCTTTTACAGTGTCTAGCACTTCCTCCTATGTTACTGATGCAACTCAGATTTTCACTATGATCATTATAGTTGTTAGATTGGAAAACTATCAGACTGACAAGAGATTTTGTTTAAGCTTGTGTTGGTGCCCGTTTTTTTAGCATAGTTAATTTAGTAATCCAGATATGTTTTAGTATTTATAATAGTGTTTACTGAAAATACTTTACTGATAACTGAGTCATTCCCCAAATATTATCACTATCTTTTTTGTAGTGGGTTTTCAAAGAAACCTGACCTGCAGTTCAATAAGGTAGGTGCTGCTTAACTTCACCAATTTCTACAGTCAGACTCCATATTTGATTGCAAGCACTAAAATAATAGTTAGAAGATGGAACTGGGGTGGGGCTGGAGAGATGACTAAGAGTTTAAGAGCACTGGCTGCTCTTCCAGTGGACCTGGGTTCAATTCCCAGCATCCATATGGTATCTCACAACCATCTGTAACCCTTGTTCCAGGGGATCCAATACCTTCACACAGACATACATGCAAGCAAAACACCAATGTGCCTAAAATAAAAATAAATATTTTTTTTAAAAAGGAAAAGGGAATTAGATTTAAAGTTAGAGTACTGCTAAATGGATTATAACAATTGACAAATTTAGTCACACTACATTTAGTTACTTAAAATAGTTCCTTAACTTTCTCTTTTCTAAAGAAAACGTTCTTTTTAAACTGGACCACATGGTATACTCCTATAATTCCAGTTCATCAAAAAGCTAAGACAGAAGGATTGCAAGTTTAGAGAATGCCTAGATAACTTTTAGTAAGACCCTGTCTCAAAAGACGACAACTAAGGATATACCTCTGTGGTGTCTAGCACTTGGCCTACCATGTCTGCAACACTTGGTACAGCCCCCATACCATAAACATAGTTTTAAATAGGGACCCAGTATTTTCATTTAGGGGTTTATGATTTAATCTGAATTCTGTCTATCACAGTATCTTACTGGTGTTTTGTTTTGTTTTGCTAGCTGATCAAAACTGGTGTTTTGATTTGCTATCCTGACAAATCCTAGAATCTTGATTTTGTTAAAATATTTGTTTGTCTAGGCTTAAAAGTAGAGATCCTCTTTGACTTACAATTTATAGTTTTTTTAAACATGTTTACTTGTTAAATTTCAAGGGTCCATTCTCCAGTCCTTGGCTTCTTATTATACTAGTCATGTACAGTTTTCTTTGCTTTATAGCATGTTTGGGTCGGATCTTTCATTGCATTCAAACACTACCTTCTTTACTTTCCAAAATTCCCAACTTTAACCATGTCCTGCTCTTATTCAGAAACTTACTTTGTCTCTGCTGCTTGCTGCTTATTGAATTGAGTAGAGACATAGAATGGCTTTCTAGGGTTTTTTGTTTGTCATTAAACTGTCTTTGCAAGACAGTAGTTGGTTGGAAGATATTTTACTCAATTGATTCATTCTTTGTTGGAAGATAACAATTTTTTTCTTTTCTTTCTTTTTTTAAATTCTTTAATCCTTTTTTACAGGTCCAGTCTTTATCCTCCTCCCAGTATGCCCTCTGTCTGTTCCATATCCCATATCTCCTTCCCCAAACCCCATCTCCAAGAGGATGTTCCCCACCCATCCCCACCCCACCAGACCTCCCCACTCCTGGGGCCTCAAGTCTCTCAAAGGTTAGGTGCATCTTCTCTGACTGAGTCCAGACCCGAAAGTCCTCTGCTGTATATGTGTTGGAGGCCTCATATCAGCTGGTGTATGCTGCCTGGTTGGTGGCTCGGTGTCTGATCAATCTCTGGTGTCCAGGCTAGTTGAGACTGCTGGTCTTCCTATGGGGCCACCCTCCTCCTCAGCTTCTTCCAGCTTTTCCCTAATTCAAATGCAGGGGTCACCAGCTTCTGTCCATTGGTTAGGTGTAAATATCTGCCTCTGACTCAGCTGCTTGTTGGGCCTCTCAGAGGGCAGTCATGATAGGCCCCTGTTTTTAATAACACCATAGCATCAGTAATAGTGCCAGACCTTGGGGCCTCCCCCTGTGCTGGATCCCAATTTGGGCCTGTCACTGGACCTCCTTTCCCTCAGGCTCTTCTCCATTTTTGTTCCTGTAGTTCTTTCAGACAGGAACAATTCTGGGTCAGAGTTTTTGACTGTGGATGGCAACCCCATCTCTCCTCTTGATGCCCTGTCTTTCTACTGGAGGTGGACTCTACAAGTTCCCTCTCCCCACTGTAGGGCCTTTCATCTAAGGTCCCTCCCTTTGACTCCTGAGAGTCTCTCACCTCCCAGGTCTCTGGTACCTCCTTGAGGTTGCCTGTTTCTATTCTTTCTGCTGGCCCTCAGGGCTTCAGTCCTGTTCCCCCTCTCCCCCAATACCTGATCATGTTCCCCTCTTGCCCTCCCTGTTGCCTTTCTAACCCAGGTCCTTCCCTCCCTCCCACCTCTACTGTGATTGCTTGCTTTCTTCTCCTTCCAAGTGGGATTGAGGCAAACTCACCTGTTACCCTCTTGAGTTCTGTGGATTGCATCCTGGGTGTTCTGTATGTCTTTTTTTTTTTCCTAATATCCACTTATTAATGAGTACATACCATTCATATCCTTTTGGGTCTGGGTTACCTCACTCAGGATGATATTTTCTAGTTCCCTTCATTTGCCTGCAAAATTCTTGATGTCCTTGTTCTTAATAGCTGAGTAGTATTCCATTATGTAAATGAACCACGTTTTCTGCATCCATTCTTCCATTGGGGGACATCTGGGTTGTTTCCAGCTTCTAGCTATCACAAATAAGGCTGCTATGAACATGGTGGAGCATGTGTCCTTGTGGTATGGTGGGGCATCTTTTGGGTATATGCCCAGGAGTGGTATAGCTGGGGCATCAGGTAGATCTATTTCCAATTTTTCTGAGGAAGTTCCAGATTGATTTTTTCCCCAGCAATGGAGGAGTGTTCCTCTTTCTCCACATCCTCACCGACATGTGCTGTCACTTGAGGTTTTGATCTTAGCCCTTCTGATTGGTGTAAGGTGGAATCTCAAGATCATTTTGATATGCATTTCTGTGATCACTAAGGACTTTGAACATTTCTTTAAGCGCTTCTCAGCCATTTGAGAGTCCACTGTTTGTTGTAAATTCTCTTTCTAGTTCGATACCCCATTTTTTGATTGGGTTGTCTGGTTTTTTGGAAGTTAGTTTCTTGAGTTCTTTATATTTGGATATTAGCCCTCTATTGGATGTGGGGTTAGTGAAGTTTTTTCCCCCAATCTGTAGATTGCCGATTTGTTCTTTTGACATGTACTTTGCCTTTCAGAAGCTTTCCAGGTTCATGAGGTCCATTTATCAGTTCTTGATCTTAGTTAGAGCCTGAGCCATTGCAGCTCTGTTTAGGAAATTTCCCCGTGTGCCAATGAGTTCGAGGCTCTTTCCCACTTTCTCTTCTATTAGATTCAATGTGTCTGGTTTTATGTGGAGGTCCTTGATCCACTTGGACTTGAGCTTTGTACAAGATGACAAATATGGATCTATTTTCATTTTTCTACTACATACAGACTGCCAATTAGACCAGCACCATTTATTGAAGATGCTGTCTTTTTTCCATTGTATATTTTTGGCTTCTTTGTCAAAGATCAAGTGTGTGTAAGTGTGTGGTTTTATTTCTGGATCTTCAGTTCTATTCCATTGATCAACGTGTCTGATTCATTCTTACTAGGGAAACTGTTACAAATACTATATTTGTGTTAGTTGAATGCACAGCTAGAAAACGTTTTACAGTTCAGTTGCACATGTGGCTTATCTGATGCAGCTAGCAATCTCATGTTTAAATATTTTTATGTAAACTTCTTTCATGTTTTTCAAAAGGTTCAGAGAAAGAGTTACAGAAAACTCAAGACAACTGTTGTTAATGTTACTTCTGAATGTCCACTGTGAGTAAATTTTCGTAAGTGTTTGTTATTTGAAGAGACTGGATGTTTTCCTTATGTAGTAGTGCTAACATCTCTCTTTGTTTTTCACAGGAATGATGTGTATAATTTCAGCCTGAATGGTGCCGATGAGCCTGTTATAAAACTTGGAGTAAGCTAGAAGTCCACTGATTCTGTGCTTAGTTCTTCTGTAGTCACCTTGCAGCTATATGCAGTTATGAGCATACGTTTGAGACGCAGCTTGAGATACATATACTTTACAGTGTTTAAAATATGAAATGGTGTTTTTGGATAGCAAGCATAAGTATATCTAAGTGGTTTTTTCTATTTTTTTAACATAGAAAAATGAGTTATCTGGGGCTTCCCAGTACCTTAGACTTGCTCTTTAAAGAAAATTGTGATTCATTTGAATGCATTAATAAGAAACTCAGAATCACCAACAGTGTGTTGTGTCCCATTAGAAAAAAACCAAAATGCTTCCCTTGCTGTTTAATGTTTTCTCCCTATTTCTTACATCTTCCTCTGTCTGATTTATGAGTCTGAATCCTTGCCTGCCTGAAAGTTGTCTTGTGAGTCTCTCCATGTGTCTGTTTCTCTGTGTGTTTATGGCCCCCTAACAAAATGGTTCTTGGTCTGTGTTTGTTGAACAGCACAGAGAGCATCACACTTGGGAAGGAATGAGGGCTGCTTACAGAAATCTGTAACAGAGTTTGACATTTTTATCAAGAGATAGCCACATATTGTGTTCAGTGTTCTGGTGGATGTTCATTTTATAAGACTGCTTTCAACCTCTTATTTTTGCTGTCTTTAGCAAATGATTATTAGAGTACTGGCACATTTATTCTGAGTCAGGGGCATGGAAGAGTACATAATTTAAGATTACAGATGAGCATTGTATCAGGTTGTAAAAGATTAGGTGGGAAACCTAAGGCAGGTAAAGTTGTTTGTTACATTGTTTTCTTAAAGGGAAGCTGAAAAAAATGATTGAGTGAACTGTAGGTGAGCAGTCGTGTGTGGCCTCAGCATGTGTTATGTACTACAGGAGTAAGGTCCAGCAAAGTTCTAGTCTCTGAGGATGTGAGAGATTTTTACCATAAAGCATTATCACAAGAAAAACACTCGTCCTTACTGTGATAATCATACTCTGATTTGTTTTGCTCTCAGTCTACTTCTACTGTGTGTGTTTACCTTTAAACAACAAATACTATGGAAAGCTGATTTTAATGAACAATTCTTATTCTCTGAAATAAAAGAAACTAGATTTTGATCATTTTTTTTCCTTTGCATTTCTCTTATTTTTGACATTTTTCTTTGTTTCTGTTTATTTTCCATTTAGATCCAAGAATTTCAGGCTACAACTAGAGAAGCCAGTATGGATAATTCAATAAAATTGTAAGCTTTTTAAATTATAATTTAATAGATCATATTCTATTGAGCTTCATTTACTTTCTTTTAAATAATAATCTCCCTTAATCCTGTCTAAGTTTTTGACATATGAAAGGAGGGCAGTGAGATCTCACTGTCATGATTACTCTAGCTGTGATTGTTACATCAGCACTTATTTTTAAATTGAATATGTAAAAGATTGGTAATTTGAATATTATTACTTTTATCACAGAGCTGAAAAATTAATCCTTTATTCAAAGTCATTTTTTTAAAACTGAGGTCAGAAAGGTTTAATAATCTGGCCATAATTACCCAGCTAATGCTAAAACTAGTGAAAGAGTTAAATCTGGAATCATAGTAATTTTCCAGTGTGCTCTCTTAGCAGAAAACAAAATATGATATATGTTTAAAATTAATTTGTATTTTTGTTCCTCCAGGGTAGATGTAAGGAATCATGCTGAACAAGACCCTTCTCTCAAAACAAAAGATAAAAGAGTAAGTTATACATGCATTATGCCAATTAAAACCGGTATTTCTTGTGCTACAGTGGGAGCTCAGCTTAGCAATTAAGTGTTCTTGATACTCTTCACAAGATCTGAGTTTGGTTCTTAGCACCTGCATAGGGCAGATCACAAACCATCTGTAACTTCAGTTCCATGGGATCTGATACCCTCTTCTGGACTCTGCAGATAATTACATACATGTGGCTTAATACACACAGACACACACATATCACACAAATGAAATCTTTAAAGGAGTATTTCTTTTAAATATTTTAATACTTGAGATTACTGAACTAGAAAATAAAATATATGCTGGTGCTTAAAAATAACTTTCAGGGGCTGCGGAGGGATGGCTCAGAAGTTGAGAGTATACTGGCTGCTCTTCCACAGGACCCAAGTTCAGTTCCCAGCACCTACATGACAGCCTACAACCATCTGTCATTCCAATGCCAGTTCCATGTGTGCAAGCAAACAGTTCACAGTCAGATGTAAGACTCTGTTACTGTGTTTTGGCTCATAGTTTGGATATTTTGTCTGAAGTACCTAAGGACAACATTATATGTATGTGGAATAACGAAGAGATTTTTGTTCTTCAAGGAACCTGGCTAATTCAAGAGATAGCTATGGGAACTTTTTAAAACTGAAATACAGGTAGCTCTGTTACATTGACTTGGGTTAAGGATCTTCATTGTATATCATTTCAGGGACTACAAAATAAAAAGTAAAACCAGGAAATAATACAAGTATTATAGAGATTAAAAAAAATCCTACCTGTATAGCGCTGTTGGAATTAGGACTTGCCATGAGGGGAGACTAGACCTAAAAGTGATGTGCAGTGTGCCCCTGCTTCATCTGCTTAACTTTCCTAATGCACTGTCAAAGAAGTTGCTGTTGTCTTTTGAGAAGTGATCTGAAGTTTTCATGGATGTAAAATCATGATGTGAATTGTTCATGACAACTCTTCAGATGGCTTTGATTCTGGTATTGGATGCCTTGGTAGAGAGAATTTTGAGAGGTTAGCAAATGAAGGGGTGTGCACATGAGCCATAATGACACTGAATGGTGGCATCCAGTTGATCATAGTGGGTTTTCATTCTGAAAAATACTCAAGGGATCCATGGAAAAAACAAAAACAACATACCCAACAAATAGGAGGAAAGGAAGCAGAAGGGCAGTATGAATTTGGGGCTAAGGGTTTTTTCTACCTTTAAATCCTGAAGATGAGGAAGAAACAAATCAACATTCATCTTTATTTTTAGATGCTTGAGAGTACCTTCCAGGTCCTCAGACTAGAGCACCATGGATGGTGGTCATTAAGAAAAGTAGTATTGAAAAGTTTGAGTCTAGATTCTCAGTAGCAGGAACCTCAAGTCATAGCCTGCTAACAATGAGCTAGTCTAAGTGTTAATAATGGCTTAGTCCCCAAACCCCCTCTCCACCTACAAAACCTATATAGTAGAAAAGTCAAACTAAAAAAGTTGGACTTCTTTTCCTTCTAAATCTGCATATGATATTGACAACTTCATGCTTTCAAAATTAACTGCCAAGATTATTTAACCCATCAACAAATACAGTGAAAGAATGTAGTTGTTCAAATTTCTCTTCACTTATTCACATCTAATCAAACTAGTGTGAATGGACTGGATAAGAGTGGGTGTGGAAACACTGAAAAGGGACAAAATAGAAGAGGAACCTGAAGATGGAAGCCATGCTGGCTCAAAAAAGTTAATTTACATGATTTGCGGAACAGCAAGAAAGCTACAAAGAGAAGCAGATAAAATGAAGTTACCAAAAGAGCAGCAATGCCTTGATGTTTTTCCAACAGATCATTCAGTCTTCACCCTCCTGACAGACTCACATTGTGTGTATTTCACTTGATGCAGAGCATAGATTACTACAGATATGATGGACATAGAACGAGACCTGTTCTCACTTAATGAGTGAATGAAATGAGGGGATTTCAAGTTGATGGACAGTTACCAAAGTGGTCCAAACTAGTTTGGAAAATGGCACCTTGAAAACCATGATGGCGTAGCCAATCCTATGAAAATTTTAGAACTTTTCATATGGTATGTTTCTCAGGCAGTTTAGTGTGAGAATAAGCTGAAAAATGGTCATTTGTGTCACTAAATGTACCCCATTGGAAGATGACTTGGAGCAAGACTTCAGAATGAAGAAAACCAAGACTGCTGTGCTGGGCTGTGCTGAGCTGAGCAGTCTCTTTGTATAAATGAATGTTGTGGAAATGAGAACTTGAGTTAATCTGGAATTGACTGTTCACTGCAGCATTTGTCTAACTAACCATGGACAATGTGAGAAATAAAATTCCATTTATTGATAAATCGTGGAATGCTTTTAAAAATTATAGCTAAGGATGTACCACAGTGGTAGAACTTTTGCCTAGCATATAAAAGGCCCTGAGTTTGAACCCTCACCAGTCCTGAATTAACAAGCAGACAACAACAAATTTGGCAAAACTCAACCAGCATTTAGTCTATTATTATCTATTATTCGGGATGTAGGACCTTGCTTTACTATGTATGCCACAGCCTAAGACATGATTTTTGATTTTCTTTCTATAGATGTTAAGTCATGAGAAGAAAACTCTCTTCAGTGACACTGAAACAGAATGTGAAGGTGATGACAGCAAGACTGACATCAGCTGGCTAAGAAAACCCAAATCAAAAAGACTAATGGATTATAGCAGAAATAAAAACATGAAAGAATGTAAAAGGAGAAAATCAAGTAAGAAATTATTTTTCTATTATGTTGCAAATAATTTTATTTCCGTTATATAAAATGCTCTGGGCCTTGTAAATTAAATTTACATTTACTTTAAGGAAATCAGTTTTTATTTCAAGATTAAAAGTGGCCAGTCAAAGGAGGGTTGGCTTAGAAAGAAGTTAAAGTAGGTGTGAATTTTGCCTTGTGTTTAGAAATGTTGGGTGATTGTTGCAAAAGGTGTAAGAGTACAGCCAGACACATGAAGAAGCAGAACTGCATGCCAGACAGCATGGAGTAGTGTAGTCTGGTCAGGAACGGATCAAGGCGGCTAGAACGTATCTATCACAAAATACTGAAAGACAAGGCTAGATCTGCTCTGAGTTTGGACTTTGAAGCAGTATGTTTAGAAGCTTTGGAGATATTTAAGATGCAAATGCTTTCTTAGAGGCTACCGTTAAAGATATTTATTTAAAACATGAAGATTAGGAATCTCAGTATGGTGATAGGGGTTTTAAATATTGCAGTCAGTAAATACTACAAAATTCTTCTATGACAATTATTTTGTTGCAATGGTTGGGTGGTAAGCTTAATATGTATGATCTGATTTATTGACTATTTCTTATTTTACAAGAAGACTCTTCTTGTAAATAAGCTTTGCTTCCCTGGCTTTGATAATCTCACTTTTAGCTCTCAAAGAAATGTAAAAAGATGGCATACATTGTGCTTGAAAATCAAGAAGGAAGTGGGACTAAAAGTGTTATCAGTAATGTGGCCAAGTCCTAGGAAAGTGATGTTGTACAAAGTAAAGCAAATCATAGGCTGTCATACAGGATATGCTATGTTATGAAGTTTGGTGTCTGATTAGAAACACACACCTAAAGTGAATTTATTTAAGCCAGTGAATGAGAACAGATTTCAGCAGAGGGGTTAGCATGGGGGTTATTAGGGACAGTAAAAGAGGTCCATAGGTGATAATATTCTTTAAAAATTTGATAGTACATAGAGGGAGACAGGAAATTTGCACTATAACAAACACTAATAAGTTACATTTTGAATATTTAAGTTTTCGAATGAATCTAAAGATGTATTTCCCGTCATGATGTAGTCTAGTCTGGTTGCTACAAAGTGTAGGGAAAGGGCGTGCCCCCAAAGTAGGCTGGCAGTCCTGATGACCACGTTCTCCAGCAGAAAAACTGAGATCAAGGGTCCCTGTGTCATGGTGGCTTGAAGTTACATAAAACAGGGAAGCTTATTAAATATTTAAAAGCACTGAGGGTGAGGGGCTTGTTATTTTATGATTTAAAATTTATACTTCCAGAAATGTTTTGGAATTTTTATTGGTTGAAAATTTTAATCTTATTTTCCTGCATTGCAGGATCATCCATGGAAAAGGGACAGCCAAGATCCACAATGGTAACCAAGAGAGTACTTTTATAATATATATCTATTATAACAATGATGTGCCATGCCTTCATTTTCTTACCAGTTTCCGTAGCTGATCCTTGATCCCGACTTTGCATTATTTTCTCTCACATTTTATTTTTAATAAGTGTCCTCATTTTGAGTCTTCTGGTTCTAGATGTGTGTGCCTGCACATGTGTGCATTCTCACACTTAAATTTGAAGAATATTGATCATCTTAGATATTTCATGACGGGAATAAAACAGTGATAGATGACAGGAATGGCAACGTAAAATACAACCACTTAAGTTTTTCTAATCAAGAATTATTTCATTTCTACATATATTGTATATGCAATTGTCAATGTGCCACTTTTATAGCAAATAGTGTGTATTTCTGATACATCTGTTACTAATGTTAGAATATTCAGAAACATTTTTCCTAAAGGTACTCAATAAAAACATTATGAAAAAGGATTATGAAGTAGTTGTAGATGGGAGAACCAGACTTCCACGAAGAGCAACAAAAACAAAAAAAAATTACAAAGATCTCTCAACTTCAGAATCAGAATCAGAGAGTGAAAAAGAATTTTCATATGTGTTTAAAGATAAACTGCCAACAAAGGTAAATAAATACAATTAAAATTGAGAATTTCTAAACTTAGTTTTCTTTTACTATTTTGTTTGTATTCATATAGTGCCTGTAACATGCATGTTGCTAGTTTTAACCACTTTACAGATTTACCTTAAAATTTGATATGTAAATGGTTAATTACTGTGAGTATTTTCATCTTAAGTTCAAGAGAGAATCTGAGCCTCAAGATACAAAAATCTACATATTGAGGAAGTGATAGAAAGAATTTGAGCCAAGACAGTCTGATGCTAAAGATCAGACTTTGACAACTAACACTGTGTTGATCTTAATCCGTTAAACCACCATTTTCTCTTGTTTGTTTGTGTTCTTGTTATCACTTGCCTGAAACACTTTAAAGACATTATAACATAATTGTATAAACTGATTAACATGACTGCTCCAAGGTATAGTTAAGCAGAAGGTTTTTATAAATATTAGGGGAAAGTTAGCCAGATGCATCTGGACAAATCCAAAGCGGAGGCGGGGGGTGGTGGTGGTATTAGGCTGAACAAGGCCAGCAGACTGGAATGGCCATGAGAGGAGGTGGGGGAAAGAAATGAAGACAGAGTGTATGCGGAGGGCAAAGAAAACCAAGAGAGCACAAAAGAGACTGAGGGACAAACAGACGGAGAGGGGGGGAGGGAGAGGGGGAGAGGAAGGGGGAAAGAGAGGGGGGGGAGAGGGGGAGGGAGGGAGAAAGCGCACATAGCTAAAATAGCAGGGTTATAGGGAAAAGCTGGGGACAGGGAAGGTTCTGAGCTGGAGACATTTAAGGTAAGGAGTGGGATAAGAGGAACCAGGGTGTCAGCATGGACTCTGAAATGTATAATAAGTACTTGGAGACCAGCATGATAATAGGCACCATCGATAGTTATTTGTTTCTGCCCTAGTGATAGGGAATCTGGCTCCTTGGTGTAGAGGAACCAGCTTTCTGAAGAATGCTGGCTTTTGTCTAACCCTCAAAATTTGAAGAAGCAAAGCGTCCTTTGGATCTGACAATAATCACCATATTTTCTGTTACTTCTTGCTTTAAAGTCATCAAACCCACCATCAAATATGTCTTTCTAAGCCATTCATCTTACCCATTTTAAAATGCCTTTGGAAGCTCTTCCCCAGTGTACACCCAGAACTATAACAAATTCTCTATTACTTTTTACTCCAAGCAAAGACCTGAGTTTCTCAAGTGCTTTTGGTCTGATCCACAGTCTTGTTCATGTATGTCTCCTTTCACCATCCTGGCACACAGACTTCTTAGTGTCTCAAGCACTATGAAATTTAGGAATTCTTTTTTCTCTAAACTGGATACCGAAACTTTCTCTAAACTTTGGACCCTTAACAATATTCTATTTGCAGACAATTATAGTCTGTGTAGTCAATATATTTTCCTAGTATACTGGAACATATTTTTGCTAATATCTAAGTTCATGTTATAGTCTTGTATAGTAATGAGTCAATCAATGTTGTAGTGTAACTTATGTGTCCAGTTGTTTAAGTGTATTTGAACATAATTTGAAGTTACTGGTGCATTTAGGAGGAGACTATCCATTCCAGAGCCCAAACAAATCAACTGCCCAAGAAACAACAGAAAGTCTTCAATACAGAAGTGCCGAGAGGACAGCCATCAGAAGAACAGAAAAACTTATCTAAGCTGAGAGATGGGAGAGAAGACAGTCTGTACCTGTCTTCTGAATCTGTATCTGGGAGCTCGTCATCTGTGGAAGTGATGAGATGTCAGTGTTTCTTCATTTCCCTTGCATTTTACTAGAGTACTTAATGGTTTCTTTTTGTGAGTCTATGAAAATATTTAAAGACTGATTTTTGTGATAATTGAGATAGGAGCTAAAAAGTTCATTTTAAAAAGAGAATGCTAATAATTTGGGTTTTGTTGGTTGTGGTGGTGGTTTTTGCCAACTTTAGAACATAATAGAATATCCAAGGTTTTCATGTTAGGATGTTAAAAATCAAATGATTCGATGTGAAAATACTTAACAGTCATAAACTAAAACTATGAAGATGTAACAACATAATTTTAATATACTTTAAGCTAAAATATTTATTAACATAAGAACTCTATGGGATCCTTTATACAATTCACTGACAAAAGTCTAAGGAATATTGTGATGATTCTGTGAACTCACAGATTATCTTCAAAAAGCAATAGAGATTTTGCTATTATTTTAAAATAATTGGTAATGAAAATTCATATTCTTAGAGATTTAACTTATGTCTTTCAGTTACAAAACTAAGTTCCTGTGAGGCTACTTTAAAACAATCCCAAATATGAATAATTTCAGTTAAATTCAAAACTTAGCATATCTTTTCCCCTAAAGTAGCTACAAGAGTCTTTTATTTTCCCACTGCTCAAGATCACTGTCACATTAGATAAGCTAAGACAGATGCACACACCTTGATTGAGCTGAAAACTAAGAATTGATTTATATTTAAAACTTACATCCTCTTTTTAAAAAAAAAAAATGGTGCATGTATCATGTACATGTGCATGTAGAATGTTCCCCAGCTTTTTAAAAAAGTGGGTCTCACTGGTACCTGGGCTCACCAAATAGAATGTCTAGCTAGCTGGTGAGCTCCAGAGATTCACCTCCCAAGCTCTAGAATTACAGGCATGTTTCACCACACCTGGCTTTTTCATGTGGGTCCAGGGGATGACCTCAGGTCCTGTTGGGTTTGTGCAGCAGGCAGTTCACTGACTGAGCTGTCTCCCCCACGACTTACTATACTCACTTTTAGTGACTTAGACCAACCGACTTTGTAAAACTTCTCTTACTTTATAATGGTTACTATGTTATTTAACATAACACTTAAATTGATCATTATATTTAATCTCATACTGTAAATATTTTTGTTTAAATTGTTTTTGAAAGTTCTGAATTTTCAACTGGGCATTTTTCAAAGTTTTAGTACTTCAAATATAGTTGGTATCTTTTAAAAATACAGTTAATCCTTGAGGATTTTAAAATTACTAAATCCATCGTGCCCATACTAAAGCAAGCATGAACAATAATACTGTTTTGTATGTTTGTGTTTCTGGGGAATCTAGGTACAGAGAAAATAACAGAAAGAGATTTTACTCAGGATTATGACTACATCACAAAATCTCTTTCACCTTATCCAAAAGCTGCATCACCTGAATTCTTAAATGGAAACAATAAAGTTGTAGGTCGGGGAAACTCACCCAGAATTAATGAGACCAGTGCAGTATGCGTGAGAAAGAGTTGCTCACCTGCTTCAGGGCTGCCCTTTTCGGTAAGAATATAATTTTCCTTTATCATATGCATCTGAAAGTGGTAACTTGCTTGTCGTTTACCAAATATGTATTGCATATTTATTATTCAGTGTTTAAATAGTCTATAATAAGTTTTAGCTATTAAACTCACAAGCTGACAAAATTGAAAAGAATGTAGTTGAAAACCATGTTGCTGAACTGTTCAGTTATATGAGGGGCTTTAAACTCAATAGGCACCAACCATTGCATATAATAAAATGGTATTCAGGACTGTTTATGGCTTGAAGGTGTCGCTTACAGCACTTGTCTAGCATGAATGAGGACCTAGAACACAGTGCCATCACTGAAAAAAAATTACAGTTACTTAACACATTTGTATTAAGAGATCTCCAGCTTCAGATATAATGCACCATCTGACCTATTGCTTTTAGCTGGTGGCTTTTATTTCTAGATGATTTTAAACCCCCAACCAGTAGTCTTATAGGGGATATTTTACACGCAAAATCTTAGGTTAAACTGTCAGTATGCCAAACAATAAACAATTCAGAGTAGTGCTATGCTTTCTAAAGCAAATGTAAGAGACAGTCCTGCTCTAGCTTATCAGCCCACCACTTTGCAAGACTCATTTTTCTACAGATCCCAGTATGCCAGCTAGTATACTATTAGATTCTATCATGTTTTTCCTGCATCCTTTAAACCCTTCATATGCACTTTGTAAATGTTTATGTACATCTGGTTAATTCTAATCTCCTTAATCCCCTGTTATGATGTTTTCTATTCTGATGCAGGTTTAGTTTGCTACATACTCACTTGCTGGGAACTAAGGCAGTGACTGCCCCTTTTCCATAGTTTCAGCTGCATTCTACCTGATGTTTTTGTCTGTCTTTGAATTTTTCTGGTTTCATTGCATTAATGAGTAATTTTGAGACATCAAATGAATTGTCTGGTTTTGTTTTTATGGCGCTAGGGGTTGAATCCAGTACTTCCTAAACACTAGATAAGCATTGTTCACCAAGCTACATCTCTAGACCCATTTATGGTTTTCAACTTGTAAATGGAATTGTTGGTTTATCTTAAAATTTACTGGAAGTTTTTCGGCAGGGGCAGGGGTGTCAGGATTTGAAAGAGAGTCTCTGTCAGTAGCACTAGCGGTCCTTAAACTCACTCAGTAGACCAGGCTGGCCTCCAACTCAGAGATCTACCTGTCTCTGCCTCGCAAGTGCTGGGATTAAAGGCGTGTGCACTATACCCAGCCTTTACAGGAGTTCTTAATACGCGTTTGGATACCCTCCTATATTGGCTACATGTCATTGTATTTTTCACTTGCTGGAATCCAGAACTCCAGTCTGACAGATGGTTTTAATAAAGTTTCTTATCTTCAGAGTGTTTCAGACTCTAGTGGGTATGCTTGATACCTACCTGTAGTCTCAGCACTCAAGAGGTGAAGGTAGGAAGATTGAAATATCAGGGCCAACCTGGGCTACATTAGGAAGACCTAATTCTTCCTTAATCTATTGCTCTTTAGTGTGAAAATGTTAATTTTGATTTAAACTTTTAGGTGTCAGTCTTTCCAGAATTTCCTATGAATAATTAAAGTTTTCCACTTATAATGTTTGCATTAACTAACTCAAGGCTTACTCTTGTCGATCATGTGAGTCTGGCTATTAGTGCTAATACTACACTGCTTTAGTTTTGCACTCACTGAATCTCTCTCTCTCTCTCTCTCTCTCTCTCTCTCTCACACACACACACACACAAATTTATCATATTTTTATTTTTTGTTATTTTATCATAACAAAAAGCCAAGAAGTGGTTTGCTCTTGTATCAAAAAAAAATTAATGATTTTTGTATTTTGAGTGATCTTGCTGCATTCTCTTAATTTCCCATATTGTCATAGTGTTTTCTGCAGAGACAAATTATATAAAGCATTACAATTTTGCATTATATGATCAACTCTTGTGCTTTCGTGGTTTTTTCTTGTTAAAGTGACTTGGCCTCTGAAGGTTAGAAGCCATACTAGCAGGCATCCTTGCTCATGGGCTTTGCTAGATACCTGTCATTGAACCAGTTAATATTATATTTCAGTAGGTTCTGAATTTTAGCATTGAGTTAATTCTCTAAAATTTTAAGTTGTTTCCTATTTCACTCAACTTTTTTTCTTGTTTTAAGCAGTTATCTAACGTCCTTTGGGTTTCTGTATGTCTTATTCATTCATAGCCCAGACACACTCCAACCAAGAATAATTCTGTTGTGAATGCAAAAAATACAAATTCTGTGATAAATAATCAAAGAACCCAACATTGTAACAGCTATTCAGATGTAAGCAGTAATAGTTCAGAGAAACTTTATATGGGACCTGAATCTCCAGATAGCTGTGAAGACCATATGCAAAGCAAGAGAGAGGTAACATGCCAATTCAAATTGTCTTCAGTGGGAATCATAACACTAAGTTTTTTTTTTTTCAGTTTCTGTGAGTGGAGAATCTGACTTCTAACATGTAGAAGGGCTAGTCAGGGGAGAAATCGAAACTTTTAAAATGAGTTCAGGAAGGTCTTAAAATAGTGAGGACATAGGGGCAAGATCCCTGAGTTTCCATATTTATAAGACTTTCTGACTTCATGACTACATAGAAATCTGATTGGCTGAACTTCTTGTTAGCATGAAATTCCATTGGTCAATCAGTAAAGATATGTTACCTGTGTAATATAGAAGATGAAAATAAACTTGGAGGAGAACTAGGATTTGAGCTACCCTTAACTGGCTAGAAGAGCACACAGATTCAAAAAGAAAGAATACTAATCTAAGTAAAGTTACTGATTTGTATTCAGATAGCAAAACACAAGTTTAAATGTGAAAAATGTCACTTTACAAGAAATTTTCTGTCTCAGTATTTACTTAAAAAAATAAAGACACTAATAAAAAGAAATTGAAAGTCAGAAATGTCAAAAATGTCAAGTAAAAACTATTAGCATAAGACTGATGTTAATTTATCATAAATACTATTTTGCAATAATTTTTAAATGAAAAGAAAGGCTAGATAGAAGATGCGATGAAAAGAACTTGACAACATTTGAAATCTGTTAGCTTGGGAGTTTGATAAAAGGTAGTCAAAGATGAATCTATGTGTTTATAGTACTTTTCTAATTTCTAATATTTATTTTAGGAAAATCATGCAGCATCTCCATTATCATTGTCTAGTGAAAAAATAGAGAAAATATGGTTTGACCTGCCCAGTGACAATACTCATGTGTCAGGTTTGTAGACATAGTCTTGCTTTTTAAAGATTTACTTTAGCCAGGTGGTGGTGGAGCACACCTTTAATCCCAGCACTCTGGAAGCAGAGGCAAGTGGATCTCTGAGTTCAAGCCTGGTATACAGAGCGAGTTGCAGGATAGGGCTACACAGAGAAACCCTGTCTGAAGATAGATAGATAGATAAGACAGACAGACAGACAGACAGTGTTCCCTGTGTGTGTGGATACACTCCATGTGCATGCAATGTCCACGGAACTCAGAAGAGGTGCCAGGTATGCTGGAACTAGAGTTAAAGACAATTTGTAAGCCACTGTGTAGGTGCTGGTAACTGAGCCTGTATCCTCTACAAGAGTACCAAGTATTCTCAACTACTAAGACATCTTTGTAGCCAAAGCCTTGCCTTTAAAGTAATTACTAATATTACTTAGAAATCCCACCTAAATGAATTCTACATTTCAAGTCATATCAATTTCCAGTCATTATTCAATTTTGTGGTAAAAAATATAAAGTTGTGTACTTTAACACAGTTGTTTTAAAGCTTTATATTAAAGCAGTAAGACAGTAGATATGTTGCATCAGAATTGTAGCACTATTATCTTTAACTGTTTCCTAAGGTCCCAGTCAACGTGGGAGCAAAAGGCGGATGTACCTGGAAGAAGATGAGCTAAGTAATTCCAATGAAGCAGAAGCAGAAGAGGCAGAAGAAAGGGAACATTTGCTTTCCAAAAAACTATGTCAAAGGGAAAATTCTGATCAGCATACCTACAAAAGTAAGTGGATCAAAATTTTGTCAAACTGCAGTTACTTCCATGGTAGCTTCCTAGAGTTTGCATGACTTCAATTAAACAGTCCTTTGTAATAACAGCTTTGGGTCAGTCTAGGAATGGATATAGACTTTTATCACAAATTTGACTTTCTGTAAAAGTTGTAGCCTGGGTCTTACATACTCTGATTTCCCCCATCATTTTTCATGTCTTACATTGAAATCTTACTGAAATATAAATTATTTAAAGTGTCAGTTTGCCACTAAATACTCTTCAGGTACTTCTGCTTTTTGTTTTTGTTGTTGCTTTGATACAAGATTTCTCTGTGTAGCCCTGGCTGTCCTTGAACTCACTCTATAGACCAGGCTGACCTCGAACTCAGAGATCCACCTGCCTCTGCTCCTGAGGGCTGAGATTAAAGGTGTGCGCCACCACTGCCCAGCTACTTCTGCCTTATTAATGGATCAAATTTAAAAGTAACCAATGTTGCACTGTAGTTGTTGTTTGTGCCTCAGTAGCCCTATCAGAAGGTTCCGTGACAAAGATTTCACTTTTAATAAAAAAATGAAAAAAAAAAAAAACTCTGCTTTGGGTTTAAACACACATAAAATATGGAGAATATTTTTGTTCTCAGACTAATGAGACAAGGATAAACTTTGTAGTAATGCGTATCTTAATGTTAGCTCATTGTTTTCATTTTTTTAATGTTTAAAATTACAGCTTCATTTTCGACGCCGGATTTTTCTGTCCCTGAGGACTGGCAACAGGAGTTGCAAGGTGCTGGAGTGTTTTATGATAGCCTCAGCTCAGACTATAAAAGGAAGACTGACGTGAGTCTGCCCTAGGTTACACAGGGTGCCATAAGACACCACAGTTCTCCGGTAGATAACAGATGGCTTGTCTGACCCTTAGCCAACAAAACTGGGACATACATGAATCAGAATTTGCGTATGTGCTAAATTGGAATGATTGTCAGATGAAAGATACCTCTCTCACTTCTAAAATAGGCCTCTCAAAATCCTTTCTCTTCTGTTCAATTTGTCTTTGCGGTGTTTAGGTGTTTTACTTTCTTTGCTTTTGTGTTTGAGTGGGGTATGTATGCACACATTCTTCAGACTGGTGCATGTGCTGCATACATATGTGCTTGTGGAGGCCAAAGGTCTACTATGTTAGGTGTCTTCAATTCTTTCCCTTACCGATTGATTGATGAGAAATGATATCTCAATGAAGGTACAATTTGTGTAATCAGGTATATTGTACTGGCTGGCTAGAAAGCCCCAGATACACTGTTTCCACCTCTCCAGATCTGGCTTTACAGGTACATATCCCTGCACCTGGCTTTTTATGTGGGCGCTAGGTATCTGAACTAGCACCTTCAAGCTGGCATGATGAGCATTTTACAGATCGCTCCGTCTTCATCCTCTTTAGACATTTTAACTTAGCCACCCAGAGGTTATTCATGGAGAGTGACACGTGTATACTCCCAGCTTTCTTTCACCAGATCCGTACTGTGCCTTAGTTTTTAGGATCCATTGAGACGATATATACAAAGTACATCTTGGAATCCTTGTTTACCTTTTGGTAATAATAGGTAGAAAATCACATTCTCTTATGATAAGTTCAATTAGCATGTTATCAACCTCATCTCTCGATTACCTTTTATCCAAAAATACGATCTGATTTATTTTTTAAAGATTTATTTATTTATTCTATATATGAGTACACTGTCACTGTCTTCAGACACACCAGAAGAGGGCATCGGATCCCATTACAGATGGGTGTGAACCACCATGTGGTTGCTGGGACTTGAACTCAGGACCTCTGGAAGAGCAGTCAGCGCTCTTAACTGATGAGCCAACTCCCCAGCCCCAAGATCTGAAATTTCTTAATCTTTACTTTTCCAAGGTCAAGAGAATCTGTAATTTTATAGCCTTTCTTATGTGTCTCTGGTAGGTGAAAATCTTTTGTGAAAAATGGTAAATTCTATTAAGCTATACTCTTGAAAACAAAGCTATTATCAGTGGTGACTGTTCTAACTCCCATGAATGTGGTCTCCTTAGAGCAACAGCCGCTGTATTCAGATCCTGGCCTGCACAAGTAGCCACTACGTCTAGTTTATTGTAAAAAGTTGACTTTAAACAACCCCAGTTTTAATTTTTCGAAGTCTTTCTTAGTTGTTGACGTGTTATGAAAAGACTTTTTCGTAATACAGTCTTGGTTAGGTGGTTATTTTATAAAGAAATTTTAAGTTAAAAGTATTTTTCAGACCCAACATAAAATCATGGATGATTTTACTACAAAGACATTGAAATTGACTCAACAGCATCTGATGGCAATGACCTATCAAGCTCGGGGATGCAGGTCTGTAGCACAAATCTGTCCGGTAAGCCTTGCATGCTGTGAGTCCTGTGGTTTAAAAACCATCAATTTTCTCCTTTTTAACAGGGATGAAAACATTGACAAATTTCAAGTCACCCTCCTAAATGAGCTGGAAAAAGTTGAAAAAGACTCACAGACTTTACGAGAGCTGGAGAAAGAACTTGTGGTCTGTGTTTCTAAAGATTAAAAACAGTCTTTTTAATGTTTAAAGTCTTAAGTGTAGGTCTTTAAAATTGTTTGTACTCTACTCTGAGAGACTGTTGTGGGTCTATTGATTGTTATTTAAAGCATAGTCCTATCTTACATCAGCTGCACTTGAATTCTGAAATTGCCCACAAGTTTATAATGAATATCTTTGTTAATGTGGGAGACATCTGATTTTATTTCTAAGACTTGTAATTTTAAACAGTGTATACTATATACAGTATTCTTAGCCTATAACCAGTTTTTACTTAAATTTAGAGTAGTAGAAATACATTAATTCTACTTCCAGGTTTTAATTTTTAATTGTGTTAAAGTACAAAGATTTTTTTTGTACCTTAAAACTTAGGACATCCAGGAAAAGTTAGTTCAGAAGATGAGGGCATATCACCGAAGTGAGCGAGAAAGGTTAGTATGCTTTTCGTAATGGACAGACTCTGTGCATCTGTAGGTGAGATGTAACACATGCTGCACTACAGCTGTGGAATATGGACAGATATGTAAAAAGTTCATTCTCATTTTATTTATTAGGTTTCGTATTTTGAAAACTTCACTGGATAAAAGTTTTCTTGTCTATAATTCTGTTTATGAAGAGACTGTTTTTACACCTGAGGTATAAAGTTTCTATATTATCTTGTAACTTTGCTGGTTAGTCTAGCTTGTCTTTTTGTTGTGAAAATTTGATAAATTTCATGAGGGAAATATGTTGCTTGCAGATGTGTTTGATGAAAGCAAACATGAAAATGCTACAAGACAAGCTACTTAAGGAGATGGTGAGTGAGCTTAGTGTGTGCTTCCATGTACTTACCTGGCTTTTGTGCCCTTTATAAACTGTCTGTTTTATAAAATAGGTTCTTGATTTTGAGCCCGGGCTGGCCTTAAACTTGTGATCCTCCTGCCTCAGCCTCCAGAATGATCAAATTATAGGCATGAACCACCACACTTTTTACTTTTTGGGTTGTTGTTGTTTATGTCATTCTTGCAACGGCTTTTCACACTTGTTTACTTCTTTGGTTTTCTTTTGCTTGTTTTTAATGAGAAAAAACAAAGGGTTATTGTTATTTTCTTTTGAGAGTTTTTGTGAAGGTTTGGAGAAGGCAGGGTCAACCTGACCTGATGACTTTAGTTCTTTAAATTATGGGAACCTTGTAAGACTGTGAGGGGTGGATGAGGGAGCCCTTCAGAGGAAAGATAATGGTTTGCAAATGGAAAACCTAGGTGGAGAAATCACTTGTTTGCGCTGTTTATCAAATAAAGCCAAGCAAGCCAGACTGCTGAGTGGAAGAATTAGCAATGACAGTTCGTTGATTTGCATAAACAAACATAGTCGGATTTTTAGAAGTCAAGTAGACTACCAGCTACATTCTAGGATGAAGTGCTCTCCAGAGAGACACAAGACACTGCTTTACACAGACATGGTTAGGAATTTTCTCAAAGTTTTAAGTACATAATAATAGTAACCTTTATCTACACAAAGTACTAAAATACTTGTGGGATTTTGCTGACATGCAGTACTAAGTGGTGCAGACGTTGTGAAGCTGTAGCCAGGCTCACACAGCTTGAGCAAATACGCTGCCTAAGTTTGTCCCCACTGAAATTTTTTTTTTAGTGTGTGTGTGTGTGTGTGTGTGTGTGTGTGTATATATATATATATATATATATATATATATATATATATATATATATTACCTCTTTCTTTAAATTTTTTATGTGGAGCTTAGGAAGATTGTAAGTCTTTTCTCCAGTGTCATGAATATTGCTAATGATTGGAGAATCCTCTGTATACCTCCATGTAAACCCTAAGGGAGTGGGTGGACTCAGCACTAATTGTATTTTTATGCAAATGGTTGTCTTTCCCCTTGGTCACAGCATGAAGAGGAACTTCTCAACATACGCAGAGGACTAGAGTCATTATTCAAGGCTCATGAAGGAAATGATGCGTGAAATCTGGCTGCTGTCAACACATTTTATCTGATTAGTTTTGTGTATAAATGAAAAAAATAATAAAGTAGCCTTGCAAATATGCATCATCTAAGCACCTCTATGCTTGTGTACAAGAACCTCCTGACTCAAATGTGAGTGGTGAAAATCGTGGCTCCAAATGTAGCTTGTGTGCCCTAGGAACAAACAGTCAAAGGAGCAGACTCTCTTTGGATCATATTTTTACAATAACTATGTCTGTGAAAGTAGTGTCTGTACTAAAGTATTACGTAAAGTGTATTTTTAAATTAATGCAGTTTTGGAATAAAGTCTACTGGAATTTGCATATGGTCTGTAAATATTAGTAGTAAGATATTAGCCATTCTTTGAAAGGGGGAAAGGCTCTGCTTTAAAATCTTTGTTAGCACCTTCATACTTTGAGATAGATACAGTTGCAGTGCACTAAAAGGGTTAAAGTGACCTAAAATTGTAGCTATTTCATAAATATTTTATCACAGTGTAGAAGTCTTAACTCCAAAGCAGGCTGCTTGCCAATTCTTTCTAAGTTCCTGGTATTCACCTAATATTTTGTTAGATTATATTTTAAATAAATGCTTATTTTATTTTAGTAAGTATAATTACAATTACTATTATCGTATTTTATGATCCATAAATTATAAGCCACCTTAAGTCAGACACTTAAAGGTAATCCCAATCTGAAGGTGGCAGAGTATTTAAGCAATACCAGTGTTGAATATTACAGTGGTAAAGTAATTTCTTAGTCAAGCACAAATACATTCTCAGTGTAGTCTGTTGACATCAGCAAAGGCTTTAAGATTTATGAAGAAAGTGATAGGAGTTTCTAGTTTAAAAAAGAGATTTACATTTTATTAGCCCTCAGATGAATTGTACAGCAGAGACTTGCTAAGATTAATTTTGTAGCTCTTGTTTTATTTTTGAGACATGGTCGGTAGACCTGGCTAACCTCAAATTCAGTTCTGCCTGCAAACATTAAAGCCATGGGCCCCAACAACTGGCCTTCGTATGTATTTGTAAAATCATTAGTTTCAGTGTTTTTCAAATTGTTATACATTTTGAACACATTAAGTAAAGGTTATCTTTGGGAGTATTCTAAGATAATGCCTAGAATGAAATAATTTAGTTCTTTTTCATAAGCCAGAAATTTTGACTGAGATCACTGGTTACACTGTTTTTGAAATTTAATATATACTGTGACGCCAAAAATTTATACTGAAAAGGAATTTGGAGAAATGGGCTGTCACGTTAGTGGGACACCACCTTTAACAGCAGTAGTCTTTGTTATTTACCTGTGATTTTGAAATAGAAACTCAAAGTAGATTTGATAATTTACTTGTGAGTTGTTCTGTTATTTATGTTTAATAGATATGACATATTCATTTATTTTTAAATTTAGACCAGGAGTTAGAAACTTGCTATTCAAGGTCCATGCGATAATATGCTTTAGGGTTTGTGGGATAAGAAACAATTTAGAAATAGAATGTGTGTGTTTATATAATTATTTCTAATGTAATCATTTAGAAATAATAGAGCCGGCCAGAGAAACAAGTAAACTACCTGCAGATCCTTACCTCTTCCTCCTCGCCTCCCCTTCCTTTCTGCCTATCTCCAGCAGACCGTGCAGATATTCCCCTACGTTTCTTCCCTATCATCCCAACTCCCAGTTCTAGAAGGCCTGCCTGGGATCTGCAGGCCAGGCCACGCCAGCCAGAGAAGCAGATAAGGGTAACTGCAGATCGTTCTTCACCTTTCCCTCTTCTCCAAATCCAGTCACCAAGTGTCACCCCCAGCTCTGTAGAAGACCACCTGTCTTGGCCTTTCTTTGCTTTCTGCCATTTCCAAGATGCTAAGCAGATCCCAGTAGAACATCCTGCTTTCATTTCTCCCGAGGGACTCTCTATCTATCCCCATTCCTAAGAATCAACTCCCAATTCCTAGAAACATATACTATGCAGAACACACCCAGCAGAATCCCAGAATTCCCTACCAGGCAACACAGGGCTACCATATCTCCTTAAGAACCAGAGAGGGCAACAGAATGAAAGAATAAAATACCCACCCAACAAGGACAAGACCACATGTCAGCAACTAGAATTACAATCATCCTGAACCCAGACACTTAGGAACATAAAAACACAGTAACAGCCAGAACAATGTCTTTACTAGAGCCGAGCAACGCTACTCAGAAGGTTTCAGAAGCACAAGCCAGGTCCAGTGACTAACAATCTTTTTGCTGCCTGCCACTCCAGAGGTAGAACTCTCAGCTCCTTCTCCAGTACCGTGTTATCTGCATGCTGCCATGCTTCCCAACGTGATGGTAATGGACTAAACCTCTGAACTATAAGCAAGACCCAATTAAATGTTTTCCTTTATGAGTGGTCATGGGGTGGGAACTGGAGCGATGGCCCATTGTTTTAAGAGTACTAGCAGCTGTTCCAGAGGACCCAGGTTCAATTCCCAGCACCCACATGGCAGCTCACAACTGTAACTCCAGTTCCAGAGGATCCAACATCCTCAGGCAAACATTCAGACAAAACATCAATGCACATGAAATAAAAGTATATGTATACACACACACACACACACACACACACACACACACGCACGCACGCACGCAATGTGGTCATCGTGTCTCTTCACAGCAATAGGAGTGGAGTATCGCTGTGATAGGCCACATGGTGCTTTTGTTTGAAGGAATGTGGACTTTGGAACTTTGGAAAGCAGTTGAATACTTTAAATGGAGCTTAATGAGCCTTCCTAGTAAGGAGGACGGTAAACAGTGGTGCTGAGGGTAGTTTGAGCTGTGGGCCTGGATCAAGAGGTCTCAGAGGAGAATATTATTAGTGTGCGGCCTAGAGACTGCTCTTTGTGATGTTTGGTGAAGAATGTGGCTCCTTTCTGCCCTTGTCCAAAAAAAAAAAACAATCTGCCTAAGGCTAAATTGAAGAGTTAACAGATTTCCAGATTTCCAAACAGCCTGGTATTAACTGTTGCTTATTTATTAGTCACCACGCTTATGCAGATCCAAAATGTCAAGGAGCAAACTGAGCAAGTAAAAATACAAAATGTACAGTCTGGGGAGAAATGGGGCACTAGGAAGTGTAAGATTAAAGAAAAATCTGATGCTAAATGGAATAAAGGGAGTGGTAGCCTCAGAGCAAGACCCACCCAGCTGAGCTTCCAATCTGTGTAAAGAAATTAAAGTTTAGGGCTAGGCATAATGGTGTACACCTTCAATCCCAGTACTCAGAAGGCAGAGGCCTGGAGGATCTCTAGAGAGAGTTCTACAGCAGCCAAGCTTAGGCATTGAAGAAGGAAACCATGAAAAGATCTGGTGAACATGCATTTAAAGCAGAGAGCCAGTTTCCAGCTCCAGCAGCAGCAGACCTAGCAGCTCTGGCCATACAGTTCAGTCAAGAGTACAAGATAGATGTAGTGAAGTCCTCTTCCTTAACTTAGGAAAGTGGATGAGGCCAGGCATGTGTAAGGGGTGTCCCTATATTGAGTCTCAGAAAGGCCATTGTGTGAAGCTGTGAAAGTAAAACCTGGATTGCCTTGGAGATTCCAACGAGTTGGGAATGCCAGAGCCATGAGACACCTGCCAAGAAAATCTGCAGACTGGATATGGAACCAGCCAGAGAAGGAGTAGTGTGTTGCAGTCAAAAAAGCTGAAAGAAGTTGGAAATCTGAAGAGCACTTTGACATTAGACAGAGATGCAGAGATTGGCGTTTTCCCTACTGGTCTTCAGTCTTGCTTTCTTCCCTATATGGTCTCTTTCCTCCTTTATGTGATGGTAATGTATATTCTGTGCTGTTGTATGTTTGAAGTATGTAATCTGCTTTTTTGAATTTTTTTATAACAATGGGTTATAGTTAAAAGGCTGTAAAGGCATGAGGCTCAGACGAGACTTTGAACTTTGGAGTTTTTAGACTCTGGATAGAGAATCTTGAAGTAAGCCTGAATGTATTTTTGCATTATGATATCGCCATAAGCCTATGGGGGCCAGGGAGTGGAATGAAAATGGCCCCCATAGGCTCATAGGGAGTTGCATTATTTGAAAGGATTAGAACATGTGGCCTTGTTGGATATATGTGGCCCAGTTAATGAAAATGTGTCACTGAGGGTAAGCGTTGAAGTTTCAGAAGCTCTAGCCAGGCCCAGTGGATTACTCTCTGTTGCTAAATGTCCTATTTCACCCAAACACAGAGTGTTCCACCTTCTCAGCAGTTCATGGATCAATCTCCAAAACTGACCACATACTGACACAAGGCAAGACTTGACAGATTCAAGAAAACTGACCACCATGAATTAAAGCTGGACATCAGAAATTGCAGATAGCTTACAAACTCATGGAACCTGAACAACTCTGTCGTGGATTAAAAAAAAAATAAATTGATCAAGAAAGAAACTAAAGACTTTTTAGAATTGAATGAAAGTGAAAACAACAAACCTTGTGGAACACAATGAAGGCAGTTCTAAGACACAAGTCCATAGCATAGTAAAGAACACTGTAAAGAAAGATTTTTAGTAACTACACATCCGAGGGTTAATATCCAATATAAAGAACTTCAGAGTATCAAAACAAACAAACAAACAAAAATGGGGTATAGATATAAATGGAATTCTCAAAAGAGGAAAAAGTGTTCAATATCCTTAGCATCAAGGAAGTGCAAATAAAAACTACTTTGAGATTTCACCTCATATTAGAATAACTAAAATCAATAAATGATAACTGATGCTGGTGAGGATGTAGAGTAAGGGGAATACCTATTCATTGCTTCTGGGAGAGCACTTGTATAGCCACTGTGGAAATCAGTGTGGCAGTTCCTTGGGAAGATTGGAATTGATCTACCTCAAGATCCAGGTATGCCCTTTTGGAGTGTATACCTAAAGGATACTTTATCCTACTACAACAATGAGGGATCACAATGGCCCACGATTATGGAGGAAGGGTCGAGGAAAGCTTCAATCCTGGACACCTCAGATGAGGACGGCAGGAGTTGGCTCCCTAACCCCTTCCGACCTGATGACATGAAATCATCTGCCCCACCATCAACCCTAGTAAGAATTTCTAATCCTGGCAGTTATCAGGATCCACTCCTTGTTCGACCTTATAAGGTTCCCCCCTCTCCCAAACCCTACAGCCCCTGAAGCATCTCCCAACACCCTGTCCTGGCCAATTGTACATGGCCACACAAACCTTGTCCCAGAGATCCTGATTACCTCTTCAGGGGTATAAACAACCCTTCCCCCACCCCTCCCTACCATTAAACTGAACCAGTTATCCAAATCTGTTCTTGCATGTGCATTCTTTGCATGCACACTCACCTCTAACCAAGAGCCTGTCTGCACAACCAGTGCCCGACTAAGCTTTTCTTCCTCATGTCCAGCCCAGGGAGCAATGGGTCTGGCTACTTTGAGAGAGAAGTGGGCATGGGCTGGCACAGAGATTCTTCTTGTTCAACCATGTTCATTGCTGCTCTATCATAATAGCCAGAAATTGGAAACAACCTAGATATCCCTTAACCAAAGAATGAATAAAGAAGATGTATATTTGCACAATGGAATATTACTCAGTTGTTGGAAAAATGTCATAAAATCAGAAGTAAATAGCTGGAACTAGAAAAAAATCATACTTCATGAAGTAACCCAAGCAAAGACAAATATGGTATGCATTTACTTATATGTGGACATTTGCTGTTAGAGTTAATAATAAGCTACAATCTGCATAACCCTAGAGGTTAGGAATTGAGTAAGGGACTAGAGGGAAAGATAGATTTTTTATAGTTAAGAGAAATATAATAGATTTATATGGACAGGAGAGGGTGCTGGTACAGCTGGATCGAGTGGGGGAGGGGAGAGAGGAGGGGTACAAGGGAGGGAGTACAGAGGGAGACAAAATTAAGGCGTATCCGAGGGGTAATATGGAAACAATACAGTAGAAGCGTCCTAAGATATACATATATGAAGGTGATCTGAATGAAATCTCCAAATTATAGGTGGGGAAAGCTCAACTGGACATCTCTTGTTACCAAATGAGACTTCCAGTACCAAGAATGGCCTTCATTTAGTGGAGTTGTTGACCAAATGGGTCCTTGGGAACCCCCAAACAACCCAGGCTATTGCCAAAGCTATAGGTTGTTTTTGTACAAACTGATCACAAGGCCTTATTGCTGAAGACTACACCTATATGACTCATTGAACAAGTTGAGCTGATACCTAACTAGAACCGTTATTTACCCCTATGGGCTAGAGTTCTTGATACCAGAAAGTACTCTGTGCACTAGGGGAAACATAAACACCAAATGAGCTACAAACCCTTTGATTTACACTGATGTCTTTGCCTGTAAGATATGCTAGGGCAATGGTGGCACAAAGCTTCTGTGAGTAACCAACCAATATCTAATATGACTTAAGGCCCACTCCACAAGATGAAATCTGTACCCAATGCTGCTTAGAGGACCAAGATTCTAAGACTAGATAGCCCAGGGGCCTAGGATAAAACCAAATTCTACTTTTCTACTAAAGCAACATAGCAATACAATGACTCCGGTTGACATTCTGCTATACTCAGATCAGTGCTTACTCAGCCATTATCAGAGAAGCTTTCTCCTGTAGCAAATGGAAACAAATACAGAGACCCACAACCAGACCTTATGTAGAGAGTGAGAGACCTGGGACACTTAGCCCTAAAGTGGGATTTCTTCATCAAATCCCTCCTCTCAGGCCTCAGGGAATCCTGTGGAAGAGGAGGCAGAAAATGTTAGAGCCAGGGGAAATGGAGGATACCAGGGAGACAAGGCCTTTTAAACAAAACAGGACCAATGTACATATTAACTCACAGAGGCTGAGGCGACATGCACAGGGCCTGCATGGGTCTGCACCAGGTGTGGTTCTAGACCTGAAAGAAGAAATAGAAACATGCTCTGATCCCTAATCCAGAAGCTATATCCAATTGATAACCTCTTGCAGATGAAAATTTAGTCTTTTCCAATGGAGTTTCACTGGAGAAACAAACTACTCTTAGGGCATGCCTCACGCCCAGCAGTAGATGGTCAACAGAAAACAAACTCAAAGGGCATGCCTCACGTCCATCAGTAGATGGTCAACAGAAAACAAACTCAAAGGCATCTTTGGAGGCTCGTCTCATAGTGTCAGGGCCTTTTATGTTTTTACTTTTTAATTTTCTTTGTTTTTACTCCATACTGATAAGTCCTTTAAGTATATATTATGGCTTCCAGTTTTGTGTTTTTATGATATTCCTGAGTGTGAATATGAGTAGATATCTGTTTCTTGTGCCTTTTCTTGGGCTCATTTACTTCTGTTGGTTTTGTCTTATTCTAATGTGTGTGTTTTTTAGTGAGAGACAGAAAGGAGGTGAATCTGGATGGGAGGGGAGGTGGGACAAATGGGAAGTGTAGAGGGACGGGAAGTATCAAGATTTAGGAGAAAAAAATCTACGAAAGAAAAACTTCTCTTTTGGCAAATCTACTTAAATATGTCCTGTCAATCAGGATCATCTGAATAATAAGTGAGCATTTTCACTTTCTATGTGAAACGTTCACTTATTTTCTGTAATCTTGTGTTTTAAACTGTCTGTCATATTCCAATGAACTTACATTGTATTTCATGATTTAAAAAATTACCATTTAACTCACAGGCCATTTTAAATAAGAGCTGTTCAGATTTGATCTATGGGCTGGTTTATAGACTTCTATATTTATAAGGGAGGATCTTTTAAAGATCAGAACTTGCAGCTTATGCAGGGTTTTGGGTTTTGGGTTTTTTTTTGTTTTTTTTTTTGCTTTACCCTTCAACTAGAAATGGCTGTGACCATAGAGCCAGCAGTTGAGAACCTGAGGTGGAAGGATACTTTGAATCTAGGAGAGACCAGTCTCAGCAATGTAATATGACCCCCATCTCAAAAGGACAAAATCATTTCGTTGAAGTTTCTTACTCTTGCATAGAATCAGTAAACCAGATCATGTGTTTTCAGTGGCAGAAGCAAGTGGAATAAATTCTGCTAAGATTTTAAGTTATCTATTTCAGACCTATTAAAAATGAATGTTCATTTTAGATAATGACTTACCTTTCTTAGCAGGATTGCAGTCTGCTACAGTGCTGGTGTAGTTCTACACGTTCTCAGCCAGATGGAGCTGGAGGCAGGTGCCTGAACCTAAAGTATCATGGAAAGGAGATGAAACAGAAAAACAACATTAGTATGATTAGGTAGAAACCTAAATACCAGACTGCATATCACTACACCGATATACACACTGCCAAATCCTAATACCACACCGAGTTAACATTAGGCAACCTTGGCCTTTTAATTCATGTAGACTAGGGTTTTCCTGTAGCTTTTAATTCCATGCCGAACTTTCTAAATAATCTTGCTAATTCTCAGTTACTAGTATGAAATTCTAAACGCTAGAATAGATTTCATTAGCCATTCTATCACCATCCGTGAGAACAGTCAACCCAGTCATTTACTGTACATGATGAATGCACAGTTGTGGAACAGGGATAAAATAATTGTGAGAAAAATAACCTAAGAAATTAATGTCAGCAAATAAGTCTAACATGAAATGTAAAAATAAGAGTAAGGTGGCATTTCCTTAGAGCACACACTGTGCACACTGTGCATTCCCAGGAGGAGATGGAAGGGGTGGGGTGGTGAGTGCTCGGCGTGCACTAGAATTGCACCTTTGTACTTTATTTCAGTATAAAAACAACACACTTCATTTAGAAGGTATAATGTATGTATAATGTACATATAATATTATTTAGGCATCTGTAGAAATAAAGTAGATACCACTGTCAGATTTACTTCCTGTTATACTTTATTTTTCAGTTTATATTTTTAAAGACTTTTAAAATGTTTTTTATTGTTCTGAATATAAAACTGTTGTTCTCACAGAACCACGACTGCTAGCTTCCCATTGCTTAGGCAGTGTACTTCTGTATCAGCATCAGGGAGTCAGGAATAACTTAGAGGTATTGTCTGTTTGAAGACACTGGCATATTCTGTTTTATTTGCATATTCTCAGCTGCTCCATTGAAAAATAACTGACTGAAGGGGTACTGAAAAGATTTAGGACAAATTTGGGGTTTGGTTTGGTTTTATGCTGAGTCTTATGTAGCTAAGGCTGGCTTGAACCCATGAACTTCATGACTCCTCCAAGGAACTGGGTTTACACAAGTATACCACCCTGATACCCATATTTTAGTGGACTTGAATTTGCTTCTGACTAGCTAAAACCTGACTTGCTAGTATATGTGATGGGAAGCTTAAACCTGTAGTTACCATAAATCTCCACAAGATGGACCTCTTGATCCCAGGAGGCCTTTGTTTTCCGGATTCAAGAATCCAAAAATTACTCAGGTAAGAAAACTTTTAGATTTCTTTAAATTTTTAAAACTTACCTTAGCCAGGCAGTAGTGGCACACGCCTTTAATCCCAGCACTCGGGAGGCAGAAGCAGGCGGATTTCTGAGTTCGAGGCCAGCCTGGTCTACAGAGTGAGTTCCAGGACAGCCAGGGCTATACAGAGAAACCCTGTCTCCAAAAACAAAAACAAAAACAAACAAACAAACAAAAACTTACCTTAAAGTTACAGGTTTTTTTTTTTAGTAAGGTTTGTAATCTTTTTAAGACTTGCATTACTTGCATTAAGTAATTCTTCTCTATCAGTTTGTGAAAGTGAAAGCAAATGATTTGTAAAGTTGACACATAACCTCCTCAAGTGCCATTAGGAAGGAAGACCTCTAAGGCAATAGAACTACTTTCCTTAAGACTCTGGACCTGAAAATAAATTTTGTTTTCAAGCTCAAAGCGTCATAGGTGACTGCATATGCATAGGACCATGGCCATATGAGTGGACTGCTCTATAGAATGTGACCTCTACTTTGGAAGATCCTTGCGATATGTTAAACACTTAGTCACTGCAGAGTTAAGTAGTTCATCACATCATCAACCCCCTAATTCCCCTTATGACAGTCATAGGAATAGGAAACACAGAAGTAGTTATGATTAACAAAACTAAGACGGTAGAAGTTGGATACTATTGCCAATTCCTTAATTTAAATGAAATCTTCTAACAGTTTTAGTTATATTGCAGCCTCTGAGCTTAACCCAACTCAAATCCTCCCTTGGATATCCTGTAATTTACCTTAACATTTTATCAGCCACTACCTGAGACATGGCCGGAGCAGAGAAAGGCTCCCCTTGGTTCTGCTCTAAGCAGAGTTAATCCCCCTGTAGGAAGTGCTATTTCTAGAAAAGCAGCAGCTTTCCCCCTTTTCCTGTAATAGTTATGTGGATATTTCTGAGAGACTGAAATTTCAGTGTGTGTGTGTGTGTGTGTGTGTGTGTGTGTGTGTGTGAAACTTTGGCCCACTCATGTTTTAAAGTAAGAAAAATATAAAATAGGAGCTGCTGATATCGACCTTGAAATAAGAAAACACATGCTTTGATGTTAACTGGCCACAACTAAGGAATCAATAGATGCTACCAGATTCAAATATTCTACATGCTTGTGAAATTCAGTTACTGGCTTCCACCTACAAAAAGTTTAATTCACACACATCATAGAACAGGTAAAGCTAGAATCTTTCTGCTATAATTTCTTATTGAAAAACTAATTCAATTAGTGGAATGTTTGCTAGTATCAGAACTGACCACCAGTCTCTTTGGCCAGAGCACTAGCACAAACGTCAAGCAGGTTTCATACAATACATTCCATAAGATGTCTTTAAAGAGCTTGGAGAGCAGCGTGTGTGTGTGTGTGTGTGTGTGTGTGTGTGTGTGTGTGTGTGTGCGCGCGCGCGTGCGCGCAGATGTGTGAATTTGTTCAGTACATTTGGTTGGTCTCAGTGCTCTAGCTAACACACTGAGTGCTGAGAACGTGCCTGGTTTGTGCCAGCCTGTTAGTTATGACATACTACAGAGGTGTTGAGATTATCCTAAAGAGCAAGTCACCAGCTTAAAGAGCACAGAGACCTACATTTGAGTGCATGTCTGAGCTCCAAGCCATTGTTTACTGTTGACCAATATACTAGGCAGAGGGGTAGGAAGGCTTCTCTCTGAAAGAAAACTTAAAAGCAAGCAAACATCAAATAAACAAAAACAAACATAGGGGATTTTTATTGTTAGATAATTTTCTCCCCTTTTACTGGACTAAACTACTTACACCAAATCTTCACTCCATCTAAACCTTTTATAATAGGGGGTTTAAAAATGCAGACAAATGAAAACTTAACAACTCTTCTACAAAAAGGGTAAAGATGTTTGTGTTATTCCAGTAAGTTACTTCTAGATTAAATGTACTCAATACTCTTCCATAAATTTTCAATTAACTTGAAAAATGGTAACTAGTTTTTCAAGGCACAAGCCTTTATATATTTGACAGAATCTACAGAGAACAAAGTTGGCATTTTCCTTCTTGTGTTTATATTCAAAAGTGTTAGCGTTTTGTCAAAGTCCCCAGCTATACCTCATCCCAACCCCAAGAAAGGGAAAGCCTCTGTTCATTTCCTGTAATAAGTAGTCATTTAATTAAAGAACAAAATTAACAGGAATCAAAATGTTGGAGCTGTATTTTTTTTTTTTGTTAGACATCATATAAAAAAGAGAAAGTATAGTACAGTAAATCACTCTATAACATGAACTTAGTTTTCAAATCATTAGGATAAAAATGTCTTTTCAACAAAATACTGAATGACACTGGGTCACATGTCCCTCATGGTGGAGGCTGGGAGTGTGAGCCTGCACATGCATTTCGCCCATCCTCCATGACGCTGCAGAACTGTAAAACAAGGTTGAAGGCAAACAAGTTTTCTTCTGGGAGAGTTCCTCTGGGCCTAAAGTGACCCCAACAGCTCACACTCCTCAGACACCGAAGAGGGGAGTGTGTCCTCTGGGTTGCTCCTCTTGTAGGTAAGTGGTCAGGATTGCGCCTCTGTGATTCTGCTCTTCTCACAAACACAGCAGTTAGTCTTGAGGAAAGTTCCCTGATGAATGTTCAGTGTTGGTATCAAAAATTAAACACAAGTTCTTCTCAGAAGAAAATCTCTATGGCCTGTGGAATCTAGAGATGATTTTTATAAATTAGATATTTATAATAGTTAAAACTGCCACACACACACACACAAAACCTTAGACCAGAATGAAAACCAACCAAAAACAAACAAACACACCTTAGACCAGAATGAAAACCAACCAAAAACAAACAAACAAACCTTCGACCAGAATGAAAACCAACCAAAAACAAAACAAACAAACCTTAGACCAGAATGAAAACCAACCAAAAACAAAACACACACACCTTCGACCAGAATGAAAACCAACCAAAAACAAAACACACACACCTTAGACCAGAATGAAAACCAACCAAAAACAAAACTAAACAAAACAAAACAAAAAACCCTTCCACAAACAAGTTTCCCGCCATTCAGAGTTTCTCCAGTTGATATGTAAGACTTCAGGGAGAGGTTGCTGAGGCTGAGTGGCCTCAAAGAACTCTTTCTGACTCAAAACAAGCATGTGTGAAAGCCACCAGGAAGTTCTCAGCATACCTGGAAGCTCTAGGACCTGGCTGGGGGATCAGTTCCTCTTAAAAATATCTGCAAATTACTTAACATGTTCGTAACAATGCTTAATACACTCAAGAAAATCACATAGGATTGGAATTATGTGTTGACTTAGTAAAGGTGCTATGAAGTACTAAAATCTGAATTATGTTTAGGTTTGGGGACCCATACACAGGATTGTCTATTTCTTTAATAATAAAAGCATTAAAATGTGTTTTACAGAAGAATTTTATTTCCTAAACGTACATTATGAATGATAAGAGCTAAGCTAACCTGTCAAGTATGACAGGAAACTTTAAAACTTGTTTGCATAATTTTCTAATTTCCATACAGCCCTAACACAAGTGCGTAGGGGTTGAATTCATAGTTATTTTCTTTAAAGCTTGCAAAGCAAATCTTTTAAATAAGTGCAGTGGCTACTTGGGATCCACCACAGCAGTTCACAGGGTGGTGTACAGAAGCAAGGTTGCTTATTTTTTTGTATTAGGAACTTGAGAGCATCCTTCAAGGAGGACAATACAGTTGCTCGTGCTCTGTGCTCTCAACAGTCAAGTACCATTAGGACTTACAGGCATGTAAGAACCTAGTCAGAGAAAAGGACTTTGAAAGTATACATAGCACAAGAAGGAAAGTTTCTTCTCCAACTTCTTCTGTGCAATAGGATGGGCAAAAATTGTGCTGCTCCACTTGGTGGCAGAACACCCAGACTGACTTCCTTCTGCTCCAGGAAGGCAGGAGCTTCCTGTGTATATTTCACGGTCACATCCTGGGCCCCTGGATTGCTACATAGTAGACTCTCAAATGTGTGCTGAAGAAATGAACGTGCCTGTGGTTTGGTGAACTTGCGTTAGAGGTTAATGTCAATATAGATAGAAAATGTCTCCATTCACAGCAATCTAGATGTAGTGATAAATTTTATAAATTATTTTGATATTGGAATTAAGTACCTAAGAAAAACTTGAGACCAATTTTCTTAAACATGACGACTATATACTATCATATGTGTCCCCTCTCGCCACCAATCCCTACCTAATACCATTTTTCTGAAGAGGTGCCGAATATAGATCTTCTTGTGGCTAGACTCATCGAGCAGTTCATGCAACAGAGAGCTTACCTTGTCAAGTGCTTGCTGGATGCGTGTACCTCCATTTCATTACTTTTATACTCATTTAATTCTTTACGAATTGCTGCCTGAGAGTTCAAAAAGATAGGTTTTCAAGTCAAATCATCACCTTTACATATTGTCACCCATTGATATGTGCTGACACTGGTCAAAAATCAGGAAGGAATTACATTGTTGTGTTGTAGTGGGGCAGACAACCCTTCCTGCGCTAGCAGGTGAACCTAGCACAGACTTGGGAACCGGTGAATAGTAAGATCAGTGCTTTGATTCTCCCACTATTGTGTTAGCAGAAAACCCAGGCCATTGGAACTTCTGAGCATACAGTTCAGTTGTGTGCTCTGGCAGAAGATGAGTGAGCATCCTTCTAGGGCCTCTAGTCTCGCCTTCTTTCAGCTTCCCTAAACATTCTATCACGCCTGTCTCTCATATGAGCCCTTCAAAGTCCAAGCTTTTCTATGCTTCTATATTCAGATAACACTAGCTGCTAGAGATCACCTAAGCATGCCAACTCTTTTATAACAGCATTTCTCCAGCGTGATGAATCTGCTCCAAACATTCACAGTTATTGTAAGACAAACCACTATGTGATCTCTTCCAAGAAAAAATATTCTTTAAGCCTCCTTCACTCTTCTGAACTTATGTCCCCCTAGATGTTAGCATTTGACCATGGACAGTCACTTGACCCATGTGCTTGGGTCATTTGATTTCCCTTTTACAGTCTGCACCAAACTTTGCAGTCCACACATCCATGGTATTTGGAAATGACATTTCCTAAGGGGAATCCTCATGCACTCTGTGATATCCACCCATTGGATATGCCAGATAGCATTTGCATCGACAACCCCAGATGTCTTATGATACTGCCAAATGTCTTTCAGAACAGAACTGTCCTCTAGGTCAACTTAATCCTAAATTATCTTCATGAAACCAATAGAGTGTATGGCATAATTTACCTAATGGTTCACATTGTCCAAGAGAGCCCAGCCTGATCATATGACGTGATGCCCCAACTCGCAGAGACAGCGTACCTTATCTGCTGCTGACAGTCTTGTCCAGGGCTTGTCTGCCCTCCTGTCATAGTCCTGTGCCCTTGCTACTTCCACGTAGTCACTGAAACGGATCAGAATTTTTCTGTCTCTCAATTCATCAACAGTGGGTCTCTGATTAAGCTAAAATAAAAGATGATTATAGTTAGATATCATAGCCACAGTTGTTTTCTTATAGTAAGCAGTATATAATAATCTATAAACAAGTGTACTTATAAATTACCATGAATATTCTCCAGTGTGATTTCAGAATGCATCAAATAATCCTCCCATAATCTCTTCTAACACCCACCTGTCCTGACAGAGCACATGGTCAAGGAGTAGTTGATGGGGTCACTGGCTAAATTACATGTGGTCAGTAGTCTGCTATTCTAACCTCCAATCTTGTGAAGAGCTGGAAGGCTGTTGTGTTAGCTCCAAGCTCAACAAAGCATGAACCTTTGTTGAGGGTCTGCCAGAAAGTAGAAGTGATCAAGAGGAAAGGTAGACTTAGGTGCCTGGAGTTACTTCCTAGACGAGCCATTGTAAATCTAAACTGTGTCACACAAGCGGAATGGAGACCAACAGAAGCAAGCAACAGCAACCTGCAGTCTGTAATCAAGGAACATGATACCTTGAAGGCAACTAAAAATGCCAAGTCTGAGAGGTAAGTGTTTCGTAGTGTTAAAAAAAATGCTCAATTGTCTTCTGGGGAAGGACTGTAAGTGCTATTTGGGTTTCACTGCCTTCCCAATGGATTGCTATTAGGACCTCACTACTTGGTTCCATTAGACACTGGGATATGTACAAAAGGCACTGCTCTTGAAGCAACGGACCCCATGCTGTCTGGAAAAGCACACAACATCACAGTATGCTTCACACTACCCTTTCAGACTGCTGCAGAAGCTTTCTCTTGTCCATATCTATTTGCAAAATAAAATGCTTTAATTAAAATCCTATGCAGATTAGTTTTGTCAATTTGACATAAGTTAGAATCACCTGGGAAGAGGGAATACCAACTGAGGAATTTCCCCCATCAGACTGGCCTGTGAGTATGTCTGTGTGGACATTTTCTTGATGATTGATGGGGGCGGGCTCAGCCCACTGTAGGTAATGCTACCCCTAGGCAACTGTCTCTGGGTTGTATAAAACAATCTGAGCAAGCCATAAAACAGCATTTCTTCATGGTCTCTGCATTAGTTCCTGACTCAGTTTCCCTCATTGGTATACTAGGACTTGGAAGTACAAGCAAATAAACCCTTTCCCCCCTGCCTTTCTTTTTGTTATTGTGTTTAACACAGCAACAGAAAGCAAACTAGAACAGTACCTTTCTTGTTAATCTTTGCTTGATCTCTCTCCTTTCTTCCTGCTCTGTCTGATCATTCCTTTCTGTGAAAGAGAAATAGAAGCAAGTTAAGCATTTCTTGTTACAGAAGCAAGTACTAGTTTTTCTAGGGCCCCTTTACAGATGATACCTTTTGACATATCAGTTTCTTGTTTGGAGTTACTTTCCCAAAAGCTGCTCAGGACATGCTGGCCTGAGCTGTCACAAATGACCTTTCTTTCCAGGCTAATTCTCCTCTGCCCTATACAGCAGAAGCATGGTTTGGCTCCTGCTTGCTTCTGTGGACTAGTTGTCTGTTAGTCTCCATGCCACTTGAATATCTTGTCTGTGTATTTATATCCAGGAAGCCATGAAACACACAGTTCCAGTGGCACAACACTCAAGCAGGTGAGCAGCTCTGAGTAGTGCTGTAAACACAGTCTGCCTTCTGTCTTTCCATTTTACAAGTGTGTAAACTTTATACAACTACCTCAAAACACGAACTTTCTAGAATGTCTTCTAATTATGGGCATCATAATATCAAACATGGAAATACGTATAACCCAGATGCTTTTCCATTGTTGAAGAATACATATATGCGACTACCTTCTATGGAGCCAACAGCCCTCAGAATTGGCTTTGCCTCTTACGTTGTGTTCATACTATACTTGGTAGCTAAAGGTAGGTCAGCATGTTGAAATACTGTAGTAATGTAAGCCTGACCCAGGGGCGCAGAGAGAAAAAAGGATGCAGTCCTATTTCTGGCATTCAGGTGATAAATAAAGCCTCAGATCCCCAGCCTTAACAGAACTCCTGCCTAAGAAATTGATCTCACCCACCAGCACACAGAACAGCAGCACAGCCATGTTTGGGGAAGGGAAACCCTGCAACCTACACCTAATATAGTTTTACATTCTATGCTTTTATTTAAATGGTGTGTTTCAAACACTAGTATATTGGGAGAAGTGGGTGTGTGGGTGTTTAATACATCTGAGTATGCTTTCTAATAGTCTTTTTTTTTTTTTAAAGCTATCAGATTACAGAATTTTAGAGAAAACAATCACATCATATGCTTGGTTCTTCAGATATGTGTGGTAATAGAAAATGCATTGTTATAAGCTATGGTGACAAAACAGTGAAACAACCAGGAAACCCTGAACACGTCATCAGGCCAGTCCTGAGAGGCTATGGCATGAAAGGAGTTCTGATTCCCTACAAAGGTCCTGGGCAAACCCTGCATGGAGCCTGCTTTTGAAAAGACTGGGGAAAAGCAGAAGTTCCCCACCCCCAACCCCCTTTACTGCAAAAATGCCATTACCACCAAGGTGTAAAAACCAGTTTGGGGAGGTTATTCCAGAACCTTGGATAGCTCCATATGCATCTTACATGGGCATCTAGGAAAGTGTGATTGCTTCTGCTGAGGTGACTGAGAACTTGGCAGCCAGTAGAGGCAGGTCAATGTTCATGTGTTAAAAATGTCACATTTCCTCAAGGCCTTGGTTGCTTCACTAGTAAAATGGGGGTGAGAGCACGACTCTCAGATTTGTGGTAAACATTAAGGAACTCACACAGACTGAACCCAGTCATCATATTCACTTAGGCCACAAATACATAGAATTCTGAGTGTGTGTCAGATGCACTGATATTTCATAAGTCTCCTCTTAAAGGAAACCAAACACAGAGCTCAGTCACAAGCACGACTACTTGTATTATGCTGCTTTGTGCTATTCCATAGGTGGTGGCCATATCAGTGCCACAGAAGGAAACAGAACCATACAAGTCAAGCAATGGGCTTCTCAGATCCTCCCACTCAGAACAAGGCATCTGAGCTAAGGATAAATCTGGCTTGCTGGCAAAGGCACTGTGTTTATGATGCGTTGCCATGGCCATCACAAGGAAAATCCACTTTCCTCAGCATGCTAAAGGTTAGTGCAGTCAGTCCCAGCTACTTGTTAACTCTACTCACACTCACCAAGCAGTCTATTTTTAAGACTCCACTGTTTATTTTAGATAGTAACACAATTAGAGGCACAGGTAGGAGAACCTGCTGCCCACATGAAAGAAAAGACACCGCTACGGAGGGGAAGAGTGGGACCAGGTTAGTCTGGGCCATGGGGTTTTCTTCTTCCTGTAGCAGTAGCACATCTAGAGTATATTGTAAATCTGGAACATCCCTTGTTGAAGCATACACCATAGTTTTGAATAGTATCAATGGCATAAGCTTGAATTTTACATAAATAGCTTTATATTTTAATATCGAAACATTTGCTAACTAAAATGGCTTGACTCCTGTTGACTTGATCAAGTATAACATCAGCCACAGTCTATGCACATAGCAGAACAGCAGTACCACAGAAGTTTAAAGAAAGAAGTGCGTGTGCGTGTGTGTGCTTTCTGTCTTTGTTCATTTCCAAGTTTTTCTCTGTTTAATTATCAAGACTCTAATGCATGTATAGTAAGTACAGTGGCATCTAAATGTAGGCTTCCAAAAGAAGTATTAACTAAAAAAAAAAAAAAAAAAATCCTACCATTTTCTTCAAGAATTAATTCTTAATCTTAGGGGTTTTTCTCCAGTATTCTACACACCAGTACCCTACACACCAGTACCCTACACACCAGTACCCTACACACCAGTACCCTACACACCAGTACCCTACACAAGGAGGGGTGTGTAGCTGTAAGGCTAAGGTCAGTATTGAGGCTAAGACAGGGGAGGGATAGGTTTTCTTGCATGTTCAGATCAAGACTCTCTAGCCTCTCGGACAGAACCAGGTCAGCCTTGGTGCTGTTGCAACTTTGAAAAAGATGCAATGAACACTCAGGCAAGTAGAGTGTGCAACACACAGCAAGAGAAAAGCTTAAGAGTCACACTACTGGATTGATCCAAAGATGACAAACACATTTTGTGGACAATACTTTAAAAACTAGTCTAGTAGACAGGCACTACTCAAGGTTCGCCTGAGGGTTGGCTACCTTCCATCACCGAAGACCATAAAACTTCCATACAGTAGACATTATTGCTGGACATCTGGGCTCAGTACACTACAGTTACATACCTAATTGGGGAAACAAAGCCAGAAGTACAGAGGGTGCTGGAACCCAAAGTTCTGAGCCACAGAAGTTTCCCTGCTTCGGTAAGCTAGCTGTTTATTTCTCCTAGGTGGAACAAATGAAGAGTGCACCCAGAAATTCCTGACTGTGTCTATAATTTCTAATGTCCATAGGTCTCCCACTGCAAACTTTCTAGAAGCTCTTCTTGGCACCCAGCATGCACAGGGTTAATGATTCATTTCCCTTGGGTCAACAGGTCCATCTAATAAATCTGAAGATAAGAGTGTCTTTAATTATGCTAGGAAGAGAGCTATTTTGTTTTCATTTTAGAACGAGCTTTCTGAACACTGCCACTTTAAGGCTTTTCTTTCAGAATCTCTTAGCTGTTCAGATTAAAGGAACCCAGAGTGTTCAGCCTGCAGAGCTGGGCTGGGCTGCGAGAGCTCAGGTTCCTGCAGCACACGGGAGGGAAACCTCTAGAGGACTCGCCTGCTACTCACGTTTCAGGATATTTCTTCTCTCCAGTTCCTCCACGGCGGGTCTCTGGCTCAGCCTTCTGCGGAAAAACACTAAGATTATGTTTTGCACCATGGTGGTTGTCTGGAAGTTTTGCCCAGGTCTATGCAGTGAGAGGTGCCTGGCATACACCCCTGAAGTTGAGAGATCACCTTCCGAAGGGTAGAAAAGAGTGGACCACTAGAGCCTCTTGCTGGCAAAATCAAGTCAGACTTCCATGTGGGAGGGAAAGCCAGTCCACAGAGCCAGTGCTGAGGAAGCTCTGGCCCCACTCCACATCATCACCTGCTCCCCGCCTGGTGTGTACACTTCACCCAGCCACATGCATGTAAGCAGTGCAGAGATTCATTCAAGAAAATCTTCCTGCCCACTAGCTTAGGAAGAAGCAGGCAGCACCACTGCTGGGGTTCATGCTTCTGGTAGCAGCCATGCCTGCAGATCCTTGCTTCCAGGCATCAGCTCCATCCTCCATCCTCAGGACCAGGAAATGAGCCCAAGAATACAGCTAGTTGCCTGCCAGGCTGAGAGGAGCCTCCTCTGCCCAGCCCCACCCAGTGGGAGTGTCTAGGGCCAGCTGAGGGGCCTTGCCTCCCATCTGTGAGCACACAGCTCTAACACCAATGACAGCTGGGGATCTCCCAGCTAACTGGGAAGGGAGCCGCCCACACACGCGCGCCTCCCTCCTCCCTCCTCCCTTCTCCCTCCAGCAGCTCCGTTGAATGTGCCAGTGTGCTGTGTGAAGACAAATTACTATTTCCTTTTCAGATGGTCTCTGGCTCAGGGAATTGGAGAACGCAGCCCAAAAAATAAAACATCAAAACTCCACAAAACATAAACAAAGGGCTTGTCGGGAGAGGGAGGCATAATTAGACAAAATCAATGCCAAGCTCCAATTATTTCTAAAATAATGGCCTTGGGTTGAAGCCAGAAGCCTTCCTACTTCCGGATCCTCAGCCACTATAGAGAGGCATCAGGGCTGAGACACTGAATACTCAGTCAGGGGCTATAACATTTTGCCCCCGTAAAAATGCTGTCTCCAGAAATATGTGTCTATTTATAACCCCGGTCCCAGCACAAAGCCCGGGGCGTGGTGTGTCTGCTCCACACTTCCCTCTACATTGGAGCATAAGTTTGCTTAGGCCTCCCCAGAGCTTTATATGCCAGCGTTTTCAGGGTGGGGGTGGCCTCCACCCTACTTCTAATGTTCCCTGAAATTTGAACCTGGACCCTGACAACTTCTGGCTGGCAACCAGTCAAGCATTTCCCCATCTATCCTAGGTAATGCCTGCCAAACGTGGCCCCTGCTTCCTGCTCCTATGGCCCCAAACCCTCTCAAACGACCATGGACTACCAGCTACGCATCATACACTGTTCCAAGCCCGGTGAACATGTTGCTAAGCCTGGAAGGGTTGGAAGAGCTCGCTGTCCAAAAGGAAAGGCAGATGAGTAAGCAACAAAAATCACCAGCCATTCCATAGTGGCCTACATAGAATAAATGAATCGAGGGATAAGGGACCAGGCAAGGCAGGGGAACCTAGGGAAGGTGCAGTTGCAATAAGACCCTGGTGACAAGAAGGGGCCGGTCATTGGAGATTACACTCTTTATAGAATGTTTCCTAACTTCTCACTTTCTGGGCTTGAAAACTACGGGAAGAAAGAGGGACCCCATGGCAATCTGCTGGAGTTAAGCCCACAAGATCTTGGAGCACATGTCATGTGAGTAGACTACCTTGTGGGAGCCAGAGATGGCTCTAGAGCTGGGAGATGACATGGTCTAAGGCATTCTCCCGTTCCAGTCTGCTCAAGGAGCACTCCATTGACAGGGATTATCCAAGAGGGTTATGGCATAATAGGCAATGTGACAGGACAGAAGAGGATGGGCTTTGGAAAAGAGGAAGACAAACCCTGGTGATCAGAGCTTGGGACATGTCATTTCCTGGCTGAGTATGTGTAGGCAGGGCACTTGGCTCTTCTGAGCCCTACTTCTCCACACAGAATGAGGACAAAACAGATCTTCAAAGAGTTGTAGAGACTGAGTCAATGTAAAATGGCACTTCATAACATTTGCTTGGAATTCAGAAATCTCTCAGAAATTCACACTACCTCAAGGATGGTTGTACCCAAGGGCTGTAAGGTCAGGATGACTGGCCAAGTGCTGTAAGGTCAATGGCCAAGGGCTTGTAAGGTCAGGAGGGCCATGGATGAGCCTTTAAGGTCCTTGTAAAATCTGGATTCAGGTTGTCAATGCATACCTTCTCTGACACTTATAAGTAAATATTTTCTCCAGAAAAACAATCCTACCAGGACTTTGTTCCCTAATACCTGATTACTTTGTTACCAGTGTGAAGTGGTCACCTGTGTCAGGTACTTCCTCCTAGCCCCAAATAGCATTCTTCAAGTCTACTATCCAGCAGAAGACAGAGACCATAGGGACTTAATGTATCTGCCTGGACCTGAAAACAAACTGCTCAGACTCTCCTCTCTTTACCTCTGTCCGGGACTCCACCAATGACTATGGTCAGCTGCATCAAGGCAGCTGAACTGCCACAAAGCCCCCGACTGGCTATTCTAAGAATCTCACAGGACCAAGCACATCTGGCTCTGGTAAGCTACAGGCCCATCTGTCAGTCTAGGAATGGGAGATCAGATTCTTCTTCCCACAGTACTGTACTCACGAGATAATGTGTGGAAAAGCTCACTTCTAAGTCAGGTGAACGTAGCAGGTATGAGCAGCCCATTGTTTTCGCTTTGATCCTTTGTAGTAACTGCAACCTCTGTTGTTATTAGCTTCTCCATGTTTATGGAATTAGGCGGAGGCATTTTTTTTTTTTTTTAAACCGGCATGTACTGCCCAAGCCAGGTACAAAGCTCTGGAAAGAGGTGGTTCACAGACACTTGACCAACTGAACTTTAGTTTGGGGGAACAATGCCTGACACCTGAGTTAATGAGGTCTCACCCTGCCTTTACCCCAAACCAGGCATCCGAGGCACTGTGAAACTGGAACAGCATGGGAGTCTGACACCCACCAGGTTTGCATGTGACACAGGAGAAACAGCCAAATACCTGGTCTCAACTCAGGCCACAGGAGCCCCGGGAACAAGAACTAGAACCCAGAGCTAGATCCAAAGTAGGAGAGCTGGAACCACAGCAGCTGCAGGAAAGACAAGAAGCCTGACCTTCAGGTCAGATGGGCAGGTTGAGGCTAGAGAGAGCTGTTTCCCATTGTGGAAAGTGAAGTACACACCCTTGGCTGCGATGCAGTGGCCACTCAGGCCATGAGGACATGAGCATTTTGTGGGCAGAACCACAGCCTTGGAAGGAAGGTTGTGCTGAAGGAACTTATGGAGCTAGAACTCCATAAGAATGGACCCAGCGCACCTTGTTGCCAGTGAGCCCAGACAGGCAGGTGTTGGTGAAGGATGGAAAGAATGTTGCCGATCTTCTTTCATTCCCTGGACTAGCATTCAGTCTGGACCGTGCCACCATCAAGTTAAGGACAAGGAGCCAGGAAACAGCAAGAACTCTGGAAGCCAAGGAGGCTAGGAGCACTGAGAGGTGTAGGGAAGGCCCATGAGCATCACTGCCCAATGGGATGCATAGCTCTTGGCTCTCATGGCTGCTGCCCTGCCCATTGTTTGGTGACAGTGACATACCACCTCGAGCTGACTCCTCACAGTGAGACTTGATGGGGTAGCTAAGTACAGCACCATGGGGCTGAAAGGCCCTAAGGAAAGAAATACTGCAACAGAGTAGCATTCAGTCTACACAGAACAAAGAGTGTTGGAAGGCTGGAGTATGGGCTGGGACTGTACTTCACCCGCTGCCGGCAAGCATCACAGATTCCAGGCATCTAGGAATCCCTGTTGGATCCAGCGCAGGGGAGCTAATAGGACAGTGACCCCCCAGTGGGCTTCTGTGGCTGTCAACCTGAGAGTCACCTATATTTTGCACTGTGACTCCAAGAATGGGCAGTTGGGGTACAGGGAGGAAGAGGTGGCAGAGAGAGATGTAGGTTGGTGTGTAGAGATAGAGGTAGCCAGCATACAGTGAGTGAGATGCCCGGGGAAGTACTGAAGCTAAAAAGGTGCCTCCTCATTCCTATCTGTGGAAGGCTGGCAAGCTCATGCTATGCTGGGTCAGTACCCAGGATCAGCACACTAACTTCTGAAAACCAGACTTGGCTCTGCCCTAGCCACTGGCTACCAGGGTCCATGTTCTCCCCAGCCTGGGCCTGTGCTGTATGATCCCCTGCCTCACCAACAGGGCTAAGAGAATCAGCATAGACTGAATGTAAGTAGACATCAGCGTTATGGCTATTGTCCCCCACTGTGTAGAGCCTGGGTCTCCACTCTGCTGGCAGCCCCAATGTGGGCCTGGACCCATAGGAAGGCCTACTGCATCAGACACTTGGGTCCCCCCTCTACCTCAGACACTCCTCCCTCCTACCTCCTCCAGCACAGACCCACACCCTGCTCCACCGCACCCCCCTTCTCTAACACATAAATAGATACAGATGCAAACACACAGAGAGACACACCAACCTGTGCCATTTCCACGCCTGCAGGGCAGAAGGCACAAGTGGAGTTCATGCTGGTGTCCTTCCCCCCTGCCTGCCCCACCCTAGCTGCCAAGTGCCCAGGAGCTGCTTTGTCTGCTTACTCTCAGATAGATACCTGTGGTCCAGCTGCTGCCTTTCTGCTTACCTTCAGCTTTGGACCATACAGGGCCAAGAGCCACGGCCGTCTCCCAAGGTACCTTTCCACTCTCCTGTGAATTCTCTAGAGATGCAAGCATGAGGTGACTCCTGACATTGTCCTGGCTCCAGTTGACAAAGGCCTCTAGCAATAATGGACCATTTCTGTGCCCAGTTCTGCAGCCTGGAAGTGAGGGCGCCAGCCAGTTTGCAGACAATGGCTGTGATCACTGAGTTGTGCAGGACTGGGGGGGGGGGGCTCCCTGTGGGGGCCTCTGACCCTGCTTAAGGGTTCCACTTGTCAGGTGAACCCCCAGACTAAGCCAGAGAGAAATGCTATAATAGGCCTCTACAGATGGTCTAGCCAGGGGCCATGTTCACATTTAGTGGGATGCTGGGACCCAAAACTAAGACCAAGGCTGTCCCAGAAGAAGGTCTTGATGTGGGCCAACTGAGCTAAATTACACTGGGGAGGGAAAGCTGGTTGAAGTGGAGTAGGTCAATGCTGACAACTGCCAAAGAAGTACAGTCTAGCCACCACTTCCGGTCCCACCGCACATGCTCTTTTAGACTGACACTGCAAGGATCCCATGAGGAAGACACCGGGAACAGCACTGCCCATGATAGTCAAGATGCAGAATCATCTGTGGCATCCTTTGATATGGACAGAGAAAATGTGGGCTGCAGAGATGGTCCAGTCAGTGAAGCTTGCTGCTCAACATGAGGACATGCTCATCAGCAACCAGGTAAAATGATAGGTGTGGCCAATGTGTGCCTGTAATCCCAGCCCTGGAGAGGTGGTGACATGTGGGTACCTAGCATACTTTGTGAACTCCAAGCAAAGGGGGATGAACGTCTCAGAGATGTGTGTACTTCTGAGCATGATATCCGAGGTTGTCCTCTGACCTGCACATGCATGAACACACAAATGCACATTAAAAAGGAAAATTTGAAATAAATATATGCATATTTAAATACTATTCCACTAGAAAGAAACCAAAATCCTGTAGTTCCTGGCAACATAGAAGGATCTAGAGATCATTGTGTTTGGTTAATAAGGCAGACACAGAAAGATAGGTACCCTGATTTCTCTCATGCATGCCAACTACATCTGAACTAGAGTGAAGACAGGAGTGACTGCTGCCTTGGGACAAAACCACAGCCATCATAAAAGAACAAACTGTTCTTGTTTTACTCAGGATGAGAACAGTGGGCAATAGCATTTGTAATTCAAAATCACCAGGAAAGATGATTCTCTTCACACACACACACACACACACACACACACACACACACACACACACACGCGCGCGCGCACACACGCACACGCACATGTACACGTACAACATCTCAATGTATCACACCCTCAAAAACTGTTGTCTGCCCACGAGAACCATCCCAAGACATACATATCACCAATCCAAAAAGCAAGTTTTGGTCCAAGATCAGGTTTTGTGGGCAAAGAGGTCTCAGTGCTTTTCTTACAAGACATTCCATGTCGTTACATGTAAACACCTTTCCACCATATATAAATGACAGGAGCCTTTGTATGAAGACAGAGCAAGCCTCAGAGATGTCTCTGTGGCATCGAGCCTTCCCACTGTGTGCTCACACCAGCCATGACATCTCAGGCAACCCTGGAGGAGTCCTGCCCTTCTCTGAGCCTCATGGCTCCATGAAGAGACTACTCAGTGCACGCATGCCTGCCATCTCCGCCTGCTGCAACTGTGCTTTTACTTGCCCCTCTTCCCCACACAGTTCCCCTGTGACACCTTTCCCCAGGTCACTGTGGCCAAGCTTTATTTAATCTACCTTGTGACCCTAATTCATATTCCATGTCCCTCTCTGGCCAATAGACTCCCTTCACCTTAGCACTAAGCTCTCTGAGTATCCATGACTCTCACCCATCTTCCTGTATGAAGGGCTTTGGTCCTAGGCAGAGACAGGAGTAAACGCATTTGAAAGCCCTGTGATATTGATAAAGTACCTATTCCCTTTGATGTTTGTTTTTTCTTCTGAACAGTGGGCAGATACTTCATCCATGTCTTGGGTTCCCCATCAGGACCGGCTAAGACAGAAGCATGAGGCAGCACACATCAGGACCTCAGAGGACAGCAGTTTCTAAGTCATCCTTGGAATATGATCTTAGCTACCTGCTGCTCCTGGCCAGATGACTGCAGGTCCATAGGAAATTTTGAGAAGCCCGAGGCATGACACAGTGGCCTGGCTTAAGAAGGGATACAGAGTTACCGCTCCACAAGCATCAAGTCATGCAGCTTCCAGTGTAGTGTCACCCCCACAAAGACTCCACTCAGGGCTTCCTACCAGGTCAACTAAGTGTTGGACCAACATTGAGAGGTTCCTTCTCGAAGAGGCAGATGCCTCCTAGAGACAGGCTGCCGCTGGAGAACAGATGGAGCTGCACCCACAGAGTCTGAGGCTATTTTGGGAGGCAATCCTGCCCCATAGCCAACCCTGAGTCACTATGAAACTGGGATTTCCCAGTGAGGGTGTGCCAAACACCACCATTCAGATCCAGAACCAGGAAAGTGGAAAGTTCTTTTCACTCCTGCTTGCTGTCCTCAGAACAGGCAGGTGATAGGGCAGGGACCCTGAGTCACAGACCCCTGGATGATAGGACACCTGGAGAAGAGAGTGGTCTTTTCCCCACATGATAAGAGCAAGCAGCCATGAGGAGACCAGGACTTAGTACCCTACAGAGATTCCAGCCAGCTCCAGACTTAGAGAGAAAAGTGTATGTTTACATTGAGATCACACCCCTCTGAGCAGTGGATTCTTCACTTACCAAAGGCTCACCCAGGGAGATGCCAGCTGCTAACACACACACACACACACACATACACACACACACACACACACACACACACACACACACACGAGGCATGCACGCACGCACGCACGCACAGTGATCGTGTCACAGCAGCTGCCCGCACCAGTTTCTGGACACAAGAGTGAGTGTGGACATGGTGTCTCCGTTCCCATGTCCAAAGCCAGCCTCTTCTCATACCTCTGGCTTGTTCAGTGTCCACTACCCATCTTAGAATTGGTTCTAATTGTACTCACTTCGAGTATCCCAGATGTCTCCACATCTGTGTGCTTGCCTAGGATCCACCAGATCCAAGCCACCAGCCTGTCACCTGAGCAGAGTGACAGCCACCCGGCGTCCCTTCCCCTTCTAGCCCCACTATAGCTGGCATTCATGAACCCCCATGATGAACTCAATCCAACTATCCTCAGCAAGGCTGGGCAGTTCATGATGATTCCTGCATCACTTCCTGTTCCTGCTCTGTGCCTTTTGCCATGACATGGCAACAACTTCAGATGGGCTCCAGGGGCTGGGATGCCCAACTCCCAGCCCTCCTAGACCTCCATCCCCTTGCACAGCACACACTACTATCTGGCTTTACCTCCAATCAACCTTTATGCCTACTTAAAGCCTATCAGAGGCTCAGTAGGTAAGGCTCTTTGCCATGGAAACATGAGGACCCAAGTTCTCATCTTCAGCACCTATGTAAATAAATGGGTCACAGCATCTCATGCCTGTAATACCACCATTGGGGAGGTGGAGACTGGAAGACCTACTGGATGGCCAGCCAAGCTATGTCTGTGAGCTCTGAATTCAGTGTGAAACCTTGTCTCAAAAATAAGGGTGGAGAGAGACTGAGGAAGACACTATGGACACACACACACACACACACACACACACACACACACGCGCGCTCCCATGCATACACGCACACAGAATCAGTTATGTCACATTCAGAATATGAGGGGGAAGGGGAATTAAGTGTCAATAAAATAGCACACATTTTAAACAGGAACTCAGACAACCTCATTAGGAGACGGGGTGAGAACTGCATCACCACACCTACACATTAGGATGACATTAGCTACTAATACACCAGGCACCTAGGGATGCCGTCATGTCCTGGAGCAGATGTTTCTGGAAACACAGGGAAGATTCTTGGTAAGGCTCTGGACAGAACGAGGCTCTTCTTCCCTTTGGTTCCAGAGCCTTTGCCTTCCAGGAAGCAATCTGCAGGCCATTTCAAGAAGATGCACTGTGTTTGTCATGAGCCACAGCTCACATTCTTGGGAGCATCAGGGGACATTCAAAGTCAAGTGTGCGTAGGGGGGGAGGGCAAGTCTTCATTGCTCAGGGCCTGGCCCTTAAGCTTCAGGACACTTCCTGGGGTCAGGACAGAATCACTGGACAGGCACCCACCACTGACTCTCCATGATCCTATCCCAGAATTCCTAAAGGCCCTAAGGATGACTGGCCTGCCAATGGCTGCCAGGTATCTCTGCCCCCACTGGTACCTCTCTGCATCTACAGTGAGGAATGTTGACGACAGAGTGTGGAAGTGTTGCATGAAGCCAGGTAACGACTATTTCTTCAATGAGGCTTCTATTTCCTTTGTCTGGCACTGGCCCCACACTTCCTATGTTGGAAAAGGTTTTCCAGGTTTCCAGGCTGCCTTCCCCTTTCAGCAGGAGTCACAGCTCCTGGGATACTAGGACTGGGAGGGTCCTGCTGCCAGTTACCTGGCAAATAGGCAGAGACCAGTGGCCCAGAGCACCTGCCTCTCTAGATGAGTCCGAGGATACCTGGGAGGCATCAACCTGGCCTTTCCTGCTCTGCTCCCCATAGTGATGCAAGCGCTCAGAACAGACGGACCCAACGGGGAACTAGAGCATCCTCCACGAGGCCCCTGAGACAGAAAAAAGAGCTGTATTGGGAATCCGTGGAGAGGAAGGACAGGTTGCCCACCACAGGACCTGACATGTAAGCTACCTGTGGAAAGGCATTTCCTCTCATGGAAGAAAAGAGAAGTTCATTCTAAATGTCCCCTGTCAGGTATTGATTCTCACTGAACTACACAGAGGAGAGCCAGGAGCACATGTGTCAGAAAGAAAGGGCAGGGTAGAGCGAGAACGAGTGTCAGCAGGGTTAGATGCCAAGACAGCACCACAGCTGGGTGCTGACACAGACCTAGCCTGTGTACATCATGCATCAGTTACTAGAAAGGTGCACAGGTCATACATGGACCCTTCCTGTCCTCACACAAGGGACAAAACAATGCACAGATATGCCTAAGCTGATCAGCAAGGTGCTGCTAAGAATAAAGGGCAGAGGGCAAAGGGTAGCCCATACGTGGTTGAATCTCTGGTCCTAGACAGGGCAGAGTCTAGCCAGGAAGAACCAACACTGGTCCTACAGGAGCCCAGGTCAGGGTCACCCACATCCTGACAGGAGGCCAGGTGGACATGCGGCTGGCTGGCAGAAAGCCTTCCCAGGAGCTGTGCCCAGGCTCTGCCTATCCTGCCCTTCCCCACCACCTCCCACCTCCAGCTCTCTGCTGGTCCCTCCTCTGGTCCGTCTTCTCTTGGTCTGGCTGACTTGCTGGTTTACTCTGTCTACTATAACCACAACCAGACTGACTGGTAAACAGCAGAAATGCATGTCTCATATTTCCGGCATATGGAAAGTCTAAGCTTAGGAACCGGTGGGTGGGGTATCAAGCACATTCACTCTGCTCACACATGGTAGGAAGGGCGGTCTCCTTGGGCCCCTTTGATAGGAAGCTGGGATGGTTCATCTTCATTGTTAGCTTGGCTGGATTTGGAATCACCCCGGAGACACACTGCTGGGTGTGTCTGTGAGGATGATTGCAGAAACTTTAACTGAGATGGGAAGGCATGCCCTGAGTGTGGGCTGCACCATCCCATGGGCTGTGGTCCTTCACTGAATAGAAATGAGAAGGTGAGCTGATCACCAGTGTTCATCTCTCTGCTTCCTGACTGTGGCTGCAATGTGACCAGCTCCTTTACACTCCTGCCACTATGGTTTCCCAGCAATGGAGGGCTGTACCTCTACACTGTGAGCCAAAGCAAGCCATTCCTTCCTTAAGTTGCTTTTGTTAGGTGTTTTGTTTGTCACAGAAACAAAACAAATGCAGACACTGATCCCAAGGAGACCCTAATTATATACCCAAAGCTGTACCCCAAACATCTCACCAGGGAGCATGTGAGTTTGGGGGCAAACATTCAGAAACAATGCTCACCAAGCTCGCTCCAACCTCAGGGCTTCTGAGCATGCCATTACCTCTGTCCAGGAAACTGTGACTGCAGACATATGCAAGGCTCAGAATTAGGAAGCAGAGCAGCCCTGACTACTCCTGAAAACACAGTTGGCTACTGAATGGCCACCAGCAGGAGGCATCCTGTGGGTAACCGCAAGTGCAGATCTGGCCATATAGGCATGTGAGCCCTTCCCAGGGGCAGGGACTCTGTCTCTCACTGTTAATCCTTACCCCCTTCTACAGTACTAGCTGATGTGTAGGGAGGAGTGACCAGGACCCTGCCATTATTCATGGTCTCATGCATGTGGGACACAAACAGCATGGACTGCTATTAAGTTCTACAGAGGACTTGCAGAGCCCAGTGAGTGGCCTGGCCACATGGAGCTGTCATGGCATTGTAGAGAGGCAGAGAGCAGCAAGCTGGGGATGACAAGACTGCCAAGAATGGGTACAGGGTGCCCCAACCACAGCTGCCAACAGTGGAGATGAGACCTTCTGCTAGCCCTACTGAAAATGTAGATGGTCCCCTTACCTAGGGTAGAGATGGGGACATCCCATCATCACTGGTTGAACCGTAACATGGGTCTTGTAGGTATATTCTCCTGTGGTCACAATCCTCCATTGTCAAAAGTGACAAATGTGACCAG